>ML677371.1:19998590-20329606 GCA_007922305.1 Dermatemys mawii | reverse complement strand
ATACCATTGTAGTTCTACTGATCAGTTTCTCTGTGTAGACAAGCCCTGAGGTGCCTTTGTATTGCAACGCAGCTGAACAAAAGGAGGACCAATGCCCAGACTCACCTTTCAAGGCCACGTGGTCCTAGGTGAATAGTTTTGGGGATGAGGGAAAAGGAGGGAACAGTGTGTTTAGGTGGAGAGATTCCCAGAATCCAAGAGAGAAAGGGCCGTAGTGTTTTCTCTGTAAGTGGAAGCTGGCTGTGTGCAGTTTGTGGCCACCCTGTCGAAGGACTTGTATACATTGTGTAAGTAAACACTAAGAAAATATACCGCAATTTATCATCACTGTTTTCTCCTTCTATGAAAGCTGAGCTGGCCCACAGTGTCAGAATTGGGACTCTGGTGGCCCTGTGATAATCTTTCTTCCCCCAGTAAAATTATTAGCAATAATAAAACCCAACCCAATAGCCTAATTATGTGAAACATTTTTACCTTATCAGTTTACTGTTAAGTAATCACAATTAAATGACAGGAAAGAAAGCAAAAAGCCTTAAAGCTAAAACTGAATTGTATTCTATAGTGATTTTCACTGTCTTAAATTGGAAAAAGTGAAGGAGGCATGAGTGTGTTTTTTTTAATTCATTCTCAACTAGTGGTGTTAATTGTTTCCCAGTTGAAACAGTAGCTACACAACCTGGATGTTCCTTCTGCTGCACATGGATCTTGATCTTTTCTTCTGCTCTTTAGGCAGATTTTCCTTCCCATCTGTTTCATATCATGGATGATCCATCTGGAAGCAGGCTGTCACCTTCTCTTGAGGCATCTTTATGAAAAATACTGTGTGCATGCTACTAGATGTAATAGTTTCAAGGTTGCCAGCTCTCATGATTTTAATGCAAATCCCACAATATTTGGGTTTTTTCCCTAAATGCAATGTTTTGGTGGCTGGGGGTGGGGTGGGCAAGAATTTCAGCTTTCATTTAAAAATTTTTTCTAGCCTTTGTAAGTGTGGAGAAAAGCAGTAAAGCATGACCCATGTGTGAGCAAAAGGCTCAGAAGGGAAATAATCAAACCCCACTTTTTCTTTTTTTTAAAAAAATCATGATCGTCACTATTTGGGGTCATGGTTCATATTTGAAGAATGCTTGGGGTTGGCAGTACTGTAGTCTTACACAAGTACAAAGTTCCTGTGAGTGTTTTGTAATTAAACATGAGGAAGATGCTTTCTTAATCTGTACACCTGAAATGTGTACAGGTTTTCTGCATACTGTGGTAGGAAAGGTCTGAGCGCCCTCATCTCTCATTTGAAACCAGCGTGCTTGTACTCTGAAAAGAGGCCTTGTACAAATGGAACCGGAAGGGCAGAATGTGAAAGCAGTGGGATTGTATAGGTGCAAATGAAGACGCAATTTAGTTTGTAGAAATTGAATCTTTGTGATTCTAGTTAAGCCCGTGTTTTGTATCCAGGACTGGCAATAAGAAAAAGCATTTTGATGTTTGTAAACTGAGTACATTTGGATTAGATGTCATGGAAGCACAATAAACTGGAACTGCACAACGTCAATTTTACAGAGTCTCTTTCCAGACTAAAACCAAACCCTAAGGGAATTTATCCCAGGGAACAAAACTAATGGCATTATGGTGCGTTGTTAGGGTGCACATAAGGAGTAGTTCCTGTCTGAAGTAAATTCATGTTAGTTGAGTTTTTTGTTTTGATTTTGGTCTTGCAAAGTTACAGTTAGGTTTACAGGATCCCAGACCAATCTACTCAGATCAGGACATTCCTGTGAAGTTCAGCATGGTGACAAATCTTTAGGAGTTGAACTTGAGTCTCTCACATGTGCTGGTAATGCAAAGTACCAGCAATTATAGGCCAAACTCCGTCTGGCCTCCGCAGTGATATGCTAATGTAAGAAGGTTGCATCCTACTTGCACTGCAGCATAGGGTCTGGCCAAAATCCTGTTGGGGTGCATAATCCTGGCTCCCTCCCATGGCCTCAGTGGGTGCAAGCTGTCTAAAAGGAGAAGAGGAGGAGCAGGGCTGGCTGGAAGGCGAGCAGGGAGCACAGTGCTCCCTTGTCATGGGCAGCAGCGCTGATGTTCTGCTGTGAATCAGTCTGGCATGTGCACGCACAACCCCCAGGTTGAAGTCTGGCTGAGTGTCTCCAATTGCAGTGTGTCTTTTCTGCATCTCTCTGCATAACACGCCATCAGCATGCAGAGCACATCTTTATCCTAAGCCACTGAGCTAGCTTTTAAATTTCCATTTAATATTCTGTCCCGGGAAGGCAATGGCATTCCCCCCGTTCTGTTCTTGTTCAGCCCCATCTGTCACATAGTCTGAACAGCAAGAGAGGTGCAAGTGAGTTTAGGAATAAGAAACAACAGAAAATTTGTGCAGCTTTGATATATAACTCATTGTCAGCACTCTCATTCCTTGTTGAGTATAAAGTATATACAAAGTTTAATGAGAATGTCATAACTCATTCTTCCATTAAAATTCAATATTTATTTTCAAACACACATAGAGACACTAGTTTTTCAAGGTTTCACAGTCACAGCTTGACCTTCCATCTAAATATCAGTGACCTGCAGTGAGCACTATTTGATATAAAATCTGAAGTTGTAGGCTCCTGGCTCCAGTCCTAATGAAGAATGCCAGAGCAGAGAGATGCCTGTGAGTGGTAAAATCTGACATTGGTGTAGTTTACAGTGAATGAAACCAGATTAGACCACTGAAATTATGGATATGAACAACATAGCAACCAGTACAATTATGGAGACACTTACTGATGGTTTAATGTTTATTTTTCAGTAGCTATTTTACTTGGATTGGTGCCTACTTATGTTAACAAAAATAAAGCTGGAAGATTTTAGGCAGTTTTAAAAGCCTTGCAATAAATTTTGTGAAACAGCTTTTATTGTACTTGGGTTTTAGTAGTTTCTTATAGAAGTGACTCAAGAAAAGATCAACAAACGTTTGAATCCCTATTACCATTCCTTGGGGGACCAGAAACGAAATCTTCCTTTTCTTGGATCAAGATCTCATGATAACTCCCTGGTTTATTTTATATGTCTAAGATACTCAGGCTCTCTTGTGTGATAGAATTGTACAATGTGGGGGTGGGAAGCTTTTAAGTTTTAAATAGCAAATTTTTCAACAAGTGCTGATCATTTGTTGATAAATCTGAGTTATCAAAGTGAATTTGTAGTGCAATGTTCATGATAAGTCCATGTACTATATTTCCGCAGTATATTAAATTAGTAGGAATGCTGTATGAAGCTTGTCTTGACCTGAAAATGTAAACCAATATGCATATGGTCTGCATTAATTCTCTGTATTTAAAATAATGTGGTAAAATAAAACATTTCTCTAGTACAAAAAAAAGATTTTGGGTGTGGAAGAAAGACAGTGATCACTAAAGCCCTCTTTATCAGTTATGGATGTGAAAATGATGGAAATGTCTGGCATTTTGCCCCTTGTTTGAATGTTAAAAGCAGTATATATCCCAGAGTGGAGAAAATGTTGTCATTAATAGTTGTGGGTTTAGCTGCAAAATAAGGTTTTAATGAGAACAGGTTTGTGAATATGATGCAGAGTGAGTAGTAACTCTGTTCGCTTTTTGTTTTCCAGCATATTAAAATGGGTCAGATTGAGATATTCTATAAATAAGGAAGAGAATCCAGTCACAGGATAGAGAGTATGTGCAGTGAATACATTCAACACCCTTGTCTGGGTGTTTATTCATTGTATTCACCAATCATGGTGTAATTTTTTTTGCAATGAACCCTACCATGTGTATTAAGAAAGTACTCATTCATAATATCTTTTAAGGGTACATTTTAAAAGGATTGTACAAAAGTCTTGCTATGGTACGCCTACTGACTTGAAAATGTCATCCATACAGCAAATTTAATCAAGAGAGGTAACAAAAAGCTGGTGACAGGTTTCAGAGTGGTAGCCGTGTTAGTCTATATCCACAAAAAGAATGAGGAGTTCCTGTGGCACCTTAGAGACTAAGCAATTTATTTGGGCATAAGCTTTCTAGGGCTAGAGAAACTGGTCACATTCAGCTGTGGTATAACAGGTTACCACAGGGCAGAATTCAGCTCCTTATTGTTAATGGGATTTTCAAAAATAATTGAGTCATATTATAGTAAAGTTGTTTATAAACATCACAGAAAAGGATTACCGTAGACGGTTCTGGGGAAAATTAGTATTGTAGTTTGGATGAAGAAATCCCATTTAATGGAAAGGTATAACACTGATAACTTTGATCACTGTATTTTCCCTTAGAATTAAGCTCACAGCCTTATGATATCCTAAATGGCTTCTGTGAGATATCCCTAACCAATCTTAATGTCAGAACTCAATTAAAATAAAAGCCATTGATTGGGAATTAAGGAACTAAATCCCTCAGCTGGGGTAAGTAGTAGCTCCACCGACTTCAATCAAGCTATGACACTTTTCAGAAACTGAGGATCTGTCCCAAGGTCACTCTTAACCTTGTCAGATCAAGGCCTTATTAGTTGTCAGTGATTTCAAATACCAGTTTCTTTTTTTTTCTTTTCCGGTCTTGTCATGTATTTTGTTAAATGGGATTTGTTCACTCAAACTATGGGAGGAGTTAGTGAAAATTAATGGCGCTTGTTTTCTTATCAAAGGCCTTCATTCCTCATCACTGTACCAGTCAGAGAATGTGACTGAGGATAAAATAAGTATTTTTAAGAGTACCATTATGAACAAGGAACAGTTGAGAATGTGGAATGACAGTTGTATCTGCTACAGACAGTGCTCATCAAAGATTTGTTCTACTTATGCACTGCTTGGGAAGTTTATTTGTATTGGGCAAAGTTTGTGTTGTTTTAGGTAGTCTGTGGTGTGAAGCAGTAGGAGGTACAGCTGGGCATCAGGGGGTCATATTCTACTTTGTGCCCCCTTGTGCCCCAGTATACTTTTGAGATTTTTGCTTGTTTTCAGTGCTTGTTTCCACTCCCACAGGAGTGGAAAATGAATAAATGGGATAAAGGAGGGTTTAAAACCAGCGCAACTGAAACTAATACTAACACTAAGCATGTTTAATAAACTTATTGAGGCTGAGACCCATTCAAAGTTTATCCATTATGTAATAATAGCCACATGATTTGTGAAATATGATTTATTTTGATAGGTCCACTGACTAAATTTATGATAAAATAATTGGAGAGTTTCAGCAATCAGTTATTGAGGCTGGATGTTTCCATAAATAAGATGCATACACTATTTTAATATCACTGTGCATGTCACACCTTTGTAAAGAATAAATGAACAACACTTTAAGTATTCAGTATTACATGATGATGGCAGCTGTTCACACCAGGCACACACAAGATCACTTAATTGTGTACATTTATGACTGATCTTTAAACTCTCCGTAAAATTCTCCTTGGCTCTTATATCCTGGGAAGACACTCCAGATTTGCACTTATGTCTGGTCTTGCAGCAGTTCATTGCAACTTCAGACATGGATTTATATCTTCACATAACAGGTGAAAAATTAATGTTAGTTGGTGACTGTAAATGAAATCTAGTTTAGAGTTCAGTGGGTCAAAATGTGAGGTAATGTGCTCCACCTTTGAGCTGTGTCAAGGTTAAACTATATATCCCATGTGACGTGTGTATTAAAAAAAGAGATATAGTAAAATACTAACATTTTCAGTAAGGTTATTTGCTAGTAGCAAAAGCCTACAGTGGTAAAAACAGTTGCCTTTACAGCTCCTCTCTTGCATTTGCGCATAACTTACTGAAAAATTCCCCTTTGGGGTTGAAACTTTCCATGCTTTAGAAGCTTCTTTTGGAAAGTTTGAGGAAACATGTTTAGAGAGTTTGAAGAAAATTCCTTCAGCCATTGTGGGCTTATGATACACTTTTCCAATTAAAAAAAGATTTTATTTTTCCAAAAGGATGCATATTTATGATTGATTTTGGAGGCAAAATTCACATAAGAATGGCCATACCGGGTCAGACTATAGGTCCATATAGCTCAGTATCTTGTCTTCTGACAGTTGCCAATGCCAAGTGCTTCAGAGGGAATGAACAGAACAGGTAATCATCAAGTGATCCATCCCCTGTCACCACAATTGTATGGCACAAACAATTCATCACTAGCCTGAAACATCATGGTCCTACTGGGTCAGATCTGCAGCTGGAGTGCACTGAAGTCAGTAGAGCTATGTCCATTTCCACTATCTAAGACTCTATTGTGCTGAGTTAAAATTTTGAAACTGTATGACCCAATTAATAGAAGTAGTTATTTAATTTTCTAATAACTTATAGAAATACTACTTTCCTAGTTCCATGCTTAAGCAGAGTTTCCTAGCTCCATAGTTATGCCCTCAATAATTTTATTCTCTATCTCTAAAAGATTCCCCAGGACTCTGCTTCCCACCATGCTACTTGTCTGCATTTCCCCAGGAAACTCACATAGCAGCTGTGCTTTATTCTTGTCACATATGATAACCGAGCTGGTAACAAAGGTGTTGTTACAGTCCATTGATCCTGAGCACAGTCTCTCTCAATTGACTTTGGCCAATTCCCAACATCAGCCAGATGTTTGTGACAGTTACCGCTACTTACCTTAATAGTAATTGCACAGTGAAGGCAAATGTGTGTGGTATATAGAGTTCACCTTGATTAACCAGGAATGGATTGTTAGTTTTAAGAGAGTGTGGCTGGAAGATTTTGTTTTTAATAAAGTATTTATTTATACAACCATGAGTGGAAAAAATATTTCCAATGTACCTTTAAAAAAATCCATGATAATGCTAAACCTAATCTCTGCCAGGTATTTATTTTTAAGGTCATAGGTTTTTTTTTTCAGAAGATGGACTACTAAATCTCACTACTTTTCTAAGATCATGTAGTAGAGCTACTCCAAGTGAACATACAAGCAGCTTCCTGGACTGAGATTCAATATGTAACAGATTAAAATGCATGCTGATAGAGGGATAAAGGCTAATATTAGCATAAGCTCTCTTATCCCTGTAGATCATTGCGCCCTAGACTATGCAGGAAAATCCTGTTCTGTTGTCCTAGAAATCTCTTTGCAATTATAGCAGGCCTGCTGAGTAGCCAAAATTCATGATCTGAAAGGCTATAAGGTCTGATTAAAAGCATATTGAAATCAATAGAAATATTCCTGTTGTCTTTAATGGCTTTGGTTCAAGCCCAGAACTGAGGTTGAGATTTTCAAAGGACGCTAATGACGCTGGGTACCTCAGTCCCATTAAAAGTCAGTGGATTTTGAGTACTTAACTGGCATATGTCCCTTTGAAAACTCTCTCGAGCCTTTAGATAGCTAAAACACAATAAAATTATAATTGTGTTCTTGAATGCCATTTACTCATATTATTTTATCTTTGCACATAGATTTATAACACAAAACAATGCTATTTATAACAGAGACCTATAGCATTTCAGTTGACATGTATAGAAGGAATAAAATAATTGCTGTATTATTTATTTGTATTACCGTAGTGACTAGAAGCCCTAGTCATGGACTAGAGCCCCATTGTGCTAGGCGTTGTACAAACACAGAACGGGGGAAAAAAAAACCCAGCCCCTACCCCAAAGAGTTTTCAATCTAAGACTACAAATGGCAAATGGATACAGACAGGGGTTGTACTATATACATGTCCAGAATTATTAGTTGGGAGATGAAATGTAGTGAGTTTTATTTGCAAGATTGTCAGTCAGATTTTTATATTTGCTGTCAAAGGTTTAGTTTTTGCTTTTTCGTCTCTCCTGACAATTTGCTCTGGCTTCACCTTTTTCATATCGGTTCTGATCTGCTTTAAGTATGCCGACTCAGGAAGCTGTACTTCCTTTTCTTCTGACCAACACATGGCAGGCATTTTCCAAAAGTCGTTATTTGTTCTGCTAACATATCTGGCAGCTCTGACATTACAAAGATTCATATAATGTGTCTCTTACATTTTGGCTTTTCTCATAATAGAGAATTGCTTGTGTTCTTCTGCTTGTTTCATTAATCTTTATTAAATAAAGATGTAGGCTGTATTTAATTGAATGTTTTCTTTTGGCAGTAGAACAAGTCTAAAGGTGTTTCTCATTAATTTGTTATTCAGTAGGGATATCCATCTATCTGGATTGAATTTGTGATGATACTTAGTTCCTATTTGTAGAAATGCCTGTGTTGAACACATTTTCTGTGTTTTGCTCAGAATATCCTATGCAGACTGACATTATGTCATTTGTCATGTGGGAATCTAACTACAGGGAATTGGTCTTTGTTGACAGCATGTCTCCATTTTGCTTCCCCCCCATACAATGTGTTTTATATTTAATCTTATAAAATTTTATCTTGCTAGTGGATTGTGAAGAAATGCAGAAACGGTGGTTTTGATTTTGTTTAACATATTGTTATTTTGGACAATATTTTGGCATAAGAAATGCTGACGTTCATTTTTATAGGAATGTCCTATTTATAGTTTCCTCTAGCAATTAATTAAAGGGACATCAATTTGAAACCAAGTCATTTTCTTAAAAGGCTCAACAGTGTTTAAATGACTGACTCTGCTTGGGAAACAGTGAAACTTGACAAAACACAGAGTTGTGAAAGGCATGAAACAAAACAAAACTGAAAAATCATGGAAAGTGTGTTTTCAGTAATCTTTCTATCATATTTGTAGATGTTATTTGTAACAATAGGTAGAGCATAAACGTCAGCAGACATGATTCTTAAGTTGGTGTCCCTTTAAATGACAGTGTTGCAAAACATTTTACTTTACTGGTGTCTGTTTGCCCTTGGTGCTTACATACAACTAACGGCAGGCATGTAGTACTGTTTTTTATACATCTGTAAGGAATTCTGTCATCTTGCCATCAGGAACCCTTAAATAAGCAAATAAAGCATGTCTAAATATGGTTGCAGTACCTATCTGGGAACAGCACAAGATCCACAGGCTTTTTTTAGGGAGCAAACAGCTTCGTTCAGTTTGTTAGCTTTCTTAACATTTATGAAGAGTCTGTTTGTTATAAATCTAGCAAAAAATACTTTTATTTGGTGCAAAAGGAAAAACTAATTCAAGGCTAATGTGGCATTATAAATCTAGAGATGGATAAGACATATCACATCTTCACCGTACCACTGCAGGAGTGTTTTCTACTGTAGAAACTATTTTGTAGCTTCTCGTGAGTTAATTTTAGATATCTCAAACATCAGACCTTTGACAACTTCACCTGTGACTTTACTCAGTCGTTCTAATAATGTTCACTGTTATGAAGTGTTTCTTGATTTTTTTCAGCCTAAATTTTTCCTTTCCTAATATTTCATCTTGTTGGTCATAATGTTACCCTTTTGGATACCGTAAGGGATTCTTTTACTTCATTAGCCGAATTGTGTTTTTTTAAAAAAAGTCTGCCTTGGGTGACAAAAGTCCTCAAGCAGTTTTAGAATTTGACTTGTGTGGCAATAGTTAGAACATTTTGTGTATGTGGAGTCTTAATAATAGCTTGTTTTGCCAAACATTTTTACTCTTGCAAATGATGCTATCCTATTATCTCTTGTGATGTTTCAAGATGAGCACCTTTCATTAGGATAGGTCATATGGGATTTCTCCTGTGTCCCTGAATGGTTGACCCTATCTCATATGAGTAGGAATGCCATTCCAGCTAGGCAAAATTAGTTTACATGTGGTTTTTCAAACAATATGCTGTATTTTGATTGAGTTCTGTGATCCAACTCATAGACTTTAAGATCAGAAGGGACCATCGTGATCATTTAGTCTGACTTCCTGCACATTGCAGGCCACAGAATGTCTCCCACTCCTGTAATAGACCCCTAACCTCTGTCTGGGTTACTGAAATCCTCAAATCAAGGTTTAAAGACTTCAAGTTACAGAACAGCTGCCATTTACACTAGTTTATATCTTCGAGTGACCCATGCCCCATGCTGCTGAGGAAGGTGAAAACCCCCCAGCATCTCAGCCAATCTCACCTGGGTGAAAATTCCTTTCCGACCCCAAATATGGTGATCAGTTAGACCTTGAACACGTGGGCAAGACCCACCAGGCAGATACCTGGAAAAGAATTCTCTGAACTAACTCAGTTGGAAAAATCTAGGAGAAGAAATACTTTCTCTCAGTCCTAGTGTCTGTCAGGAATTGTCATAGTGCATTCTACAGGTGAAACTTTCTTTGATGTAAGTTCACTTTTGTTACATCTAATTGAAACCTAGTCCTGGACAAAGGCTATCTCATAGAGTCACTTCTGCAATAATTCCTCCAGCTAGTGGGAAGTGCACTAGTTTTATCCTGACATAATTGTTATCTTTCAATTTGGCTATAGGAATTTTCCTAGATACCTGCATTCTCTCTTGTTGCTCTGTACTGAAATATTGGCCTGTACACACCCCTAAGCTTCTAGTATTAATAATACCTGGAATTCTGTCAATTGTGATTGTGAAGTGCTTTATTATTTTGTATTAGCTTTACCTTTATCTCAGCCTTCTATCATATGTTGCTTTCAGCGTAATGGCGCCTCACAACTAGGGTGATGAGACAGCAAATGTGAAAAATTGGGACGGGGATGGGGGAGCCTATATAAGAAAAAGACCCAAAAATCAGAACTGTCCCTATAAAATCAGGACATCAGGTCACCCTACGCACAACTTGAAGAAAATTAGACTCAGGAACAGCAGTATCCTGTGCATGGTACAATAGGCATATGTGGATTTAAACACTCGTATACTGCATGCAGTTGTTTGCAAAAATCAAAAGAGAGAGATGAATGGTTGACTGTGTCCCCTCTCACACTGGCGTCACGTCCTTGAGATGATAGGAATGTTACATGTGGTAAGCAGTTTAGTCATATACTCTGCTTCGCCTGCTGCATAAATGTAATTGTGGAGGTTTTTCTGAAAAAACAGAGTGCTAATTGTAGCCAGTAAAGATCTATGGTTTTCTCCACCTGAGTTTGGCACATCACATCTGAGGAAGTTGGGATTGCTGGAGTAATACCATGGAGTTCACTATGTATCTAGAATCATAGAAGTGTAGGGTTGGAAAGGACTTAAAGACATTATCTAGTCCATCCCCAGCTGAGGCAGGATATAAGCTGTGCCAGACATTTTAAGCATTCTACATGTGGTGCAAGATGGACGCCGGCCCACATTTGACACCAGCAAACTGGCGAACTTGTTCTTCGATACTTGTTTCATAACGTGTCACTTTTCCTGCTCATGAAAGAGAAGGACAATAAATTAATAACAGGGCTCCTCAGTAAATAGAGGATGGCTTGTCAGCATGAATCAGGACAGTGGCAGCTGTAGCCCGGGGAGAGGAAATTGTGGCCAGAACTGACATAAATGGCTGTGTTGAATATACAAGCTGTTCTTCAGTGCATGTTCAGAGTTTGTGTTCAGTGCAGTGTAAGACAGTTGGTATGTACTGTACAAATCATATTCAATAATGCTTTGGCAGTGACAACTGTGGGACGGTACTTGGGGACTAGACTGGCGGCGATTGCTGCTTCTCTGTGTTACTTTCTTGTCGCCACGTTGATGATGTGATTGACTGCTTTGAAGTGTGTGAATGAAACAAATATGGCCTATAATGCCAGGGTCCTGAAAGGCGCTGAGCATCCTTTGGGATGTTAGAACGGAGCATATGCATTGCCTCAGAGAATCAGGCCCTACAGCTGTAATCTGTGGGGTAGAGGTTTGGAATTGTGGAACATCCTTCCCCCATTTATTTAGAAACTCCACTTGACAGGACTTTAAGGAGTTTTTAAAAGCAAAATCCATAGAGAAATAAATCCTTCAGCAACTGCACATCTGACAATTATTTCTTAAATTTATGTAAATCTGAGAATTCCTAAATCATGGCATTTAATTTAACCCCCCCCCCCCAACTAAAACAATATAAATGAACAAATAAAAACAAACTTAGTTGATTTGTTAAATGCCTAGAACAAATGTAACATTGTGTCTAAATTTTGTCCATTCAAGGCAAGTAATATGTTGTAATATCATGGAACCTATTTTCAGAGATAAGGATGTGTAATTGCATGCATATAAATATGTGTGTGTATGTGTGTTGAGTTTATGAGTGGAAATGTGGATTGGGTATTTGCACAAACACAAGGCCAAACTGATTATGTGCGTGGTGAACATCTATTTTTATTCATAACATATTTATTACTTGCATGCATATGCTATGAGGTCTACTCAGATATGTGTCCTGACTTTGAAAAATTGGCCCTACGCATTTTAAAAAACAAAATTTCCTGTATAGGCACATACTCAGACATACGCACATTTCTTCAGGCTCATGGCTGAATTTCTTTGTGATCTGTGCAATGCTGTGCAATGCAAAGTGATCTTTGATGCTCATTTCTTTGTGATCTGTGCAATACTGTGCAATGCAAAGTGATCTTTGATGCTCATTTCTTTGTGATCTGTGCAATTAACTAGGACAAAACTAGGACATGTATCCTCTTGTCTCTTGTCTGTCTAGGGAGAGATGACTAGAACTTTTAACCTTACCATTAGTTATTCATCCCTTAACTCTTAAGTTGGATATCCACCTCTTTTCCAGGCAGTTTCCAATCTCAGATTTCCTGTGACTAGGGAAACCACCTCCACCAAAAGTAGATTTTGGCCCCGTACTGGCTTTACAAGTTCAGAATCCAAGTCCAAAATATAATTCTGTACTCACATCCCTTTTTTTATTATAATATCTTTCTACTAGCTAAACTTTGCATGGCACCAGCTGGTTTTAACCTTGCAACTGGCACATAGCAATGAGCAATGTTTTGAAATCAAATGATAGGTGTAAAAAATTATTGGGAGAACTTCAAAATATATATTTTAACATATGAAGGCTCTTAGAAAAAAAATCAAAAAAACTTTGCTGTTCACCTTTACAAGTACAGAATGAGTATTTTGCAGGTTGGGTATTTGTCCTCATCAGAGTAGCATTGTAAGGAGTTTTTATGGTTGTTTGTTCTACATCCTAAATGTTTAATATTCAGATGTTTTCTGTTTGTGAAAACATTAGTATGAATAGGCATGTTGAGATGCCTGTTCTCTGTTAATAATTGAGGCAAATGCTTTTTGTTCTTCATAATTTCCCACCTATTTTCAGTGTGTTTCACTGTCCAGTCGCTGAGAGTTGTTTTGAGGGTTTTTCTTTTGTTTTTGAAGTGGACCCAAACACATTGAAATGATTTTGGTGCCACTGTTCAATAGATAACAGCTCATATTTTTTGGAGCCTGTTGTAGCATTTTTGGGTTGATTTGTGAAAATTTATGTGTTCTTATGTCCAGAAAGTAAATGATTTTTTTAAAATAAAAGTGTTGTTTTTTGAGGAGTCGCAGCGGGAGGTTGAGAGACTGCATGAGTAAGCTTCCCAGCTTTTATGTCCTGCTAGTCTGCTGCTGCAGGAAAACTGCTTATGCTGGCATCTGTGCATAGATACAAACATTAAAACGTATATTTTCAAGGCACTATTCAAATGAAATGAATTTTGCGTAGATTCTGATGTATTTTAGCATGTGTGTAGGTCTTTGAAAAGGCTAGCTAATACCATTTTACTGATGTGAAAACTAAGATAGAAAGGTTGTGACTTGAGTAAGGCCACAAATGGAATTGATGCTAGAGATGGGATGGGATTGGAACGGAGGAGCCCCCAGTGTGATTCTCTAGGCTCCTTCTCTGCTACTGATTTGCTTCATTATGGCTAGAGGACATAGCAGCAGCTCATCAGAGGAGCTAATGCATCTGGAAGAAGCCTGTTATGAGTAGGGTGACCAGATGTCCCGATTTTATAGGGACTGTCCTGATATTTGGGGCTTTGTCTTATACTTGTGTCTATTACCCTCCCCCCCATCTCCTGTCCCAATTTTTCACACTTGCTAGCTGGTCACTCTAGTTGTGAGAGAGCTTATAGAAATCCATTGCCATGAGTGGCAATTTAGGCTGCCACAGAGATTAGTCTAGGGTTTTCCCTCAGCATTTATGGAAGGGACAATTCATTTTGGTCTGCCCACAGTTTTTGGGACATGGGACATTTGTTTATGCAATTTTTTTATTGATAGAACTATAATGGGACTGTATACAGATTATTTTGTGAAGAGCTTGACCTGGCACCTAGAAATCTAGATGTAAAAGTCATAATTGTAGCCATTTAAAGGAAGTATTTCTCTTGCAACAACACAAATATATCATCGTATTCTGTTCTAACAATAGGATATAATCACAATTTATGGTAAAATGAAAACAAAGTCATATAATGGAGTGTCAGGGAACCTTAATAGTGGGCAGCACTTCCAGCTCTGCCAATAATAAATACTTCCTTTCTAATGTCTGGCACTACAGTGAAGTTTGTGCTAAAAGAAGGAAAGGTTCGGTAAAAATAGCCTTCAGATGTGCTACCTCTTTAAGAGCTTGTTTAGATGAACAGATAGTCAATTTTACCTCGCGCTAGCCTGCTTCTCACCGACTGTCTGTGTGGACCTTGCTGCCTTCTGCTAAATGTTCCTTGGTACACTTTGATCTACCTGGCTTTGAAACTGGGGTAGATCAAAAGTGCACTAGAATGTTCAGTGCAGGGCAGCAGAGTTCGATGGACAGTTGGTGTGCAGCAGGCCGGTACGAGGTGTAGTGGAAGATTCTGGGATTGTAGCTAAGAGAAGCTGTGGGGTAAGCAGAGCCAATTAGGAGAGCAGCATGTGTCTTCTCTCTGCTGCTTCTAAAGAGAAGTAATACTGAAATGTTCATTAATTATTTATAATTACTTATAGAGTTGAGGAAAAATTGTTGTCTTTTATTAAAAACTCGTGACAATAAACAGTAGGTTTTCTTACTAAGGGGTCAGTTTTGCCACCCTTAATCACTTCTCCGAGTTGCCTAGTGAAGTCATTTGGAATAAAGTACCACTGTGAAGTAAGGATGGAAGAATTAGGCCCATAGTGAATAGCATGGAAGTGTTGCCATTGAATTAAGTATGGCCAGGATTTCACCAAGTTAAAATTCTTCCCGTCAAGACATCCGGAGATGGTTGACCCAAAGAGCACATTATTAACCTCTTGGAATAAAAATCACCATTTAGTCTAAAGAAGAGCAGTATGTGTAAATATAAGCCTGCAGTATTTATTTGTTTGTTGTTTGCATAACCTAGACAACACATGTACAGAAACTGATGAGAAATTTTATTTTATGCATTCTTTCCTTCCCAAAGTAATAAACTGTATCTTCTTGGTATGTGTAATGGATTTCATTTTAAATAGTTCTTTCTGTTTTTAGGTTATGGTCAGACTGGTCCAGCGTTTCGGCGAGCAGGTTATGACTCTGTTGCGGCGGCTGCTTCTGGTCTTATGCATATCACAGGGCCGGAGGTACTTAACTTTACTGTAAATTTAGTAAAGAGCTTTTCCCGTGCACTGAAGCTTTGTGCTGTACTTAATAAAATAGCCTGTAGAAATAAAAAGAATTAAGGAGATGGGTAGTTGGAAAAATGAAATATGAGCTTTGATTTAAGATGGAAGAATGAGTCAGCAATGCAAGTCTCTTGAAGCAGAGTATTCTCCCACAACAGGACAATATTGGCAAAAGCCTAAAATGTAGAATTAGCATATAAGATAATAGATTCTAGAAACAAGCTAGAAAGTGACCTTGGTTCTTGGTGGGTGTGTATATGGAGTGTGTACATCTAGAAAAGCATTCTGGAATGAAGGACCTTAAATGTCATATTCAAAATCTTAAAATAAACAAAATGAAGACATTAATCTATCTAAACTATTTAAATGCATAATATGTGTGAAAAGGGACACTGAAAGATCAAATAATCAGCATGAGTTTGAATAAATTGTCAGTGGCTTAAATTGTCACCGCAGATTAGTGGTGAATAAAATAACCTATGCAAAGTATGTGATTTTTATTAATTATGATGTAATTAAAGTAGGGAAGAAACAGCCAGGCATCTTCTGCCCAGATAAGCTCTCTGACATGAAAAATGAAGATCAATTCCTAAACAAATGGTTGTAAAAGGCAGAGGAGACATGAATGGGACATCACCTCTAACCCTCTCCTGCAAAATCTGGGGATCAAGTGGAGAGCCCATGCTGCCCAAGGACTTGTATTGGGTTAGTTTGGCAAGGAACAGGTCATAGAATTGAAAAGAAACAAGGAGGTGGAATAAATGGTGAAAGGCACCCTGAAGACTAATTTTGTTTTAGTTCATGTAATGGGGATAATGGTGACGACATGTCTGGTTGCTTCATTCTTGTTGTGTAATACATACAGTACGTGAAGTAGATCACCTGGATGTGAGGTTCTCCTTCAAGTATGTTTCAGTCTGGATCCCACTGTAGGTGCACATATGCCTCATGCCCGTGAGATTGGATTTTTTTTTAATAGTAGTGTTCATTGGGGCAGCTCATGCACCTCGTGTCACCTCATGCTCCTGTGTGAGGGCATAAAGGACAGAGCAGGTGAAACTGTCCCTCAGTTCCCTCTTACCACCCATGGCAGCGAGATGGAGCCCACTGACTGTCCCACCTGCTGTTTTTCTCAGAGGCTTAAACTCATCTTCTAGATTAGTTTGTGAAGAAATACTTCACCCATCTAGGCTGACCAGATAGCAAGTGTAAAACATTGAGACAGCGGTGGGAGGGTAAGAAGAGCCTATATAAGAAAAAGCCCCAAATATCAGGACTGTCCCTATAAAATCGGGATATCTGATCACCCTACACCCATCGTACCTTTGTTAATTTTTTAAAATTTGGATTCCTTAAAAAAGCCATCTAAATAGAAATATATCTCCCTGTGAAATGGGGCAAGGTGCCTTGTGCCAACCTCCATGATAGACTCTAAATGTTAAGGGTTTAACTCCCGTACGATCTGCGATGGGCTCTTTCTTCTGGTTGATGGGCCTAGCTGATGCCTTTTCAGTCTGGGGGAGAGCCACGTCCCTGAAAAGTGCTTGGGCATGTAAATCCTTTTTGGCAAGGGCTGCAAATGAAGGGATGTGCAGCTGAAACTACACTTACTGGAATAATTGCCGTGTATCACTTTAGACCCAGAGGTGGCATGCACCTCCAAGGAACCAAATGGGTTGTCCATAAGGATGACCTCAGAGGGTGCCAGTCTAGTTAGGGTCCAGCAGCAGCAGCAAAAGGAAGTCAGGGAAGAAAACTCAGTTGATTGTGATTTCTGGTCACATTGATGCTCATCACCCTGGCACCAGGACATTCTGCACTAGTGCTGGCAACCACTTCAGCACTAGAACACTTGGCACTGACCATGTGTCATTGGAGCCAGCACCACTACTGCAATCTAGGGGCGATACCAAGAAGAAGGCTGAATGAAGACCAGAGATTGCTCTGAGAATAGAAAGGCACCGCCTCTGAGAGAGGAAAAGAGGCATCGCTTATCTAAGGTTAGGTGTCTACCTCCAATGCCAAAGGAGTGGTGCAAAGTATGCTGACACTGCTGGCATCAGCAAGCTCAAGACATCAGCACCAACCTTCAGCTTGCTCCAATTATGGGACCAAGGTATGCTCTAACAAAACTGTCAGGATCCCCGCTGGGGACAGCATTGGCATGGGAACTGAAGAAAAGATATTATCAAGACATCCTACCCAAGGAGACACCCATTATCTATTTCCTGTGTCACTCATGCTTGACTGTCATCCAGTTGGGAGCCAGTCTTTGGTAGCTACCTTGCCCCTTTCCATCAAGCTTGGTCTGATATCTCTTCAGACAAATGATGGTTTGAATGTAGTTGCCCACAGATGTTCCAGTCATTTCCACAACCTTCTTCCTACCTAATCCCTTTCCCTATTTCTTCAGAGACCCTTCTTACAAGAAACCATTACAAAAAGAAGTGGCCTTGACACTTCATGAGCATGTTCCTCAAGAGTATAGGGAAGAGGCTTCCACTCCTAATATTTTTTCCCTCTGAAGATGAAAGGAGATCTTCATCCTATCCTAGACCCGAGAAGACCAAACAAATATACACACCTCCTCAGAGTCAGGTGGTAGTGCTGGTCTCCCTCATTGCATCTCTGCAGGCTCAAGACTGGTTTCTGTCATTTGACTTTCAATATATATATCTTCATATAGTCATCCACCTGGCCTGCAGGAAATACTTGACATTCATGATGGGATCAAATCATTACCTGTACAAGGTACTATCATTTGGACTCTTCATGACACCAAGGATTTTTATGAAATGCCTAGCAGTGGTGGTAGTCCACCTGAGAAGGCAGGGCATTCATCATACTTGGCTGTTGAGGGCAGATTGTAGTGGGAAATGGTGGCAAGCTGGATTGCACGCTAGTCTTATTCACTCATTTGGGCCTAGTGAACTACAAAAAATTGTCACTCACACCATCTGAGATGATAGAGTTCATAGGAACTGTGCTTGACTCAAAATTGGAAAAGGCACACCTTCCCAGTTTAGTGCTCCTAGGGCTTATGGAGCCTGTGTTCGAACTGCTCTCAGAATGTTCTTTTCATCACCTTACTCTGAAGTCAGTCTTCTTAGTGACTGTCACTTCAGCAAGGAGAGTGAGTGAGCTTCAGGCATTTCTAGCCTGAAGGAGAGTAATGCTGCAACCCTACTCAAAGTTCGTTTCTAAAGAGGTCTCAGATTTTCTTCGAAACCAGTCAAATTAGCCTATTTTCCTTTTTCCCAGAGACACAGTCAGCATGAGGAAAAAAGAAATTACACACACTAAATATATCCAGGACTTCACTTTATTATAGTGACAGGACCAAACCATTCAGAGTGTTGCTTTGTTTGTTTAGCTATAGCCACTTCCTTGTAAAGAGTATCAAAATGTATAGCACCACGGATCTTAATGTGTTATCATCTGGCTGGTGTTCCTCTCCCGCTGAACATCATAGCTCATTCTGCCAGAGCATGAGCAACAACCACCCCCCCACTTCAGGAGTAGCGGAGATCTGTAGTGTAGTCGTGTGGACTAACCCACTGATTTTTATCAAGCACTATCCCTTGGACTTAACCGTCAGGTCAGATGCCAAGTTCAGGAGAACAGTGCTTCAATCACTGTTTGATTGATGCAGCTATACTCCTCATTCCCACCCTTCAGAGGGGATACTACTTACCAGTTACCTACAGGGGGGTTCACAGGAACATGTGCTTGAAGAAGAAAGAAATACAGGAACTGCGGTTCTTTAAGATGTTGTAGTCAATGTGGCTCTCAAACCCTCCCTCCGTTCCCCTTTTTGGAATCTTCAGCCACCATGGGCTTTGAATTATGAGGGAATGCCCTTGTGTGGGAGTATGAGGAAATACAGGGTGCATGCACGACCTTGAGAGACCCTGCTATTCAAAGAAAATACAGTCATGTGAGGCACATGTGCACCAGCAATGGGATCTACACTGATCACAACGTCTCAAAGAACTACAGTTTCTGTAGGGAAAGTAACCATTCCTTACATTTTGATCCAGTGCCTGTGAAGTGAAGAGCATTGCCTCTATTATAACAGCAGAAGTTGCACACTCAACTTCCTGAGCTGAAAATTTGCCAGCTAAATTCCATGGAAATAATAACTGTTAAAAAGGGGCAAATGTTGTTAATACTGAGTTAAAGGAAACATATTTAAAAAGGTTAAGCTTTAACAAAATAGAACTCTAATAAAACTTTTCAGTGATATGTGAATGACAGAATGTACAAATGTTACACTGAATAATTGGACATAAGTTGTATTATGGGAGTAATATTCCTCAGTGGCCATTATGAAGATGGATTTTATTAAAAGGTTATGTTAAGATCTACACTGGAAACCCAGATGTTCACATCACCTCACCAGTACTTTAGGCAGTGTAATCATTAGAATCATTTAATCATTGTTGCTAACAGCTCTGTGTATTCACCATGGGCTTTTAACAATTCATTCTGACTCAGTCATTCTCTTGCCTGATTAAAATAAACATGCTAACTTTTAGCTCTTATTTTTCTTCATCTAAAGTTTTTGGTTCATATTTTATTCCATAAGAGCTCCCCAAACACACATTCTCTCATGTGCAAAGGGTCAGCACAGTGCCTAAGGGTAGGTCTTCACTACCCACCGGATCAGCGGGTAGCGATCCATCTTTTGGCGATCGATGTATTGCATCTCATTAAGACGCGATAAATCAATCGCGAGCAGCGGCCCCATCGATTCAAACTCCAGCTCTCTGAGTGGCACAATCTGGAGTTGACGGGGGAGTGTGCTGCCGACCGCCGCCACCACGAGGACGACAAGTAAGTCGGCCAAAGATACGCCAACTTCAGCTATGTTATTCACGTAGCTGAAGTTGCATATCTTCGGTCAATCCCTAAGTGCTACTCAAGTCTTATTTTGAAGACTTAAGTGGTGCATAGGCCTTGTGCTTGTCTTGAATTTTGTAGCCCCTAGAACATAGATGTACCTTTAGCTGTTACAATGAAAATATATTCTGAATTGATATAATAATAATAATAAATAATGATACCTACCTGTTATCTAGAGCTATTTCATCAGCAGATCTCAAAAGGATGTAATATCATTATTCCCATTTTCATATGGGGAAGTTATGGTTTAAAGTAGTGATTTAAAATTGTACTTCACGCATGCCTGAAAATTTACTACTGATAATATGCTGTTCTTTAAAATAAATCTCCCAAAGTTCCAACGGCACTGTTTATGGGGAAGTAATAGAGTTATGTGGAATTTTGAACAACATTAAAAACAAAGTGGCAAAACCTGTCTCCTTCAATGTGGGGGTAGGTGTGCAGAGGTCTGCTTTGTTGATTAAGGTTGTGACAGTACTATCGACTGTGTGTGTACTATAGATAAAAATTACAGTATTAAAAATACGTAATAGGGTAGGGCAAATGCAACGCTCTTCCTCCCTGCCCCCAAAACGCCCCAAAACAAATTGGTGTTTTCTCTTCCCCCCCTCCGTCTCTTTTTTTTTTTTATTAGAATGTAAAGCCTTCAGAGAAGGGGCTGCCATGTGTAACAGACTAAAATAAAATCAATATAGTAGCTTATATATAATACTTGAATCAGAATAAAAAATCTGCTGGCACATTCAGAGACTGTGATAAACCCAGAAGAGAAAATGACTTATTTGTTGTAACTCTGCTTCTCTGAAGTTTATCATTCTGACAGGATTCTCACTCTTCTAACATCTTGTATTAGGAAATGAGAGTGAGAATCCCTGGTGGATAGTATCTTTAATGATACTTGAATGATAGTGCTTAAGGTTTTTTACCCATTTTTTTTATATTGAGTTAATTAGTTGCCAAATAACTCACTAATTCATTCTTCTGTAAAGAACAGCCAGTCTGGACACAATCCCCAAACGTTTGTTTCAGGCCGTGAACATTTGTGGTTTACCCTGAGGCACAGCCTCAGGATAAGCTATAAATATTTGTATTCTGAGTATAAAAAAATTCTAATGAGGGTTAAGACATGAGGAGAGACGCGACCTCTGTATTATGCAATATATCCACAGAAAATCACTGTGTGACTATACAGTGGAATCCTAATTTACCAAGTTCTGGTGAAGGTCATTCAGTACGCTCTGAGGACATCATTTGGAGATTTTATTCTGTCGAAGGAGAACACAAATTAGAACTAATTTTAGGAACATCCACATAACATCTACAATCATCTACAAAAATTGTTCAGTTTTAAAGCTGCATTAACACACACTTCCAGTTTCTGACCCAAGCCATTTTAATAAAACTGTACATTTCAGAAGTTATATTCAGAACTCTGGAATGTTTCTGAAGCAGGGTTGGAATAAATAGCAAAAGTTATACTCCCAATCAGCCCCCAGGGACTTCCTTATATACTTCATATAGTCAATTTTAATTCACCCCAACAATCTAGCTTAGGGGTAGGGAAACTATGGCCTGCGGGCCAAATGTGGCCTGCCGGCCATTTTTATCTACCCTGCGATCTAGGGCCGGGTGTGCGAGGCCACTGGCCCTGTGCTCCTGGCCCAGGGGCCAGGCTGAGTGCGGCATGCCATGGGTCCCTGCACTCCCAGGGCGGTGGCCGGGCCAAGCACAGAGAGACGTGGGGCCCCGTGCTCCCTGGCCCGGCAAGCATGGCATGCCGTGGGGCCCCACGCTCCTGGGCTGGGGCCAGGCCCAGCATGGGGAGCCGCGTGGTCCCGCCCTCCCTGCCCGCGCCCAGTGTGGCATGCTGCAGGGCCCCATGCTCCCTGGCCAGGGGTGGGGGGCCGGGCCGAGTGCGGTGTGCTGTGGGACCCTGGGCACCTAGCCAGGGGCCGGGTCGAGGATGGGGAGCTGCGGGGCCCCGTGCTCCCGGGCCGGGTCAAGGGTGCGGAGTGCCCGACTGAGTATTGTAAGCAAGGGGCGGGGCTTAGGTGGTGGGGTCCTGGAGGTGGTGGTTAGGGTGCGAGGGTCTTGGGAGAGGGCAGTAAGGGAACAAAGAACAGGGGGTTTTAGATAGGGGGTAGGGTCCTGGGGGGGCAGTTAGAGTGGGCGATCTCCAGAGGGGGCGATCAGGGGACAAGGAGCAGCGGGTGGGAGGGTTGGATTGGTCGGGGGTTCTGAGGGAGCAGTCTGGGGGCAGGAAGTGGATGGGGGTTGGATATGAGGTGGGGACAGGCTGTTTGGGGAGGCAGAGCTTTTCCTACCTGGACCTCTGCACAATTCTGAAACCCAATGTGGCCCTCAGGCCAAAAAGTGTGCCCACCCCTGATCTAGCTGTTGACTTGATGTCCAGAGTAAAAAGATTTTACCAGTACAGATGGTCTGGAACTTTGCTGTACTGTGAACAGCAGCTTTGGTGCCTTCGTTAGTGAACTATTTCTTATTGGATCATGAAATCTATGGCGTAAACTGCAGGGAAATTTGAGCAAAACCTAAGCCTTAATTAAGGCTTTGTCCCTTGTGTAACATCCCTTTTCACTGTTTGCTTATATTTCTTGTAAAATTATAATTTTGAGGGAGTGAGGGGGCTGCAGTGGGGAAGATAGAAGTCTAAGGTAAAATGTTATGCACACTTCTTTCCCCCAAAGTCATCTTTTTATTAAGGAAAATAGTGATACTAGTATCGTAGGAGGAAAAAGGGTAATACAAAATTGTAATGCATCAAAGATACAGTACAATATATTTGGCTGCACAACAGGAGATGGAAAGAGAAGAATTGAAAAGGAGAGAAGATCATACATTGGGCACATCACATTTCAGAATTTCTGAATCCTCAGAAAATATGTGTTTTTGAAGAAATCCTGAAGGTTTTCAGTAAGAAATCCCTACCTTTTGAAATGACTTAGTGCTTCATGCTGAGTGTTTAGAAATTGTCTCCAGGAAATTTGAGCTCCAGTTGTTGAAGATGCTAAATTGTACTATGGTATTACAAATATACAAATGTACACAAAACTACATTGAAATATTGGTAAGGCTCTCACTGATTGCAAAGAAACAAAGACATTCAGCATTAAAGATAAAATGTTATCCTGAGACCATATTTCCATGCTTAGATTCTGAACCACAAGTGGAATTTGGGGTCCCACACTCTCATTAAACCACCTCAGTATTAGGAATGAAGGATGCTAACTGTGGAGTTCAGGATTTACTTCTTTTGGGGTAGTATTTTCACTATGTATTTATAGAATATAGCAAACAATGGAATGGAGTCTGGTTTTATCTAAAGCTGTACCACAAAGCCTGTCTGTCTTCAATGTAGATATCTCTGGCCAGATTCTGTTTTTCTTTGTGTACATTTAAAACATGCTAAAAGGACCTAGTTTGTACTGATGACATTTTTATTGTCTTCAAAGACATAATTAATAGAAACTCACCACATTCAAGTCTCGTATTTGGGGAACAAAAAACTTGATGTACCCAGATGCAGCAGTGCCAGATGAATGTTCCTTTGAAGGAATTTTCTCTGACTCATCAAGGCAATAATTTTAGTGTAATTTCAAAACCAATTCAGATAAGCGTTCCCTTAGTGAATTATTACATACAATTTGGATATTAAGAGAATCTTTGTAGTGGCGTCTATTCACTCGGTATTCTTTGTTACTGAAGAAACATTTTGTTTTATTGAATAAAGACTATCAGGCGTGACTGGGATCTACAGTACCAGAGAGGCCATCATCCTTCAGATTAAAAACAAACAAAACACAAGCTCATCAAAAGGCTACACATGGTATATTGCAGAGAACTATTGAAAACTAGCCATGATTGTTTCCAGTTAGTTTTGGCAACTTATTTCCCATCCTTTGCCTGTTTAAAGACTACTGGAATTAAAGCGTTTTATTAGGCATGTCATTTAACAGAATGATTTCTCTTTTGGACTGATTATTTTTATATTGCCAATGTAAATTTGGATTGACCACAAAGAAGCAGTATGTCAGGGTGCAGGAAGGTGCTGATCGTTCACTATTTGGACTCAGGTGAATAGGGCTGTAGAAAACTGTGTTCAATATGGGCATCTCTGTGCCACGAAGATGATGACAAGGGAATTTAGAAAAAAGCAACAAAAATGAGATAGTGGAAACTGGTGGAATGGTTGAGCAGTAGCAGACAGGAAGGTCAATTTCAGCGAGTGAGAAGCTTTTAGAAATACAAATCAAAGCAAGTTAACATAAGCAAAAAAGATAAAAAATAAACAGCCACCTAAACATTGGGATCAACCCAACCTCAGAGCATGGATGGGAAAGCCTTAGGCATTCTCTCTCTGGGCAAGTCTACACTTAAAACTTTTGTTGGTTGGGGCTGTGGGGATATTTTCATTATATTTTTATACTGGCAAAAGCCATAGAAGTTTATTTTACTCAGAGAGCAGATCTAAGCTATGAGGAGGGAAAAGGAAGCTGAAATTAGCTCCTCATATACTAGTAATAACTACACATCCTGTCATAGATAGACACGTTTACAAGGAAGGGTGAAAATTAAACAAACAGCATAGGCAAAATTAAACAAACAGTATAGGGTAAGAGCTGTTTAAGGGGATAGGGTGAAAGGTTACAACAATCTACAAAAGCTTGATGTAAACACTGAAGAAGAAAGGGAATTGCTTGGGCTGATAAAAATATACAACTTGTAGTACAAGGATGAAATTAGGCAAACCAAACTCTAATGTTCACATCAGAAAAAAATGGATTATTAATGGTCTAGATCTCTTAAACTGTGGCGTATTCACTCAAAGACGGTCTTGGAAACATTTTAGAACTAGAAAATTAAATTACCTTATACTGGCATAGGATCTACAAGGACTAGGTGGACTTTTCCATCTTCAATTCATATTCCCAAATCAAAACCATTTAACGGTAGAGTTAAGTTTGAAAATGTACCTTTTAATAATGTTTTATATCTCATAAACTGTTTGTTTGAGCCTCCCCAAACCTTGGTCATAAACTTTTTGGCTGGCAGACAAAAGTGGACAAGGGACAAGGAGCTTTTTAGTTGAAGTTATGGAAGAGGAGGAACAAGATCAGCTTTGTAAGGGAAAGTACAGTATGTTACTTGCTTCACTGTGGAGATGCTGCCTTTGCTTCTGTGCTAAGAAAGAAGGAAACCCAAAATTTGAATTCAGTGGTTGGTTTCAGGAGCAAAGTTGATACCATGGGTGATGGTCTATTTTAAAAAAGATTTGTTTGCAGTCTTAGTATGGTCTTGCAGTAGCGAGGCAATAATTGTTTGTCTCAAAATTTTCTGTTTTACTGGGTCTTGTGGCGGGGTTCGTACCTCGCCGGCCCCCTTTCGGGGTCCCATGGGGGAGGGGGCGAGGGATCCCCGCCTCTTCTACACCACCACTTGTCTTCTTTCGGGGTAGGGTGGCCCAATGGCCAGAGTCACCGGAGTTTCCCTCTCTCAGGGGGTAGCGTGGCCTAACGGCCAAAGCCAATAGAGTTCCCCTCACTCGGGGGTTGTGTGGTCCAATGGCCAGAGCCAATGGGGCTTCCCCCTTTCAGGGGTAGTGTGGCTCACCGGCCAAAGTCACTAGAGTTCCCCCCGCTCCGGGGATAGCGTGGCCCAATGGCCAGAGTCAATGGGGTTTCCCCCTCTCAGGTGTAGCAAGGCCCAACGGCCAAAGTCAATAGAGTTCCCCTCATTCAGGGGTAGGACGGCCCAATGGTCCGAGTCAGTGGAGTTCCCCTTTCTCAGGGGTTAGTGCAGCCCAGCGGCTGTGGGGTTAGGGGGACCCGGGCCCACCCACTCCACCGGGTCCCAACCCAGGGCTCGCCTGTAAGGGGGTGGGTTTCCTTGCCTCTAGCTCAGCGGGGATCCACCCGCAACACGCCGAGCGTGCATATCCCTTTAACTGGCCCCTGGGTCTTTTCCTACCTGTACCGCTGGGCTCTCAGTGTCCAGGGGTCTCCGGTAGCGTTCTCCCTCCGGGCCGACGTCTGGCTGGGCTTCAGGCCGCGTTGCTGCAAGGCTGGCTTCGGGAAACCAGGATCCCGGCTGAACCTCCGCAGGAGCTGGCAGGGTGCGTCCTTCCCTTCTGGCGGTCAGCCCAGACTGAGCAATCTGGCAGGCTTTTATACTGCTGAGGCAGCGTGAGCATGCCCAGTAGGACTTCCGGGGTGGAGCTTCCTCTGCTAAGGAGGAGTGGTTAATCCCTTCCCTCCCAGTGCGGGGCTGGGCCGCCCCGTCACACACCCTCCCCCTTAGAAAGGTGACCGGGGTCTTTTCTGCTCTGCCCTCTCCCCCATCCTCTTCCTTCCCCGCCCGGGAGAAGAAGTCCGCATTCCCGTGGACCTTACCCGGTCTGTGCAGCACTTGGAAGGAGTAGGGCTGGAGACACAAGTACCAGCGCGTGATCCAGCCGTTTGTGTCCTTCATGCTGTTGATCCAGCGAAGGTGGGCATGGTCTGTTACTAGAAGGAAGGGGTTCCCCAACAAATAATATTGCAGCGCGTCGACTGCCCATTTAACTGCCAGGGCTTCCTGTTGTATAGTAGAGTAGTGCGCCTCACGGAGAAAAAGGTTTTGGCTGATATATAACATAGGGTGCTCTGTGCCCCCTACCTCTTGTGATAACACCGCTCCTATACCCACCACGGATGCATCCGTCTGGAGGATGAAGGGTTTCGTGAAGTCGGGTTGAGTCAACACTGGCTCCTGGGTCAGCCGATCTCGAAGAGAGCAGAAAGCCTTCTCACATTCTTCCGTCCATCTGACTTTGAGGTTGTCTTTTTCGTCAGATCGGTCAAGGGTGCGGCTAGCGTTGAGAAATTGGGGATACTACCGGCGGTTTATCCCACCAGTCCCAAAAATTGACGGACCTGTCTCTTTGATTTAGAGGTGGGATATTCTTTCAAGGCTTGGACTTTATCCACCATAGGGCGTAGTTTCCCCTATCCCACCGTATAGCCCAAATACATCACCTCCCATTGTCCCAGATGACACTTGGTTGGATTTGCCGTGAGGCCAGCATCACCCAGGGTTTGTAACACCTTGGTTAAGTGTTGGAGGTGATCTTCCCAGTTGATGCTATAGATGACAATGTCGTTGATGTAAGCGGCCGCATACTGGCTATGGGGGCTCAAAACCTGGTTTACAAGTCGCTGGAAGGTCGCCGCGGCCCCGTGCAATCCAAAGGGCATCACCGAGAATTGAAAGAGACCAAACGGGGTGGGGAACGCCATCTTCTCCCAGGAGGTCGGTGTCGGGGATTTGCCAATACCCCTTAGTTAAATCCAGTGTGGAGATAAATTCTGCGTGGCCCAACCTCTCCAACAATTCATCCACCTGGGGCATGGGGTAAGCATCAAAGCGGGAGATGGCATTTACTTTCCCGAAGTCGATGCAAAACCTCACTGAGCCATCTGGTTTCGGGACCAGCACTATAGGACTTCTCCACTCACTCCTTGACTCTTCTACCACCCCCAGGGCTAACATAGATTCCAATTCCCTCCTCACGGTCTCCCACATCTTTTGAGGGAGCGGACGATGATTCTCCCTCACCTTTTGGCCAGGAGGGGTGGCGATATGGTGGCAGATCAAGGATGTTTTCCCCGGCTTGGCAGATAGCACTGTGGGGAAGGCGGCTACCAGCTGCCTTAGCTGTTCTTGCTGGACAGGCTCAAGCTCTGGGCTAATGGCGGTCGTGCCCGGCTCCTCACATTCGTCAACCACTGGGCCCAGTTCAGACTTGGGGGGAGGGTATGGGGCTATCATAAAGCCCTCCCGTTCCTTCCAAGCCTTCAGCAGGTTTACGTGATATAAACGGGTGTCCCTCCGTCGTCCGGACAGCCGGATCTCATAATCCACTGGCTCCACCCTTCGGACCACTTCAGAGGGCCCCTGCCACTTGGCTAGTAACTTGGACTCCAAGGAAGGCAGCAGCAATAGGACCTGGTCCCCCAGCTCGAAGCTTCTTACCTTGGTCCCTGGATTGTACTGGGCCTCCTGGTGGTGCTGGGCCCGTAACAGATTCTCCCTGGCCAGGGTACCTAGCTCCCAGAGCCGCTCCCTCAGGTGGAGGATATATTGGACTGAGCTCTTGACCCGGGTTTCTTGTTCTTCCCAAGTCTCCCTTAATAGGTCTAAGATCCCCCGGGGCTGTCTCCCGTAGAGAAGCTCAAATGGGGAAAACCCTGTGGAGGCTTGTGGTACCTCACGCACGGCGAAAAGAAGCGCCGGTAGGAACTTGTCCCACTGGCGGAGGTCCTCTCCTACGAATTTCCTCAGCATTGCCTTCAATGTCCCGTTAAAACGTTCTACCAACCCATCAGTCTGGGGATGGTAGACGGAGGTCTTCAGGGTCCGGATGTTCAGCAGTCGACAGAGCTCGGCCATCAACTTAGAGGTCACGTTCGTGCCTTGGTCGGTCAATATTTCTCGGGGTAACCCGACCCGGGAGAATATCTGTAACAGCTCAGTCGCGATGACAGGGGCTGTGGCGGTTCGTAACGGCACTGCCTCTGGATACCGGGTCGCATAGTCAATGACAACCAAGACGTACCTGTGGCCTGAGCTACTTTTCTCCATGGGTCCCATGAGGTCAAGGCCGATCCGTTCGAAGGGCGTGCCGATCACCGGCAGAGATATCAGGGGGGCCCTCGGTATCCCTTTCGGGCCGGCCTTCTGACACTCGGGGCAGGAGGCGCAATAGTCGCGGACCTCTTGATGTATACCGGGCCAAAAGAACTGTTCGGCTACCCGAAAAAATGTCTTTTCTTGCCCTAAATGCCCGGCCCAGGGAACAGCGTGGGCCAAATGGAGTAGCCCCCTTCGGAACCTCCGGGGTACTAGTAATTGCCGTACCTCTGCTTGGGTTCCTGGGCCACCCGGTATAGCAGGTCTTTATGGATCTCAAAGTGGGGGCCCTGCGGCGGAGCCTGCCGGGAACGGGCCTCCGTGTCCTGGTTGGCCACCTGCTCCCAGGCATGGCTAAGGCTGGGGTCCCCCTTCTGTTCTTCTAGGAAGTCCCGGTTGATGTCTAGCCATTCGCCTTCGGGCCCCGTAGAATCGGGGGTCCGGGTCGGTCTTTCTTCGGTTCCTCGGGGCCCTCCTGACATCAATTCCAAGGGGTCCTGTGACTCGGGCTGGCCTAACAAACCCAGCCTTTCACTGCGGAGTCGACCCTTTTTGCCCGGCGGTTTATTCCACCCCCTTATAAGGTCCGTGAAGCCTGGCCAGTCCCGTCCCAACACTACTGGGTATGCTAGCTTGGGCGCCACTCCCACCAGGCAACGAGCTTCCTGGTGGGCCACTTCTAATCGCACCCAAATAGTGGGGTATGATTTCACATCTCCATGTATACATTGTAGTGATACTGGGGTCCCGGCGGGGTGGGAGTCCTTCAGCAGTCCCTTGTGAATGACAGTCTGGCTGCACCCCGAATCTACCAGGTCTAGGGTTGGGACCCCCTCCACTTGCACCGGGATCATGATCTTCGAGGGTTCGTCCCTCCACGCTCGTCGATCGGCCGTCAGGACTTGCCCGTAATTGCAGTCCATATAAGGGCAATCCTTCCTGGAGTGCCCCGCTTGCCAACACTGGTAGCGCCTATCCCAGTCCCCCCTTGGGGGCGGGGTGCCTTGCGTGGGGTTTGCTTCTTGCGCTGGTTCCTCCTGGTCACGTGGCCCTAGAGAGCCTCGACCCACGGGGGTAGTCAGGGCCACATTCTGTCGCAGGGGCAAACGAGGGCTTCCCCTACCAGTCTTGAGTGCCAGTCCCTCTGGGGGCCGGCCCCCGTGCCCGAACGCCCTTGTCCTCGAATCCGCGCGCTCCTCGGGCTCTGCTGCCAGGTAGTCTTCTGCCAGGTATGTGGCCTCCGCAAGGGTCTTGAGCCGGTGCCACTGCACCCACTCTTTACAGCCCGTTGGGAGGATATGTAGGAACTGCTCCAGCGCCACAGTCTCGGCTACCTGACAACTAGTACGGCGTTCAGGCTCGAGCCACCTCCAACAGAGGTCTCGAATTCTCTGGGCTACCGCCTGGGGCCAGCCTCCGGTTGGGTATTTCTCGCATCGTAGTCTCTGCTGGTACGTATCAGGGTTTACGCCCGTCTGATCGAGGATGGCGTCCTTCACCTTCTCGTATCTCAGCGCTTCCTGGGGGTCGAGACTGCGATAAGCGGCTTGTGCAGGCCCCGTCAAATAGGGGGCTAAAAGAGTGGCCCAACGCTCAAGGGGCCATCAGGCGGCTGTAGCTACCCGTTCAAAAGTTATCAAAAAGGCCTCGGGATCATCCTCTGGCTCCATCTTTGTCAACCGCACCGGTAAGCCCCCCAGGCCATCCCCCGTCTCTCCTCCAGCTGGGCTGGCGCGGGAGCTGATCACCGACTTCAATAAGGTTGCTACCTGCTGGAAGAGGCAATCCTGGCTCGCTTGCTGCTGGGTGGTTAAGTCCTGGATCAGCTGTTGCTGGGTCTCTAATTGTTTCATAGCCTGCAGCTGCTGTTGTGTAGCCAATTGTTGTAATAGCTGTGACTGCTGCTGTTGTTGTTGGGCAGCTTGCTGCTGTTGGTTGTCGAGCAGCCATTTCAATAGCTTGTCTGTGTCCATCGTCTTCAGTGGGGTCCTTCTAGTAGGCCCAGATCGGCGCCTGCATTCTCCACCAGTTGTGGCGGGGTTTGTACCTCACCAGCCCCCTTTTAGGGTCCCAAGGGGGAGGGGGCGAGGGATCCCTGCCTCTTCTACACCGCCACTTGTCTTCTTTCGGGGTAGGGTGGCCCAATGGCCAGAGTCACTGGAGTTTCCTTCTCTCAGGGGGTAGCGTGGCCCAATGGCCAAAGCCAATGGAGTTCCCCTCACTCAGGGGTAGGATGGCCCAGTGGCCAGAGCCAATGGGGTTTCCCCCTTTCAGGGGTAGCGTGGCCCACCGGCCAAAGTCACTAGAGTTCCCCCCGCTCTGGGGGTAGCGTGGCCCAATGGCCAGAGTCAATGGGGTTTCCTCCTCAGGTGTAGCGAGGCCCAACGGCCAAAGTCAATAGAGTTCCCCTCACTCAGGGGTAAGACAGCCCAATGGTCCGAGTCAGTGGAGTTCCCCTTTCTCAGGGGTTAGTGCAGCCCAGCGGCTGTGGGGTTAGGGGGACCCAGGCCCGCCCACTCCACCGGGTCCCGACCCAGGGCTTGCCTGTAAGGGGGTGGGTTTCCTTGCCTCTAGCTCAGCGGGGATCCACCCGCAACACGCCGAGCGTGCATATCCCTTTAACTGGCCCCTGGGTCTTTTCCTACCCATACCGCTGGGCTCTCAGTGTCCAGGTGTCTCCGGTAGCGTTCTCCCTCCGGGCCGACGTCTGGCTGGGCTTCAGGCTGCGTTGCTGCAAGGCTGGCTTCGGGAAACCAGGATCCCGGCTGAACCTCTGCGGGAGTTGTCAGGGTGCGTCCTTTCCCTCCGGCGGTCAGCCCAGACTGAGCAATCTGGCAGGCTTTTATACTGCTGAGGCAGCGTGAGCATGCCCAGTAGGACTTCCGGGGTGGAGCTTCCTCTGCTAAGAGGGACTGGTTAACCCCTTCCCTCCCAGTGCGGGGCTGGGCCGCCCCGTCACAGGTCTATACCTCAGTGTTTCAACTTCTTGTTCATAACCTTTTTTTGTAAACGTCAGTGGGGATTTGAACCAGATTTTGGCCACTCATTAATGTGTGTGGAATGATTTCCAGTGTGATTTTTCTGTTTGCATGTTGTTGGTTTTTTTTTTTGTTAGAAAACTTGGGAACACTGGAGCACCTGATTTTTTTCTACGCAGTGCACATTTGACACTCCCAGTTGCTGCCTGGTCAGTAACATTGTGATAGAGATAATCAGTCACTCATTGCTCACTCTGTCCAGTTAATTAGTATATTTGCAGAGTCATGATTGCTCTAGTTGTTATGGTAATGGCTGCCTTTGCTAGCTGATTTACCTCAGATGACCCATTATTACAATGAAGGTTCACAGGAGGAACTGTAATGGAAGCAGAATGGATTTGGATAAGCACCTGCTGTGCTCCTTTGAGTTTGTGTTGTGGTAAGTTATACTGGTTCTTTTCAATTGTTTGTTACTCTCCTCAAAAAGGGTTGAATGAAAATAAAGTACAAAATTACAGCTCCTTTTCATGTATATTATGTACTTGTTACAAATTGGAGATTATGACATTCTGTTTTTTAAAAAAAGGTGGGAAAAGATGAGTTCTTGCTCAGTTTTCTGTTCTATAGTTGGAAAAAAGGTAACTTAAAAGTTGCACTAAAACTGAAATTTCAAAAAAGGTTTTGTTTGAATACAGTTTAGTTTAATTTCATTATTTCAGTACCACTTGTGTGGTGAAATATTGAGCTTCACAAAGATAACAATAGAAATAAAATGTACACTGAAGACAACAAATGTGTAAATGTTATATAAATAGCACATAAAAATCTAAAGAAATTTGTTACCAAAAATTTGAGATTAGTTATAGTTGGTCTCATAAAAAACAGGAAGTATAAAATTAAGAATTAGAAAGGATTAAAAAGCTAGAAAAGTGAAGCACTCTCAAGTTAGGATGTTCCAGAATAAATATTGCCCATTCAACCTTAATTTGACCCGCCTGAGCGTATGCAATGTAATGCAGTCTTTAATTACGTGTAGAAGTGACTGCCTGTGAAAAGTTTGGTGTAAGAGACTTGCCCAGAATCACACAGGAACTCAAGTAGCAGAGGCAGGGATAGAATCCAGTTCTCCAGGACAGCATTCAACTGCTTTACCTTGAAACTATTCTCTTTCTTTCTTCAGTCGTAAGAACATAAGAATGGCCATACTGGATCAGACCAATAATCCATCTAGCCCAGTATCCTGTCTTCTGATAGTGGACAGTGCCAGAGGAAATTAACAGAACAGGGCAGTTGACAAGTGATCCATCCCTTTTGTTGTCCAGTCCCAGCTTCTGGCAGTCATAGGTTTCGGATATCCAGAGCATGGAGGTTGCATCCCTAGCCATCTTGGCTAATAGCTGTCCTCCATGAACTTATCTAATTCTTTTTTGAACCTAGTTGTACTCTTGGCCTTCACAACATCCCCTGGCAACAAGTTCCACGGGGCAACTGTCTGTTGTATGAAGAAGTGCTTCCTTTTGTTTGTGTTAAACCCGCTGCCTATTAATTTAATTGGGTAACCCCCTGGTTCTTGTGTTATGTGAAGGGTAAATAACATTTTTTTCTTCACATCAGTCATATTTTTATAGACCTCTATTATGTCCCCTCCTTAGTCATCTCTTTTCTAAGCTGACTAGTCCCAGTCTTTTTAATGTCTCCTCATATGGAAGCGGTTCCATACTCCTAATTATTTTTGTTGCCCTTTCTGTACCTTTTCCAATTCTAATATCTTTTTTGAGATTGGGGGCCAGAAATGCACACAGTATTCAAGGTGAGAGTGTATTGTGAATTTTGTATACTGGCATTATTATTATTTCTGTCTTATTATCTATCCCTCTGCAAATGGTTCATAACATTCCATTTAGGTGTTTTTTCACTTCTGCTTCACAATGAGCAGATGTTTTAGAGAAAGAACTATCCACAATGATTCAAAGATCTTTTCTTGAATGATAACAGCTAATTTAGAACCCATCATTTTATATGTATGAATTATTTTTTTCCAGTATACATCACTTTATCCTTATCACCATTGAATTTTATCTGCTATTTTGTTGTGCAGGCTCCTAGTTTAGAGAGATCCTTTTGTAACTCTTCTCAGTCAGCTTTGGACTTAAATATCTTGAGTAATTTAGTATTGTCTGCAAACTTTGCCACCTGACTCTTTACCCCTTTTACCAGATCTTTAGGAATATATTGAACAGTACAGGTCCCAATAGAGATCCTTGGGTGACCTTGCTATTTATCACTTTCCATTATGAAAACTTGCTACTTATTTCTACCCTGTGTTTCCTATCTTTTCACCATCTTTTAATGATCCATGAGAGGAACTTCCTTCTTGTTCCATGACGGCTTATTTTGTTTAAGATCTTTTGGTGGTGGACCTTGTCAAAAACTTTCTGAAAGTCCAAGTACACTGTATCCACTGGATCATCCTTGTCCACATGATTATTGACACCCTCAAAGAATTCTTATTGACTGATGAAACATGTTTTCCCTTTACAAAAGTCTTTTTGACTCTTCCCCAACATACTGTATTAGTCTAAGTGACAAATCTGTTCTTTACTATGGTTTCGAGCAGTTTGCCTGGTACTGAAGTTAGGCTCACTGGCATGTAATTACCACAGTCACTTATGGAGCCTTTTTTAAAAATTGGTGTCATATTAGTTATTCTCCGGTCATCTGGTACAGCAGCTGATTTAAGTGAGAGGTTACACAGTTAGTTCTACAGTTTCATATTTGAGTTCCTGCAGAACTCTTGGGTGAATCCATCTGGTCCTAGTGAATTATTACTGTGTAATTTATCAATTTGTTCCAAATCTCCTCTACTGACACTTCAATCTGGGACAGGTCCTCAGATTTGTCACATAAAAAGAATGGCTCAGGTGTCGGAATCTCTCTCACATCCTCCTTAGTGAAGATCACTGCAAAGAATTCATTTAATTTTTCTGCAATGGCCTTTTCTTCCCTGAGTGCTCCTTTAGAACCTTGACTGTCTAGTGGCCCCACTTCTTGTTTGGCAGGCTTCCTTAACTTTTTTTTTTTTGCTGTTAGTTTTTGTCCATTTTGCAGGTTGTTCTTCAAATTGTTTTTTGGCCTACCTAATTATACTTTTACACATGACTTGCAAGAGTTCATGCTCTTTTCTATTTTCCTCACTGGCATTTGACTACCAATTTTTAAAGATGCCTTTTTGCCTCTAACTGCCTCTTTTATTCTGCTATTTAGTCATGTTGGCATTTTTTGGTCCTTTTTTAAAAAAGAAAAAAAAATTAGGATATACATTTAGTTTGAGTCTCTCTTACAGTTTTATAAATAGTTTCCATGCAGCTTTCAGGCATTTCACTCTTGTAACTCTTTCTTTTAATTTCCATTTAACTAGCTTCCTCCTTTTGTTGTCATCGTTGTTCCCCTTTTTGAAGTTATATGCTACAGTATGGGTTTCTTTGGTATTTTCTCCCCTGCAAGGATGTTAAAGTTAATTTAATTATGGTTGCTATTACCAAGTGGTTCAGCTGTATTCACATCTTGGACCAGATGCTGTGCTCCACTTAGAACTAAATCAAGAATTGCCTCTTCCCTTGTGGGTTCCAGACTAACTGCTTCAATAAGCAGTTGTTAATAGTGTTTGGAAATTTTATCTCTGGATCTCAACCTGAGGTGAAATGTATCCAGTCATTATGGGGATAGATGAAATCTCCATTATTAATGGCTTTCTGTTTTTGTAATCTCTCTAATTTCCCTGAGCATTTCACAGTCACTGTCCTAGTCAGGTGGTCAGTAGTATATTTCTATTGCTATAGTCTTATTATTCATAGGATACCTATCCATAGAGGATTCATTTAAGATTTGTATATATTTGACTATATGCTTTCTTTCACATATACCGGCTCTCCCCCACCACCGTGACCTGTATATTTTATATCCTGTCCCATTGATTATCATCATTCCGCCAAGTTTCTGCGATGCCTATTATATCAATATCATCATTTAACATCAGGCACTCAAGTTTACCCATTTTAGTATTTACACTTCTAGAGAGGCAAGGTGGGTGAGGTAATATCTTTTATTCAACTAATCTTTATAAAAGATATTTCCTCACCTCTCTCTTCTTTCTAATATCCTGGGACCAAAATGTCTACAATAGCACTGCATATTTAGACTTACAGCATTTTTATACAAGCACTTATAAAATTTGTCATTACTATATTTGTCTGCCTTCATGTGATGTAATTGGATGGGACTCTTTTTTGTTTGATTGTTTCGGTTCAGTTCTTACCTGTGCGTTATCAACTTCTGTTCTCTCCTAGGATACAGAGCAGGGGTAGCTAAACCACGGCTCATGAGCTGCATGTGGCTCTTTTACAGTTAAAGTGTGGCTCATGGAGCTCCACCATATTCCCACCTCATTCTCCACCTACCAGACTGGGGTGTGGGAAGCTCAGGGCTTCTTCCCTGCAGCACAGTGGCGGAGTTAGGGGTTTCTGTCTTGCAAGGAAGGGGGATCTTGGGCCTTCAGCCCCGGGGGAGGTGCCTTCCGGGGATCAGGGCTTCAGCAGGAGCGGGTCTGAAGCCCTGAGCCTTAGCAGGCATGACCCACAGAGTTGAAATCCTGAGACCTGGCTAGCGTGTCTGGCCCTCGAACTTGTGAAGATTATCGTATGTGTCTCAGAGGATCAGTAAGTTTGCCACCCCTGATATGGAGTTTCCGCTTTATTGAATCCCCCCAAAGAGATTTCTTTATCTGAACTGTGTGCTCCTCCTCACATGCCAGTTGTTTAAAAACTTCTCTATGACTTTTAAAATTTTACAAGCCTGCAATCTGGTTCTGTTTTGGTTTAAGTGGAGCCCGTCCTTCCTGTATAGGCTTCTTCATGCCTAAAGGTTCCTAATAAATAAATTATTAATTCTCCAGTTCCTAATAAATAAATAAACTCCTTCTTCCAACACCATCATCTCATTCACATGTTGAGACCCTGCTATTCTGCCTGTCTAACTGACCCTGCACGTAGAACTGGAAGCATTTCAGAGAATGCTACCAGGGAGGTCCTTGACTTCACTCTCTTACCTAGCAGCCTAAATTTGGCCTCCAGGACCTCTCTCCTATCCTTTCTCTGTGTCACCAATACCGACATATATCATAAGCACCAGCTCCTCCCTAGCACTGCACATTAGTCTATTTAGATGTCTCAAGAAGTCTGCAAACTTTCTCATGGGGCAGGCAATTTACCATGTGGTTCTCCCAGTCATCCCAAACACAGCTGTATTTCTAATAATTGAATCTCCCAGTACTATTATCTGTTTCTTCCCAATAACAGGGGTTCCCTCTCAAAGGGAACAGAGAGGCATCCCCAGTGCGAGAGGATACCATGACATTATCTGGAAGGAGGGTTGCAATGATGGGTTTGTTTCTGTCTGTTCCTGCTGGACACTTTCATTCCCTCAGACTTTCTTCTTTCTCAGCAGCACAGAGGCTGTCAGCCTGGGAATGGGACTGCCCTACTGTGTCCCTGAAAGCTCCTCTGTGTCTTCCTTAGGTCTTCCATTTCAGCCACTATGATCTCAAGAGCCGATCTGTGTGTCTGAGGGTCATGAACTGCTTATACCATATGCACATGTATGCAACCTGCCCATAAGGCAGATAATCATATATGTTGCATTTAGTACAATAACCTGGATAGCCCCCCCCACGCTGCTGTGAGACATCTGCCTGCATTCTTTTAATTCTTATAGTTTTTTTTTCTATTTGGTGATGGAGTGGGATATTGGTTTAAGTTTAGAGTGTGTTTGTTAGGTGTGTCTGGCACTTTGGAGACCTTCTTTAAATTCCCTTGAAAACTCCCCTGTTCACAAGCGTCTCTGATTACCTCTGAGCTGGCTTTTTGAACTCCTGTTCTGTGTGAGTTATCCCCATCCCCTTCTCATGGTGTCCTAAAGGGATTAGGGATTGAAGAGTAGCAGACTAAAGCCTTGTTAGTAAACTCTCAGCCTAGTTTAGCAGACTGCTTGGCTCAGTATGCAGCCCCCAAAACAGACGGCACTATAGACTTCAAGCAAGCATACAACAACAAGATAACAAACAACAAACTCACCCCCAGGATCACTTGGTTGCTCCTGTTAGCTAGCTCCCCTGCCTTGTTCACTACAAACTTCCCAATTTCTGCACCAAATGAGGCATGGGTTCTGTAGACAACAGACTCCTTCACTACGCAACCTCTGTTCATCCCCTGAACAGGTCTTTCCTGCGCACTCAATGAACCAAGAGTGCTCTTTTTGAGGGGGCCTGGGGGGGAAATAGTCACGTAATTAAAGGCTATATCATAAGGCGTATGCACAAGTGAGTCGAACTAAGACATCCTAGCATTTTCTGACTTGAGTGTGCTTAATTCTGCAACCCTTTTATCGTTTGAAATCCTTAATTTAGGAAATACAAATTCTTTTATGGTCTGATTTATTGATGAGAGCAACTTTAAGTAATGTTCAACAAAGTTTTTCTCTTTGTGAATCATAGATAAAGCATTGTGCATTAACCATGTACAGAGACAAGGAAATCTACTTGAGGAGTAGAAGATACAGTCTTATTAAGCAATAAACTGGAGAATGGTGTACTTGATGAGGCAGACGTTGGTACCAAGATCCAAGAGAGAGTCATGTGATACAGTATCTGCTGAAATCGTCCCTGTCATTATCATCTCACATTTGTAATTTTCTCCATCAAGGCTGAGATTGATGTCTTTTTAAATGTGTTTTCAATCTCAGAATGTTGCAGCCTCATTTATTTGCAAGCTGGTGAAATTTAAAATTATGATCTTTTTGTCTCTGCTCCTACCGAGCTTCTTGGTTGTGATTAAGATGGATACATTTGCTTAACGTACTAAAGGCTTTCACTAGATATAGGGTAAAGATTTTGTATGATGTTCACTGTGAAACAGCTTAGGGTAGATAGTATCTTGACTACATCATAGAACAGGAAAATAAAAATATCCCTTATACACCGATTCAGTTCTACTCAGCTTCTGGCCATTGGACCCAGATGCAGAGAAGTAAGCACGAAAACTCGCCTGCTTGCTTCCTCCCCAAAGCAGGTGGTGGAGAGGGGAATGCGAAGTGCCTTGGCTCCATCCCTTTAACGTATTGGCCAAAATACCATAGCTAGCATGCAGTGTGCGTGTGTGGGAGTCTAACATATTGCTAATATAGGCCTCTATATGCAGGGGAGTTATTGTTACATGAGGTGTATGTGAGTCATAGTGCCACCAGGGTTCCTGTAATTTTCACACCAGTCCCTGCTCGGAACTTTGCCTAAAGTAGCTGAAGATTAGTCGTTCATGCACTTTGAATAGTGATTTTATTTAATTTCTACTTTGTGTCTATTTAACTTTTCAGTTGATGATTTTAAAATATAATGAATCAAGTAATAGTTCTTGCTGTCTCATATAGAAGCTTAATTTTCCACAATTTTTTTTATCCCCAAATTGGTTTCTTAGTGCATTTTACAGTGCAGTATTACCTTACTGGGTACAAACAAATCCCCTTTAAATGACTCATAGATACCTAGTTTTTGGATTTATATACGCAACTTATGCTGCTAAAAACAGAATAAGAAAACAGTATTTGACTTTAAGGACAGCTTTTTATTTTTTTGAGTGAAACTAAGTTCTTTTAAAAGAGTTGGAATTATCATAACTCTTTTGTAGTCCTAAAAAGTAATTACATTTAGCAATGTAAATTGGGAAGTAGTTAAAGTGACTCTACAAATTCAAGTTTTATTGAACGTCTGCCAGAATTGCTTAAAGGTGTCTTGTCTGTGTGCCATTTGACAAAACACTGCTCTTTTTTATTAGCTGAAACCTTCATACTTACCTTTTTCATACTGATTTTGGGCCAAATTCTGATGAACCCTTCCTTGTGATGATGAGTAACTTACTCCAAGAGTAGTCTCATTGACTTCAGTGCCACCACTTGTGGAGTAAGGAACTATTCAATGCAAGTAATGGCATTAGAATCTGAGCCTTAGTTTTTAACTTTCTCAAAGTAAAAAGTACTATAGCCTCTGAAGTAATGATTGTCTCATCTTTTCTGTTAGTAGACTTGTCATTCCCTAGCTGATATTTATGACTAGTCTATGATATTGGAAAATCTCTTTATCTTTTGCTCAGACAACAAAAATAAAATGCAGCAACGTAAGAGAGCTTCTTGGATGCAGTAATCTTAAACTTCTGAGGTGAAATCCTGGCCTGGATGAAGTCAATGGGAATGTTGCCATTGACTTCAGTGTGACGTGATTTCATGCCTGAAATATGAGTGTTCAGGACGCTATAAACCTTGTTGGGAAAGAAAGAACTTTTAGCGCAATCCTGAAGCACATGGTAGAAGATCAAAAATATGGTTAGTTGATTAAAAAAGGAGGATTGAGTTCCAGCTTCCTAATGACATTGGATGGAAAGCTCAGGAACTTCTCTACATTTAGGTAGTCTCATGGTCAAGGCACTGGACTGGCATGCAAAACACCTTGGTTCAATTTGCGTTTGCCACAAATTTCCTAAATGACCTTGGACAAGAAACTTTGTCTGTGCTTTAGACTCATAGACTTTAAGGTCAGAAGAGCCATTATGATCATCTAGACTGACCTCCCGCACAACACAGGCCACAGAATCTCACCCACCCACTCGCTCTTGCAATAAACCCCTAACCTATGATAAACCCCTAACCTAACCTTGGTTTCCCATCTGTAAAATGGAGATAGGTCTTCCCTAGTTCACATGGATGCTGTGAGGATGAATTCATTAGTTTCTGGACTACATTCAGATATACAGTGATGGGGGCTACAGAGGTATCTAGATTGATCCAATTACTATGAATATATTGAAATTTACATTGAACCTAAGGAGAACTTTGGTCAAAACATGGCACTTATTTTGGACAAGGAACTCTATAGAGAAGCACTAAATTTACAAAATTTGATTTTGTACAAAGATTTGAAGACTACAGGCCGATGATGTTACTGTCACACTATCAGTGGAAATCTGGCATGCTTTTTTGTGGTTCTAGTTCTTTGTTAGGACACAATTGAAAAATGATTAAGAGAAGCTATGAAATCTTTGTTACTTAGTTAGATTGACTGATCTCAAATACAGAACCTTAAACAGTTAGAAAAGGCTGAAACATGACTGATGGAACCTAATACTGATTTTGTTCCTTCTCTTTTAGTATTTACAATTGAAGATCCAGGTTTTTGTCCCAAATACATATTTGCAAAGAGAAGGTGGTACACTTCATTGTATCACATTGCATGTGACTGGAAAATCATGGAGGACTAGACAGTTGGATTCAGAATTTTGAATATTTTTAAACCATCTGCACTTCTAGCCATTCAGCTCAACATTAACTAGACATTGTTTTGGCACTTTTCAGATTGGTTTGGTTGTAATTATGTAATATGTTAGCTGATGAGAAAGCAAATATTGGCAAAAGTGTGTTTGTATTGAAAGGCGGATACAAAACACTAGAAGGCCTAACTAATTAGCTGTATGATACTTCTATTGTGTTCTTACATTTTAGTAATAGAATTGCAAGCTTTTCATTTTGGATATACAGTATATTGTTTATGTTTGAAGATTAAATATGCTTACAAAGTGAGTCTCGAATTGAGTCTTGTTTCATAAAACTTTGTGAATCCCCACTGGCATTTCAAGGCTTCCTTTTATAAAACAATCTTTTCTACTGAAAACCGGTGATGGATATTTTAAGGTACATCAAGAAAATTCATATGGTGCGGTTTGCTTTCCTCCTCAGTCAGACATGTGCCACTGACAACCTGTATGACAGGTCCTACAGTATCTTGTTTTTTGGGTATATTAAATTGTATTTTCCTTTGGAATAATTTTGCCCCTAACAATTTCTTTTTTTAAAGACATTTTGAAACTATTCAATGAAAGCAATAGTGTTGATAGAGGGTAGAGTTGCACAACAATTCTTTCCCAGTTTACCACTGTTTGTAGGAGAGAGCATTGTAAAGTTACAGAGTTGCTAGGGACAGATTATCTGCAGATACTTGTGAGAATGTATATTTTTCAGTGGCAGACTTTTCAAGTTAATTCACTCAAAAGATATTTTAGCTTCTTAGCATGTTTCTGTAATGCGTACTATGAAAATATTTTTTTAACCCTGGTCTTATATGGAATGTACCGTAACAAAATATTAATTCTTCCCCATTCTCATTTTTTCTCTTCTGCTAGGATGGTGATCCCGTTAGGCCAGGAGTAGCCATGACAGACCTTGCTACAGGGCTGTACACGTATGGAGCAATCATGGCCGGCCTGCTTCAAAGATATAAAACTGGGAAGGGACTTCACATTGACTGCAATCTATTGTCATCCCAGGTATGGGTTTAAAGAATGTTTTACTTAGCTTATTGATGTAGATTTACTTTTTGTATTGGTTTTTGTGCATTGGGCCAAATGCATCCCTGACATAATGATATTGAAAGCAATACTAGAGACAGATTTCCTAGTTTATATTTTTGTAGTAGTGATTGATTTATTTTGATTGATGACTATTATTACTATAGCACTTCTGTCTGCCACCTAAATACCATCTTTTACTGAGGATCTCAAAACATTTGGAGTCTTGATTTATTAGTGTTTTTAATGTCCCTGTGATGTATGGGTAAACACAGCTGATGAAATCACCCTAGTACAGCGTGGTCTTAGCGCTGGGGTTTATTTCTTCCATAGAGACTAAGGGCTGAATGCTCAAAAGGAGTTAGGCTTCTAACTTCCATTCATTTCAATGGAAGTTAGCACCCTAAACAGAAGTAAGGAGTCTAACTCCTTTTCACCATTCAGCCCTAACTATCTTGCGCAGGATCACCCTGAATGTCAGAGTCAGTATATAACCTGGAGGTATGTCTACACTGCAATTCAAAACCTGCAGCTAGCCCATGCCAGCTGACTTGGGCTAGCAGGGCTCTGGCTAAGGAACTGTTTAGTTGCAGTGTAGAAAATTTAGGGTGTTGATTTCAAAGATATCATTTGTTTCCTTGTAGCTGTATCCTGAATAATAGTCAAATCCTTAGGCCCTTACTCAGCAAAGCTCTCAGTTGGGTTCAGATGTGAATATTGTCTGAGTAAGGGCTTCAGAATCTGACCTTAAAATAGCAATCCCAAAACAGACTGACGATGGTAAATTTGGTTCCAACCTGACTTAGGCTAGAGTTCAGTAATTTTTCTAGTGTGAAGGGAGTGGTTGCTTCTCCTGGATGACTGTACCAAAGGTAAAATGTGTGGTATCTTTGTCTAAGAACATGAGGAATCAGAGCTATTTAAATACCTGAAATAATTTGAAAGTGCTGAAAAACAGTATCTGGGTTTTTTTATCCTGCCAAATCCGTACATTCTAACATGTAAGCTTCCATCATTATCCTCAGATGCCATTCTTATGCCTTTCTTAAAGCCGTGCAAGAGGCCTTCTTTTTCCCAGATCACCTTAATATTAAACTTTCTGCACAGATCTGTCAGTGACGATAACAAGGCAAGATTGAACTGAAATTCAGCTGCCAGCGAAAAAGACCTGAAGCCTGATATATAGCATGATGATCAGGAAGCATATTTTCTAATTTATCTCTGCTATGTATAGATGACAAATGTCTGCTAGTAAAATAGAATGTCATTGTGACCTAGCATCCTGTAAAAGAGACCTCGGATTCTATGTCTCCACCAAATTACACTTTAGCAGAATAATAGCTGATTATTAACTGGTGAAGATCTCTTTCCCCACAGCAAAACAAAATTCAAGGACTTTATTGAAGAGAGACATGATGACTGGTAGGATGTAGCTTTTGCAGTGGGCACTAACTTTCTGTAGTCTCCCAGCTATAAACTTTTAACCCGTGGCATAAGGTTCTTTAGAATTTTTTTCCCCCATGGATGATTTATAGTTGTCAACTCCAGACCTTTTAGCATCAGCATTTAAATAGTGTCCTTTAGCTGATGCTAGTAAATAAGAAGGAAGTGGGTTTTGGATTTGGTTCCAATTATGCAACTGTGCTTATTCTTCTTTTGTGGCTTGAAAAAAAAATCTCTTGGAAGTTTTAATATCCTTCCTGTATTTAATTGCAACCAGGCACCAAAAAAAATAAAAATGTAAAAAAAGTACTGTAGCAAGCTAGTTTCTTTTGGACTGAAATATTGCAAGAAGCATTAGACTTTAACATTTAACAATTTTTATTTAGTATTGTCTCAGATTCCACAAGACAAGATAATGTGGTTAATATTGTTTGTAATGTGTGATTGTTCTCAAGTCACTTCTCTGCTTCTAATTACTGAGTTTCAGTTTGTATTTGTTATAAAGATACACAATATATTCTCATAATTGTTAAATAACTCTAGAAAAATCTAGCAAATTAGGAGACATTGTTTTCTTCACTCATATCTTTATTGGTAAATGTGTTTTACATTGCAGACTAGCTTATTGGATTAGCAGTGGGCTTTAGAAACTTTTGCCTTTTAGGTGTCCAGTTCAAATCCAGCCCACACTGACAGTGTATAATGATTGTCTGTGTGAGATGATATAGTTATCTCAGTTTGTGTCTTCAGGTATCACACAAACTATAACCATAAACTGATGATGATACTACTTTTGTGTTTGAATAATGCCTTTCATTCTGTTATCTACAAGCACTTAACAAAACTGGTAAACATTATCCTCATTTTACAAATAGGGAAACTGAGACACAGAAAGTTTGTGATTTACCACAGGTCACATGATGTATATCAGTGGCAGAATTAAGAATGAAATCCAGGTCCCCTGACTCGCTGCTTACCGCTATAACTCCTAGGCAATCTTTCCTCTCTTCTAGGCCATGTTGTGTTGTCTGTGTGTTAATTGGAGAGATCATGGTTTGATTGGACATAGAGGGTGAACCTATCCTGTCTAGAGGTGGTTATTTCTGGTGAGAGTTGAGGCATATTGGTAGGGCAGGATATAGGAATCTTACACAGTTAACCATCTTTTATCTAGCCTGTGGATGAACAAGGAAGTCTGATTCCAAGGCTATTTAGCACCAGCATTCCAAAACACTAAATTATCCCTCTGTCTTTTGCACATGATAAAAAAGGTGTAGCACATACACTACATGGACAAATGTGTTTTCTCTTTCACTACATATTTTGTAGTGAAAGAGAAAAAAACATATTTTGAGGTAACAAAAATGAATGCTAAGGGTACGACTACAGTACAAAATTATATCGAATTTATAGAAGTCGATTTTTCTGAACAGATTGCATACAGTCAATTGTGTGTGTCCCCACTAAATGCACTAAGTTGGTGGAGTGCATTCACAGTACTGAGGCTACCATCGACTCTCAGAGCAGTGCAGTGTAGCTATCCCACAGTTCCTGCAGTCTCCGCCGTCCACTGGAATTCAGGGTTTAGCACCCAGTGCCTGATGGGACAAAAACATTGACACGGGTTTTCCTGGCATCTCATCCCTCCATGCAAATTATGGCAAACAATCATTTCGCGCCATATCACGGCAAGCATGGAGCCTGCTCAGCTCACCATTGCAGTTGTGACCATTGTAAATACCTCTCGCATTATCCAGCAGTATTTGCAGAATCTGCCAAACCGGCTGAGGAAGCGACGACAGCACGATGACTATAGTGATGAGAACACGGACACAGACATTCTTAGAAGAAAGCCATGTGGCGATTGGGACATCATGGTGATGTTGGTCCAGGTTCATGCCATGGAACGCTGATTCTGGGCCTGGGAAACAAGCACAGACTAGTGGGACCACATAGTGTTGCAGGTGTGAGATGATTCCCAGTGGCTGCGAAACTTCCTTATGCGTAGGGCCACTTTCATGCAACTTTGTCACTTGCTGTCCCCTGCCCTGAAGTGCAAAGACACGAAAATGAGAGCAGACTTCACAGTTGAGAAGCGAGTGGCCATAGCCCTGTGGAAGCTTGCAATGCCTGACAGCTACCTGTCAGTCGGGAATCAGTTTGGAGTGGGCAAATTGACTGTGGGGGCTGCTGTGCTGCAAGTTGCCAACACAATCGTTGACCAGCTGCTATCAAGGGTAGTGACTTTGGGAAATATGCAGACCATTGTGGATGGCTTTAAAGCACTGGGGTTCCCTAACTGCGGTGGGGCGATAGACAGAACACCTATCCCTATCTAGGCACTGGAACACCGGGGCGGCCAGTACATAAACTGCAAGGGGTACTTTCCCATGGTGCTGCAAGCACTCGTGGATCACAAGGGACGTTTTACTGACATCAACATGGTATGGCTGGGAAAAGTGCATGATGCTCACATCTTCAGGAACTCTGGTCTGTTTGAACAGCTGCAGGAAGGGACTTACTTCCCAGGCCAGAAAATTACTGTTGTGGGGGTTGAAATGCCCATAGTTATCCTCGGGGACCCAGCCTACCCCTTAATTCCGTGGCTCATGAAACCGTACACAGGCACCCTGGACAGTAGTATGGAGCAGTTCAACTATAGGCTGAGCAAGTGCAGAATGGTGGTAGAATGTGCATTTGGACGTTTGGAAGCTTGCTGGCGCTGTTTGCTGACTAGGTTAGATCTCAGCAAAACCAGTATTCCAATTGTAATTGCTGCTTGTTGTGTTATCTGTGAGAGTAAGGGCGAGACATTTATGGTGAGGTGGGAGGGTGAGGCAAATCGCCTGGTGGCCAATTTCACACAGCCAGACAACAGGGCGATTAGAAGAGCGCAGCAGGTCACACTGCGCATCAGAGAAACTTTGAAGTATTGACTTCAGTGTTAAGAACAATTCCTGGCTGCCAGGGAGAATGGATTCACCGCTTGCCGCCTGTGCACTGTCCTCCTCCTCTTCTTCTTCATCCTCCAAAAACTAATTCTCCTCGCTCTGTGCGATTCCCCCCGGCAGGTGTCCACGGACAGTGGTGGTGTCACCCTCCATAATTACATGTAGCTCACGGTAGAAGCGACACGTATGGGGCTGTGACCGAGAACGCCCGTTTGCCTCCCTGGCTTTCTGGTAGGCCTGCCTGAGCTCCTTGATTTTCACACAGGACTGCCTCTTTCTGTCATTGCCCTGGAGACTTTAGCGTATGTATTTGCATTTCTTTTTTTTTTTTTGAACGTAGTTCTGCCATAACAGATTCGTCTTCCCAGCATGCGATGTGATCCAGTACCTCCCGTTCAGACCATGCTGGAGCTCTTCTGTGAATCCAGGACTGCGTGGTCTCCTGTGATGGTGGATTCTGTATGGTAGCTTGTGATGGTGGGCTCTGCACGGTCACCTGTGCTGATGAGCTTGCCACGCTGACCAAACAGGAAATGAAATTCCAAAGTTCCCGGGGCTTTTACTGCCTATCTGGCCAGTGCATCAGAGTTGAAAGTGTTATCCAGAGCAGCCACAATGGAGCATTCTGGGATAGCTCCCGGAGGCCAATAGCGTTGAATTGTGTCCACAGTACCTCTAATCCGGAACTGCAATGTCGATTTTAGCGCTACTCCACTTGCTGAGGTGGAGTACAGAAACTGGCTTTAAGAGCCCTTTAAATCGACACAACTGGGTTGATCGTGTGGACGGAATCAGTTTTATTTTGAATTAACTCGGATAATTCCGAAATAATTGCGTACTGTAGACCAGGCCTAAGTTACTTTTAATTGTTCTAAAAATATAGGTTAAATACTACTCTTTGTTACAAGGGTACAACTTTTGAATCATTCCACTGGTTTTATCAGCATAAGAGATGTCAGAATTTGGCACTGTATGCTTCTGCTTGAGCTATATTGATTTTTGAAAGAGCAATATTAATGTGTTTGAAAGAAAAGCTGAGTTTGGTCTCAGAGATTACGTACTGTTTCTGCTATTTTGAATCATTAGTAATACATAAAGTCATTGGTAGATTATGCTCCACCTAGACCTTGGATTGAATGGGTTCATGAGTTTTACTAATGATAGTTGAAGAAGATTTATTAACTAGGGAAAGGAGTGAAGGAGAAACCCATATTTTATAAAATGTATAAGAAACATATTAAAACATAGGAATAGGCTAGAGCAGGGAAAGGAGAGAGCTTGACAATGAAGATAGACATTAGTTCCAGTCAATAATACAGTGAGTTTATTATTTAGATCAGGGGTTTCAAACTCAATTTATTTTAGGGCCAGTGCCAGTCCTTAAATCCTCCCAGTGGGCCAAAATGTCACTGAAGATGGTGTACAAACCACCTCCCAGCCCATTTCCCACCCTTTTCCCTTGCTCCCTTGGCCTCTTGCCGCCCCGTCTGACTCTGCCCGGCAACTAGTGACATTGTCTCCATGGCTGACTATGCTCAGCAACTAATGATGGTATCTCTGTCCCTCTCCCCGCCACACCGCCAATGGGAGCTGCAGGGGGGCGGGTGGCAGCACTTGTAGCAGACAGCCAGCCGCTGTGGTTTGGCTGGCAACAGCAGGAATAGGGAACCGCTTGCAGGGAGTGGAGCTGCCGGAGGTGAATGACATGTTGTTTAATGCAGTCCCTCTGGGAGGGTCCCAAGAGCAGCAGGATGGAACGACGTTGGTGGGAGGGGCATGGGAATCTCTCCTGCCCACTCCCCTCCTCTCAGCTGGCAGCCGTGAGGGCCGGATGAAAGAACTTTTTAAAAAGTTTTCACAGGCCATAGTGGGGAGGTTCCTGGGCTGCAGATGGCCCACGGACCGGGACTTTGAGATCCCTGATTTAGATGGTCTTTGAATTATGGACACGTTTCTGTATATGAAATTGAAAGATTTATTATGGTTGTTACCAATGTAGCATATATCAGATTCACTTTATGGATTAGAAGAAAAAGTGCAACCTCCAAAACTGGAAAGTAAGCGTTCAGGCTGACAGATTAAAAGAAATGAAGAAGTATGAGTAACCAAAAGGGGGAAAAAAACAGATTTTTAGTGCTCTCCTGATTCAAACTCCATGAGGTCCAGGGCCAGCTCTAGGTATTTTGCTGCCACAGCAAAAAAAGTTTTGACTGCCTCCCACCCCAGCTCTGGGCTTTCACCCTCCCACACCAGTACCCTCCCCCCACCCGCACCCACTGCTATCCCAGCCCGCGGCACTCTTTTCCCTCCCTCCGCAAAAGTGCTGGACTCTCCCTCCTACCCCACCCCACCTGCACCCCCTGCCTCCCCAGCCCTGGGCTCTCCCACACCAATGCTGACTCCGCCCGTTCCCCCCTTGCCTCCAGCTGGTCCAATGCTGGCAGGGTTGGGGTAAGCAGAGGGGCTCCTGGGATAAGCTCCCAGGCCACACCTCAGCCTAGGGTCCCTCCAGCTGAGGTTCCCGCCTCCAGGACCTGGAGGGAAGAGTTGAGGAGACTGCCCCAGCAGGGGCCCAAGGAGCCAGGGCAGGGCAGCCCCAGAGAGAGTGGAGCCCCAGAGAGCAGGACTCAGGCCCCTCATAGCAGCGCCTCGCCCTTTTTGGCCCCGCTGCTGAGATGCTGGGGGGCAGCCGCGGTGCTGGGGTGTGGCTGCCCTGGTGCAGCCCCTGAGTGGCTTGGGCCACTTCGCCCAACCCCGGCTGCAGCACTGTGGGGCGGCTGCCCTGCGGCACCTACAGGCAGCTCCGTGAACCCCGCAGGGTGGCCCTCAGCCCAAGTGTCCCTGCTCGACGCCCGGGGGACACCACAAGAATCATAGAATATCAGGGTTGGACGGGACCTCAGGAGGTCATCTAGTCCAACCCCCTGCTCATAGCAGAATGCGGCACAAGGTGTGAGTGCTGCTCCCCCGTGGCCGGCGGCGCAAACCGCAGTGGCCCCAGGGCATCCCCTGCGCACAACACGCTGCTGCTGCTGCCAGGACCGGCTCTAGGCTTTTGCCGCCTGAAGGAAAAAAGAAACCCAAAAAGATGGCCAGAATGCCGCCCCTGAAAATGTGCCGCCCCAAGCATGTGCTTGGTTTCTGGTGCCTAGAGCCAGCCTGATGAGGTCAGTGGGAGTCTTTCCATTAACAGGAGTGTGCTTTGAAGAAGGCTCTCTATGATGTAGTAATTTATATAAACAATGAGAAAACAGACTATAACTTGATGGAGGAAGGGGCCAAGGTCAAGTTACAGTGAGTAAAAGAACTAAATTCTGTGTGATGCTGAAGTTATGAAGGTCTAAAAACCTTCACAAGCTTGTCCTATTGGAGATACTGAAGAAATGCTGGCAGAACTGGAACAGTGGCTATTATAGTAGTTCCATAGCATCCAAGTTGCTCTGATTAGAATATGTCCTATAAGAGTAATTTCAAGAGGGGTGAAAGAAAAACATGATGTTTCAGCATCATGTTCTGATTACTTTGATCTGATGAAGTAATTACATAGTGACCATATGCCACTCTGTGTTTGTATTATTCTGTATTGCATTGTTTTCAGCACAGCGCTTAAATTATAAACTCCTCACAGACCTGCTGTTTGGTACCAATTCAGTTAAAGTACAATATTATATAAATAACAATGATCAGACTGTGTTGTATGGTTAAAAACAAAATCAAACATATGTACAAAAAGAAGATTAAAATGTAGGTTGCTGTTCATCTAAAGGAGCCTAAAGTTTTTAAAGGATTGTTAATCAATTTTGACTCCTCTGATTAAAACTAGACTACAATTGTGTATCATTCCATTTCTTGTTGTATAACTTCAGCTGGAACTCAGTTCTGGATCTATCTAAGAAAATCGTTATTCTGTAGAGAACCATACACCTGTGTTTTGTATCCATTCAAATTCTCCTTAATTAATTAAAAATCATTTTATGAAAACTCTTTTAACTTTAGAGTCAAAATCAATTATATTTTTAGGTTCATTCATTTTCCAGTGCTGAGGGTCAAGAAATTTCGAGGCGACCCAGAAATAGAGAATGAATCTCCAGCAAGAAATGCCATCCCTGGGTTCCAGGTATCCAGATGGTTAATACAAACCCATTTATTCCCCAAATCAAACAGAACTTTGGACCACATTTTTCTTTTGAGCTGTATACTTTGACACCTCAATAGATGAACCCCCATTTGTGCTGAAGACAACATAAAGAGTTCAAAGAAGGCACAATGGATGACTGAACGGTGGGTGCTCATTAATGTTGCAGAGACACAGATGTATTCTAGCACTTTTAAAGTGTGTGCTATTTCAAACATTTCACTCACCTGCAGAGGTTTGTTTCGTATGTCATTCCCAGAGTGCATTAGCACCAAAGAGCTTAATGGGCTATTTCCAAAGGCTTTTTAGCCTTACAACTACCTCAGTGTTCTTCCATTGAGATAACACAATGCAGGATTGTCTTTTACTCTCTTTATCGCTCTCTTTTTCTGTTATACGAACCAGGAGTTTGTGTTACTGCAACCAATACCAAAGCAGTTGAAAGTAGGCCTCTCTCCTAAAAGTGCTTTTTGTAAGATTTACCTAAGAAGATATTGCTAGTAAAATAAAATGACCCTTTGCTGTTTGATGAAGTTTAGTTCTCTCTGCTGTCAGAAAAACAATTTGACTTCATTGCGCAACAAAGCTCATGGATAGATATAACCACTTGTTGTGTAGAAATTCTGATTGCTCATTTTCTTAACCTCTGTAAACTCATTTTGCTATAGTAAATGGATATTTCAAGTTACAAGGTCATAAATAAGAATATAGGAATGGCCATAGTGGGTCAGACCAATCATTCGTCTAGCCCGGCATTCTGTCTTCCAACATTGTCTAGTGCCAGATTATTTATTTAGAGGGAATGAACAGAACAGGACAGTTAGTGTGCAATCCCATGTTGTCCAGTCCCAGTTTCTGTCAGTCAGAGGCTTAGGGACACCCAGAGCATAGGGTTGCATCCCTGACCATCTAGGTTAATAGCCATTGATAGACCTGTCCTCCATGAACTTATCTAATTCTTTTTTGAATAATACTTTTGAGTAATACTTTCATCCTTTACAACATCCCCTGGCAATGAGTTCCACAAGTTGACTAAGCACTGTGTGAAGAAATATTTCCTGTTGTTTGTTTGAATCCTGCTGTCTGTTAATTTCATTGAGTGACCCCTGGTTTTGTGTTATGTGAAGGGGTATATGATACTTTCCTATTCATTTTCTTTACACTGTTCTGATTTTATAGATCTCTCTTATATCTCCCCCTTAGTCATTTCTTTTCTAAGCTGAACAGTCCTAGTCTTTTTGTTTCTCCTCATCTGGAAGCTGTTCTGTACCCTAATCATTTTTGTTGCCCTTCTCTGTTTTTTTTCATTTCTAATGTATCTTTTTTGAGGTGGAAAACTGTATGCAGGATTCAAGGCATGGATATATCATGAAATTATATAGTGGCTTCATGATATTTTCTGTCTCATTATCTGTTTGTTTTTCTAATGGTTCCTAACTTTGTTTAGCTTTTATTGACTGCCACTGCACATTGAGCAGATATTTCAGAGAACTTTCCATGATGATTTCAAGATCGCTTCCTTAAATGATAACAGCTAATTTAGAACCCATAATTTTTTATGTATAGTTGGGATAACTTTTTCCAATGTGCATTACTTTGCACCACCAGTTTTGAACTTCATCTGCCATTTTGTTGCCCAGGCACCTGGTTTAATGAGGTCCCTTTGTAACTCTTCCTAGTCTGCTTTGGAGCTAACAATCTTGAGTAATTTAGTATTGTTTGCAAACTTTGCCATTTAATGTTTATCCCATTTTCCAGGTCATACCACAGTAGCTATGCAATTTCTTGTTTGAGTTCCTTCGGAACTCTGGGGTGAATAGCATCTGGTCCTGGTGACTTATTACTGTTAAATTGATCATTTATTTATGGACAAGTCCCATCATATCATCAGACACACCCCTTTGCAAAGGGAAGCTGCAAAAGATGTCATAGGTATAAAAAAATATCCGGGTTATGGATTCTGTAGATTTCTACTCGACCTCTATTTTGTTACCACTCACCCTGGAGTTAATTTTGCTGACAATTTTCTGTGTTTTGCTGAACACTTTCTGTGCTGCCCTATGAGAGCACCAGAGGCATTAGTAAATATTCTTTTAGAAGTATAAATGCTGTAGTAGGCACTCCTGGGAGATAGTTCATGGGAATTCACAAGCATCCTGCTGAAAATGAGTGAGTGTGCTGCAAAATCCCACTACCTTTCCCATGAGTTAATTTTTCTGCAGTCTGGTTGTAAAGGATTCATACAACTCACTTAACACTTTTTTCTTCATTGCTAAAGGTATCTGCTTATCAATTCAACCCGAAACTCACAAAAATGTGCGAAGTTTCTACCCTCATATACTTATACATGTGCTGATGCCCCAGATTACTGATATATTTCCAGCATTTTAATGGGAGGATACCTTTTAAGATCCGACTGTCAAACAGCCCATTTCCACTTCCAGAACAAATTTGATCATCAGATGACCAGAGTGTCTGAGTGGTTTCTAACTTCGCTTTTTATTGCTTGGGATGATTGTTTCCAAATCAGACATTTATTTTTGGAGAGGATGATTATATGGATGCAGAACATCCCCAGTACCAACCAATGTTAATGGCATTGGCTACATTAGGATATTTTCCCTAAACATTCCTACTGTTGCTACAACATCCAGCTCCTCTGGTGGAAGCAAGAGTGGGAGTCCTTATGTAGGCCATGCCCCAGGCAGCTACCAGCATTTTAAATACTGTGGTGTGTGGACATACTCTGACTTGGGCTGAATGATCTAGTACTTAAGAGACTGATGGCCATCAGAAGCCCTGCCTGAATAACTACACACATGGTTGCTATGGCCAGTGGAGAAGAAGCTGTGATAACAATGATGGGAAATTTTAGCACCCTGCTGCCCCAATCCTTACATGCTCGGCACCTTGCCAGAGGTACATAGCTGTCTATAGGACAGAGACCTAAGAGTTCTTCTGTTCCTGCTACTTATTCCTAACCTGAAAGCACAAACCACTGGCAGAACTGTTAGTGTTGCAAAAGTATGATAATCTTCTCAAAGAGAGGGTCAGAGTAATAAGCAGGTACAGATGAATTCTTAAGAAATAAATACATTCTGTTTTCATGCAAATACCAGTAATAAAAAGTGTGAGGATTAAAAAATAAAGTAGTTAAAAGTTTTCAAAAGCATCTAAGTGACTTAATAGCCTAGTTCCCATTTTCAAAAGTGACAGGGTATATCTGCACAGCAATTGAACGCCCACGACTGGCCGTGTCAGCTGATCTGAGCTTGTGGGGCTGTAAAATTGTGGTGTGGATGCTTGGGCTGATGCCCGAGTTCTGGGATCCTGCCAAGAGGAAGGTCCCAGAACTTGGGCTCCAGCCCCAGTCTGAATGTCTACACTGCAATCTACTTCTATTTCAGAGCAGAGCAGATCAAAGCTAGGGAACTTTTAGTATACAGCGGCAGAGTCCACCTGGACAGTTAGGATGCGGCAGGCTAGTGAGAAATAGATTTACACCCTAGCTTGCCATGCATTGTTTGTGTAAATAAGCCCTAAAAAAGCATGTCAGTCAGTCAGTAGGATGGAGGCTTCTAAATCACTTGGGCACTTTTTTGAAAACTTTACCTGGAGTGTATAATTTATACTGTAAATGGCATTGTTTCTAAACAGAGGACCAAAACTGAAAGGGGTCCTACCATAGTTTCCATTTGTGTGTGTGCCAATTTGCATGGAAAAATACCTTTGTCAGATCTGGGGCAGGGTCTGTCTTTATTATGTGTATGGCACCTAGTACAATGGGACCCTAATCCCTGACTGGAGCCTTCAGGCAATACATTAATGCAAATGATACTACTATTAATATGTGTTTAACGCCAGTGCTTGCACACAATAAAATTTTCATGAACAGAATCTCTTTGTTTGAGTCTTGCAAGAATAGATTCTGTTACCTGTATGCTCAACTGTCAAATTCAGGCACTCCTGTGTGCTCATGTTAGTGCTTTAGAAATATACGTGCAGGTGTTTGCACACACAGCTGTGTTATGTGAAAGAAATGGAATCTACTTTTTGAAAAATTTAGCCCAGATTATTTTCTAAATTGTCAGTGGCACATAATAAGATGCCTTTAAAGTTTTTAAAGTTTGAAGTTGGGAGCAGGGACTTTAAATTTGGCAGGAGGTCAGCCTGGTGTCAGGGATTTGCCTTTTGGGAGGTTCAGAGGGAGACAGGAGTAGATAAGGGGAAATGGGGGTGGGGCAAGGGGGAGTCAGGAATTGGTTCCTGGGTCGTGTGGTAGATGAGAGCAGAGAAGGAAAGGGCTGAAGGGGTGGAGGGCAAGAGGTGGGAAGGAGAGTGATCAGGGATGCTTGAGGCCACCTATTGAATAAGATGGATAAAAGGAAATATTGAATAAGTACCCATTCACTGAATGAGACAGTAATCCTGTTGAAAAAATAGTATGTGGTTGTGTAATTAAAAACTGTATCATAATACTTATGCACAAGGTGGCCAATTTAAGAGGGCACTGGCAACCTTAATTCTGGCATTTCCTAACTTTCAAGTGCTTGAGTTTGCAATCTTAATAATATTCTTTTAAGATAGGACTTTTAAATGTTATTTAGGATATTGAGTGAATACCAGTGACTTATTTAAGCCATCCAGTGATGATTCTGTTGCTCCATAATCTTTATTTTTTTAAAAAAAGGCATGTAAAATGGAATTTACCTTAGTTTTAGAAGGAGCTCTTTGGAAAGAAATCAGTTCTGGTTTATTTAATGAAACTGAGAAGTCATGTCAAACAGAACCAGAAATCTGCACAATAATATAATTATGTAACAAAAAGTTATGATTTAAGTAACTTTCAGATTTCAAAAAGAGTTTGAAGCTAGGACTGACAACGAACCTGGATATATCATATCATGCTTATGTATCAGATGCTGAGTGGACCTCCTCCATTTAATGATGCAACTGGATAAATAAAAGGAGGATCAGTTCTGACTTTACATTTCTTTGAGGGTGTTGCTTTTTTATACATCCTTAATAAATCTGTATTTGGCTATATACATTTTGTATTCAGTTGTAACTTTTGTATTTTAATTTTTTAAACTTTTCTAGGAAACAAAGTTAAGTACTGTCTCATAGAAGACAGAGATGAAAAAGACCTTTTAGATCACGTAGTTACTTTCCCTGCCAAAGTTTATTCCCTGTATAGCAGTGGTTCTCAAACTTTTTGTATCAGTGACCCTTTTTGAACACTAAGCCCCTTAGAAATTAAAAACACATTTTTGATATTTAACACTATGTTAAATACTAAATTTAAACCCTATTGCTTAAAATGAATTTACCTTTTCTCATTGCTTTTAAATTAAGACTAAAACACATTTTTATTGAATTAAATATAAATTGAAAAGTTATTTTTAAGTAGAATTTTATTTTAATACTTGACAGCTTGGGAATGACAACCCTGTGTGTGCTCCCGACTGATAACCCTCAACGTGGCCAGGCTTCGCCTGACAACCCCAGTACAGGAGTCGGGGATCACAGTGTCCTGGGTGCCCCAGCTCAGGGCTCAGAGCCCCTCTCTTGGTTGCGGTCAGGACTCGCAACCCTACGTGGTGGTCGGACTCAGGGATCGCAGCCCCCACGCTTGCCCAGAGCTCGCTGCCCTGTGCCTGGCCAGAGCTCACAGTCCTGCTCCTGGCCAGGGTTGAGGTCGGGGCTTACAGCCCCGCATGGTGGTCAGAGCTCACAGCCCGGCACAGGGATCGGGGTTCACAGCTGTACGCCCGGGGTTGGGGCTCATAGCCCCTCAGCTCCACACAGGGGTCAGGGCTCGTAGCCATGCGTCGCGGTCAGGGCTCACAGCCCAGCACAGGGGTTCGGGCTTGCAACTTGCAGCCGCACGCTGGGGTCAGGGCTCGCGATCCCCCACATAACCGTGTCGCAACTCCCCAAGGGGTCACGACCCCCAGTTTTGAGAACCAATGCTGTATAGCACATTTTCTAATACTTTATCCAGTCTCATTTTAAATGGGACTGTCAATAGGAGTTGAGTGCCTAACTCCCTTAGTCTCATTTTAAGATCCCAATGAGACTGAATTAATTTTTTGAGTTCTATTCTATTAAGCAGCTGAATGGATATCCCTTGAGACTAGAATCCTTTATGTATAGAACAGGTACTGTACAGGTATCACCACTGCAAGTTTCCCTTCTTCTGCCCTTCCAGTTTTCCCTATGCTATGTTCTAGAAGGCAGTCTGTAGGGTTGAGAGGCTGACTCAGTCTCCATAGCGCTAAAGCTCTTGATCTCTGCAGAGATAGCTAGCAGCGCTGCCAATTTTGAGGGTGTTTTTTATGAGGTAAGCTCTTTTCAGTAAGAACTGGACTGAGCTCACTAACTGATTTCACACAAGTTGCCAAGCAGTCATTAGGTGACAACAGCTTTCAATCACCTCCAACCTGCCTCAAACCCTTTTATTTCCTTTGGGATAGTTTTCATTATGGCTTGTGAATTCCCAGGAGTGTCTTCCAGATTTATTGGCATCTAGATTGATTGAGAAGTAAAATTTCCTCTTACATGTACAAGTGTCAGTTATATTTTTATTAGAATGGTTGAAAACCAGCCAAAACAAATAACAACCAAATAAAAAAATACCTTGCAACATTTTGTGCTTTTTTGTTGAATTTTTTTAAAAAAGATTTTCTACAAGTTTTGGGTGGGAATTTTCATAGGCACAAATGAGAATTAAACATCCAACTCCCTTTGACTTTTAAAGAGGGCTAACTAGTTTTTGTGCCTTTGAACCCCCCATTGTTTACCCTATTATATCTAGATAGAGTCTAATCAGTCTTAATAAGTTTGCCATCTTGAGATGACTGCCTCTGTGATGGGGACCATTTCTTGTTTGCAGGAGGCAATTCAGTGCCAAAGCTATCAGCCTTGCAGTGTGGATAAGTCAACATGAACTGGATATCCTTATTATGAGAAAAGATCCCCATAAGAATCAAGCCTGTATGTTAATTTACTGGGTTCAAGGCCCATTATTGCAACATGGAGTGGGGAAAAACACCATGATGATCAATAAAACACTAATGATCAGATCCTTGGATGGTGTAAATGAGCATAATACCTTTGACTTCAGTGGAGCTATGTTGATTTGCACTGGCTGAGGATCAGGCCCTTAACTGGATGTTTTTTAGTAGCTTTTTAGGAAGTGAGAGGAAGATACTTTTTCACAGAGTGGTACAGTAAAGTCACAAGCAGAGTCATTAGCATTTTTGCACTACAACGCATTGAAACAATTCAGGGCTTTTGTTCTACAATTAAAATCTGAGTATTCTATAAGCAGGGTTCACAGTATGTTGTGAACATGCTGCACATAGGGAAGTGCTTTAATAAGTGCATTATATGGATTTTTGTACCTTGTATCAAAGTTTCTAAAAGCAGCCTGCATTTCCCCACAACAAATCCAAAGGCAGAGAGGAAATAAAATTAACTTGAATATGAATCAAAGCCTGATAAGGATGTATGAAAATAAATTAGACATTACTTTGGAAGGATAAGAAAGGAAACAGTCTAACTGAAAATGTTGTTTTTTCATCTTTCTACTTACTCATCACATTTTTCTGTTTTTCCTGCCCACTTATTGTGCTTACACGTAAATGATTGATTGAGTCAGTGAACTCATTGTAATAAATTTTGTTTGATGTGCTGTCTTAAAAAAAATATCTTTTGAAACTCTGTCTCTTTTCGCTGTCTGCTCTTACCTTCTGGCATTTAATATCCAGTTTCCTCATCTGTCTGATTGTCTCTGACTGAATATAGTTTTTCAAACCTTAATGCAGCTTTCTTTTTGTTCTGGTTTAGGGAGGTATGTAAAGTAAACATATGATTTGACCATCATTAGTAATTTTGCAAAGGAATGTAAATGTGTGTGTTCCCTTCACTGAGTTTAAGAAAAAAAAAGAATAGTCTTGTATAGACACTGGATAATATACATTTACAGTAGGTAGATCTGTCTGTGCAGGCAAATGAATACAGAGATTACTTTATCATTGAATTATATCTGGTTTAGTGTTTCCAGGTACAGAAGTTGCTCTTGTGGGTTTGTTCCTTATTAAAAATGAAACAGACCTGTAGTGTTTTAAGAAAACAGCTTTAAGTACAGGCTAAACAAAAATACTTAATAATATGTATATAAAATCCTTTCATTCTAAAGGGTTGCAGAGCATTTTATAAACTGGTACTTTAGTTCATCCATGAAGCATCGATAGCATCTAATTCCCACACAAAATACTTTAACACAGAGTAAAGGTAACTACAGTAGGATAGTGTTTATACAAAACACGTAAAACTGAAAGTTGAAATGTAGAGATAAGGTAATTTGAAATAATTATTCTATTACATTTACAGTTCTTCATTTGACTAACAATAATATAGATGAGGAAATCCTCTTTATGAGCTTGGCTACACTTGCAGATTTAGAGCGCTTAGGATTAAACCAGCCTTCGGAGAGCGCAGTAGGGAAAGCAGTGCAATCTGTCCACTGTGACAGCTGCAAGCGCACTAGCATGGCCACTTTTGTGGCACTTGCAGCAGCATTGGAAGAGGTGCTTTATGGGCAGCTATCTCACAGAGCACCTCTTTCCATTCTGGCACTGTGGCTTATGGGAAAGAGGCGGGGAGTGTAGGGCATTCCGGGTCCTGTGCCAACTCCCTGTGATGCATCGCTTCGCATCCCAGCAATCCCTGTGCTTCCCGTCCACATTTAGTGCCATCTTTCAACGTTTTTTTGTGCAGCACACTCTGTCTTCCCCTTCGGTCTGTGGGAATGGAGCCTGAATTTCTGAGAAACATGCTGACAAGTCTCGCCAGCACATCACGTTTGGCAGTGGAGTTACTCCCTAGGATCCAAACTGACACTGAGGACACCAACGACGATATCGACTCGCGTAACGCATATGACACAAGATTGCTTGTGGCATTCACGGACATGGTTTTCACTGTGGAATGCCACTTTTGGGCTCGGGAAACAAGCACTGAGTGGTGGGATCACATTGTCCTGCAAGTCTGGGATGATGAGCAGTGGCTGCAGAACTTTCAGATGAGAAAAGCCACTTTCATGGGACTGTGTGAGGAGCTTGCCCCCTCCCTGCAGCGGAACGACATGAGATTGAGAGCTTCCCTGCCGGTGGAGAAGAGGGTGGCCATTGCACTCTGGAAGCTGGCAACTCTAGACAGCTACCGATCACTTGCTAACCAGTTTGGAGAGGGAAAGTTGACTGCTGGAATCACGGTGATGCAAGTTTGCAGGGCCATTAATCACATTCTTCTCAGAAGAACCATGACTCTGAATAATGGCATGACATTGTGGCTGGCTTTGCACAAATGTGTTTCTCTAATTGCGGGGGGTGGGGGAGCGCGATAGATGGGACACGTATTCCTATTCTGGCACCAAGCCACCTAGCCTCTGAGTATGTTAATTGGAAGGGGCATTTCTCTGTGGTTCTTCAGGCACTTGTGGATTACTGTGGGTGTTTCATTGACATTAACGCAGGCTGGCCCGGAAAGATGCATGGTGCACACATCTTCTGAAACACTGGCCTGTTCAGGAAGCTGCAAGCCAGGACTTTTTTCCCAGACCAGAAGATCACTGTAGGGGAAGTCAAAATGCCCATTGTGATCTTGGAGACCCCACTTAGCCTTTAATGCCATGGCTCATGAAACCCTATACAGGGAGCCTTGACAGCAGCAAGGAGCGGTTCAACAACAGGCTGAGCCGGTGCAGAATGACTGTGGAGTGTGCGTTTGGCTATTTAAAGGGCCGCTGGTGCTTGCTGTATGGGAAGCTGGACTTGGCCAACGACAGCATCCCCGCGGTTATATCTGCATGCTGTACCCTCCATAACATTTGTGAAGGGAAGGGTGAAAGCTTCACTTAGGCATGGAACTCAGAGGTTCAACACCTGGAGGCTGAATTTGAACAGCCAGAGAGCAGGGATCTTAGAGGGGTGCAGCGTGGGGCTACAAGGATCAGGGATGCCTTGAGGGAGCAATTTGAGGGTGAAAGCCACCAGTAATGTCTGGTGCCCTGCATAGAAGTGAAGTGCAATGGTTCCAATGTTAGTAGGAATCTGTGTTTACTACCCTGACTTGCAGTGCCTGTTGCTTTCCTGGGCTAAGGTATCTTTTACTTTATGCAATAATAAAGTATGTTTTCAAAGCCAAAATATCCATTTATTGAAAAGAAAATTCATTTGTTGAAAAAAAAGACAACTGCTTGGGGTACAGAAAGGGCAAGGGGGTGGTGTGGGGAACGATACAATCACAGACTTGAGTATGTCCTGTTATCATACTCATCAGTCCTGTCTGGAGTGCTGTGCACTGAGTGCTGCACTTCAGGGTGGCTATAAGGCATGGTGATGGGAGCTGAGTTCAATAGATAAGGGTCGTAGTTTTCATGGCTGGGTGGTGAAAGAAGAATATGGCGGGGGAGGCTGATAATGATCTTCAAGTATGTTAGGGGTTGTTATGAAGAGGATGGGGATCAGTTTTCTGTATGGATCAGTATGGGAGGTGGGGAAGCAGTATCTGTGCATTTCCGCTCACCCCTCTCCACCTCCATTCTTCCATCAGGAGGAAGCAGGCAGAAATTTGTCACCCCCCATCTCCAGTGGGCTTAAATGCAGCAAGGGCAGTTTAGGTTGGACATTGGAAAAACTTCCTAACCATTAGAGTAGTTAAGAACTGGAATAAATTATCTGGGGCGGGGTGTTGTGAAATCTCAGTCAGTGGAGATTTTTAAGAGCAGGTTAGACAAACATTTGTCAGAGATGATCTAGGGGTAATACTTAGTCCTGCTGTAAGTGCAGGGGACTGGACTAGAAGATCTCTCGAGGTCCCTTCCAGACTGACAATTCTAGGATTCTAACAGATGAATACAACTGTTCTGGCACTTGCAAATCCACACTCATTCATGTCAACAGGCACTTGGGCTCACTACAATAGAGAAGAAAAAGAAATCTGAAACACAGGAAGGATTATTGACAATCTTCCTCAGTACTGGCTGGATCTCCACCAGCAACGCTGCTGGGCAAAGACATTTGTGTCAGCAACAGCATGCAACAAGTCCAAGGGGAGGCAGGAACACTCTGCAGCTTAGTAGGGCCTCAATGCACTTGGAGTTAGAAGTTGCCCCCGCTCCAACTGAGGCCCCGATTCAGCATGGTGCTTAAGCACATGCATGATTTTAACACTTGAATAATCCCACTGAACTCAACCAACTACTGTTAGGGTTAAAGTTGCACAAATGCCCAACTCTGATGATTAGAAGTTTTTCCAATGTCCAACCTAAACTGCCCTTGCTGCATTTAAGCCCATTGCTTCTTGTCCTATCCTCAGAGGTTAATGAGAATAATTTGCCTCCTTCTTGCTTGTAACTTTATGAACTTGAAAACTGTTATCATGTCCCCTCTCAGTCATCTTTTTTCTAGACTACACAAACCCAGTTTTTTCAGTCTACCCTCATAGGTCATGTTTTCTAGACCTTTGAACATTTTTATTGCTCTTCTCTGGACTTTCTTCAGTTTGTCTATATGTTTCCTGAAATGTGGCACCCAGAACTGGACACAGTATTCCAGTTGAGTCCTAAACAGCGTGGAATAAAGCGGAAGAATTACATCCTGTGTCTTGCTTACAACACTCATGCTCATACATCCCAGGATAATGTTTACTTTTTTTGCAACAGTGTTACACTGTTGACTCATATTTAGTTTGTGATCCACTATGACTCTGAGATCCCTTTCTGTCGTACTCTTTCCTAGGCAGTCATTTCCCATTTTATATGTGTGCAACTGATTGTTCCCTGCTAAATGGAGCACTTAATACTTTGCATTTTTCCTTATTGAATTTCATTCTGTTTACTTCAGACCATTTCTTCAGTTTGTCCTGATCATTTTGAATTTTAATCCTATCCTCCAGAACTCTTGCAACCCCTCCGAGCTTGGTATCATCCACAAACTTTATAAGTGTGGTCTCTATGCCGTTATGTAAATCATTGATGAAAATATTGAACAGAACTTGAACCAGAACTGATCCCTGCAGGACATCACTTGTTATGCCCTTTCTGCTTGGCTGTGCACCACTGTTAACTACTTCCTGGGAATGTTTTTTCAACCAGTTATGTACCCGTCTTCTAGTAGCTCCATCTAGGTTGTATTTCCCTAATTTGTTTATGAGATGGTCATGCAAGACAGTATCAAAAGCCTTACCAAAGTCAAGTGTACCACATCTATACTGCTTCCCTCCTATCTACAAGGCATGTTACCCTGTAAAAAAAAAGCTGTTAGGTTGGTTTGACATGATTTATTCTTGATAAATCTATGCTGATTGTCACTTATCACCTTGTGAAAAGTTAAATGTGTGTGTGTAAAATAAGTCTTGGTTGCAAGCTTAATTGTCGTGGCCTGTATTAGACATCTCACCTACAACTGAAATGCAGACGCCTCTCGTGGTGAAACACTGCAAAAGTCTAACTTTGTACCATAGCAGAACAAAACATTTTGGGACAAGAATATGGTAAGAATTCCATAATCATTTGCAATTGCAGAAGGAATTTTGCCAGGAAATTTGGAAAATGTCCAGGACACTGTGGCTAAAATACCTACTTTTCACAAGTCCTCAGAACATTGTTTTTACCTCTCATCTAAGAGACACCTGTAACACAAATGTGTTTCTTCACATTTTGTTGGGACATGAGTTGTGAACGGGAGGGAGGAGTACCACCTACTGAATCACCAGTGTCAATTCAAGCATCACTTAGGTTTTCCATGGGAGGCAGGGTGTCTCCTATTGAAATACTGACTAGGTTTTGTTTGCCTTTTAGATCTATCGAGGTCACAGTCAGGTTGCAGCTGAAATCTAGTTATGGTATCCTTTCTGGACAGCACATGCGTAATAAAAACACAGTCTCTTACAAAATGTATAGAGAATTGTATGGTATTTGTAGTTGGATTTATGCTGGTGACCAGAGCTTTTTGGCAGGTAACTGAACAGTCACCTGGTTTATATTTTCCAGTGTTTTCTGCTGGGCTGCTTTCTGAGTAAATTAGGGCTGTATGTCTCGGCTGGGCTGCAGTTTCACCAATCTGTTGCTTCTCTCTTTAAATATAAATGAACAAATATTAGCTGTTCTCTCAGGGTGTGTGGGAAAAGAGGCAACTAGAAGGGTAACTGGAGACAGAGTTGTGGCATCTTGCTTCCAGGCACTCTATAATTCATGGTATTGCATACCATTATATTGGGTAGAGCTTGAGGTAAACATCATGGGCTATGTGCTTTAGTTCAGACCATACTAATTCATTTTCAACCCCTTTACACACCCTAAATGTTGCTTCTCTTAGCTGTGATTTGTACGGGTAGTTGCAGAGGGCTCATTGTCATTGGAATACAGACTCAAAATATCTATAACCATTTTGAAAATAGTGTTAATTTGCACACATCTGGGGAAGAAATCTGAAGAAAATGGCCCAAAGAATATTATGCTCTATTGTCTAAAATAAATTGTTGTTGGTAAAATGACTCATTATTAGTAATTAAAGATTATTTTTTGAAAAAGTTAGTCTAAAATTACATAGCCTTCACATTACCTTGATGAAAGTAATGTTCTAATGTATTGTTTGGCTTGCAGATATATAGTTACAAACTTAATAGTCACATCCTGCATTCTTCCAATTAGTGGCAAATCTGCCATTAATTGCAAGAGAACCTCTGATTTTCAGGCATGATCACATCAGAGATGTTAACGTTCTCTGCCCTTCCCCCTAAAATACACTTTTGCTATTATAAAGTGCAGATTACTTTCAGATTCACCCTCTTAGACTCTGGTTACTAAATTGAGCATGCCATATTTTTCAGCTTTGTCTTTGAGTAACAACTTGATAAATCTTCCCATCTTCTGATGGCAGATGATTTATTGAGGTTTGCTGCATAATTAATATTACAGATCATGTGGTAAGTGGTAGAATCCTGAAATATCTTCTGTGGCTTAGCCTGTATAGTAGAAGGAGAAGGATGGGGAAGAGAAAAGGACAATCTGGTGATAGGGGAAGGATAGTTTTGTGACTGAAGCATAGGAATGAGAGTCAGGAAATGTGGGTTTTATTCCCAGCTCTGTCAGTGCTTCCTGTCTGGCTTTGTGCAAGTCATTGCAGCTTTCTCCGCCTCAGTTGATCATGCTGTAAAATAGTCATGATAGTACTTCCTGACCTCACAGGGTTGTGTGATGCTTAGTTTGCCCAAGCTTTTAAATTACTTTGAAGTGCTATAGAAGCACCAGGTGTTGTGTATTAGAATAAACGAAAACCAGTTACTTTGCCTGTTCATTGAGTAGCACTTACTCACACAAGTCATACTATTGGATATATGGAATCTATATAAAATGTGAATTAAAGTAAGATGACAGTTGTCTGACAGACTGAAAAAAATCAAAGAAAATGCCAGGAAAGATTGTCGTTTCCCTGAATATTTGTTCTTTACCTCTTCTTGCAGGTTGCATGTCTTACCCATATAGGAGCTAATTACCTTAATTGCAAAATGGAAGCAAAGCGGTGGGGTACTGCTCATGGCAGTATTGTTCCTTATCAGGTAAGCAGATAACAGAAGTGTATTTTGTGCTGTGGTTTTTTATAATATGGTATTGGGAAATGATTTACAGGATTCTGCAATGCCTCAGTGTCCAGCTAGAACAAGGCTCATTTTGGATTTTGCGTATTTCTTCATCAGTCATAGATTAGTAACAGGACACTGAAAAAGATCAAAAGTGTTTTCAGAAATTGTGTAGAAAGACTTTAAAGCTTGATTGTTTTTCATCTGAGAGAGGCACTGAGTACAGCTGTTTAAAAGAAAAAAAATATGATTTGTACTGTGTGCTAATTATTGAACCAAATTTTACCACCACTGAATGCCAGCATCTTTTTCTCGTGTCTCTATACGAGTGATATGAATGGGTTGGGGTGGTCCAGAGCACCTACAACATTTAGGTAGCTTCCATTGACTTTGCTAGCAGCTTCTCTTATCTTGTGTTTAGAGGGAGTGGAGGAAGAGGAATAAGGCCCATGTGTGGCATTGTTTTTTATTGGGAGTTCAGAAGCTGCTGGTATGTTGCTAGTGGTTGAAAATACTTGGAATAACATGATGCTATTTACATAAATAAGCACACTCTGATCTTTCTAAGAATTGCATTTGTCTAATGCTGAGAACTCTGCCAGTAATCACAGAATAATCATTTGCTAGCAGATCATTTACTTGTCTTGGTTGCAGTACTAATGTGAAGATCAGCACTTAAATGTAATAAAAAGGATCTGCTGTCTCAGCTCAGAGAACAAACTCTGTGGTTAAGGTGTAACTGTAGATGCGTTGAGTGCTCGTGTGGGCTTGTATGGTAAGCCTTTTCCCTGCACTCATCCACTGCAAAAGGAAAATTTAAAAATAGAAATTAAGGGATTTTTTTAAATGGATAAATCAACCTATCCATATATAAGTAGAGCATTAGTATATCCTTCTGTATTTTTACAGAGCTAGGCCAAACCCATAATTTTTGATCTAACCCCTTCTGAACTCCAGTTCATATTGCTATGGGTTGGGTTAAACCTCATGATACTTGGGAGTGTAACTATTACTCTTCATTTAGGATATTTGTAAGAAGCTAATAAGCTCCTTTAGGTAAACAGGTAGCTGGAACGGCAGAGGTCTGTTCTCAAAGACAGGCATATATCACAGCCTAAAACAAAGGCATGTGCAAGGCACAGATGGGTGGAGAGGTTTTGCTGACTATTGTTTTGTGAAGGTTGTATGTCTGTGAGAGGAATGATAGTAAGAGCAGAGGTGCTGAGAGACAAGGTAGCATCAGATGAAGCCTGAACAAGCACTGGGAGCATGGCCCTGAGAAAAGCTAAGAGAAAGAGCTTTTCGGTAGAGTTCTGGTGAAATGGGGCTTGGATCCCTGAGCAAAGAAACTCTTTTCTTGTTTGATTTCTTTTGTGTTCAAGAAAACAGAACTTTGTACATTCTTTTAAAATAAAAAGTATCGCATCAAAGAAACACCTGACTCCATCATCAATTTCTCCTCCTAACTGGAAAAAAAACCCTGCAAAACCCAAGCTACTCAGGTCAAAGCGGGTAGCAGTATTAAAATTAAAACCCCAATAAAAAGACACTGGGTTTACTTAAGTAAAACCAAAATCCGACTACCTTAAACATTTTCTTTACCCTAGTGAGGTAGGGTACTCTGGATAAAATAGAACTTGGATCCATTCACCTAGTTTTGCTCTTGCTTTTGTACAACCAAAACCTAACTGAGATCTTGCAAAAGAAAGATACAAACATGGCTACAGAGCATAAAGACTAAGAGAAGTTTTATTCTCCTGCTTCACTTATGAGCACAGAATTAATTGTTTAGGATGCAACGAGCCTAGGAGAAATATGGATTTTGTTTAAATCTAGTCTAAAATATTAGTGGAAGAGTTATATTCTGGTCTACTTTCAATTTTTAAAAAGTATTTGGGGAATGTTCTTGTGGATTAACTGTATAATTATAAATAATATTTTAATATTAAATCTTAATCTAATTAGAGTTCTTTATGTTTTGAGCTAGTAATTTATGGTGGGAGTGTTGTGGTTTTCCAGTGCTTTGGGTAGATCATCTGCGAACTTTCCATTAGTGAACAACTGTGGTTGTAACCATGAACATTTCTACTTTCTAGAATTTTCCTTTGCATTTATATGGCTCCTTCCACCCAGGGATTGCAAAGTGCTTTAGAAGTATTAATTAATTATGCCTCTTAGCACTGCTGTGAGGTAAATTTTATTGCATATTATTTACAGATGGATACATTGAGACACAGGGAGGTTAAGTGACCCAGATTACACAGGTAGTTAGAACAGAGTTTAGAGTAGAATGCCAGAACTTGGATTTTTGGTCCCCAGTCTTAACTTTTAGAAATACTACCTTCCACTTCCTAGAATAATATACAAAGTTTTGAAGTGTTAATCCTTCCAGAGAAATGTTTGTTTTCAAACATTCTGAGCTAATTAAATAAAACTTGGTCAAATAATAAAAAGCCTGTTTCAGAAATTTCATTCCATTTCAGAAAATCTGTTTGTTTTTGTCTCAGAAAATCTGTTTTTCTCCCTTTTAGGACAGTGGACTTTTTTAAAATTTGGCATATGTGAGTTTTCAGACAGGCAGTAAATTACAAGTTTGAAGTGATGTAGAGTTTGCTACAGTACTTTAAAAATGTCAAAATGTTGTTAAATCATGGCAGATTAGGTAACTTTGGGAGTCTCTCTTTCAACAGATGTTGAGGATTTTAAAAAGCCAAAATGTAAACAATTTACAACATCTGCATCTCTATGCGTGACAGAATTCTGACCACAGTCACATCACAGTACTGTATTGACCAAAGCAAGCAGTATTTAATTAGAACATTTGAACGTGCATGTAATTAGCATGTGTATTTGTGTTAATTGATGCCTGTGTATTCTAAGTCTTTTTCGATGAATGCAAACATGAATTGTTTATCAAGTGTCCTCTTGATTCCTATTTCATTAACCTGGAATCTCATGATTTTGGCCAGGGTATCCTTTGTCAGTGGTTTATTTGTTCCTATGTGCAGAGCCAAATTTTACTCTGGGTATGCTTCTGCAATCCTACTTCATTCAGAAGGGCTGCTGAATTGTAACTCAAACCATAATTTGACCCCAAATGTGGTGTTTTTTTTTAAAAAACCCTTCCGAAGTATAATCTATGAATAGACAATATTGTGTTATAAAGTATAGTCTTCTATTCTAATTCTCAAACACAAGATTATTATAATTTTCTTCATAGTTTAATTCAATACAATTGAATGATTCACTTATTAACGACAGTGTTCATTAGCATATATCAAAATTATTCCTGAGAGCTAAAGAAGCGAGAGGCTTAGCTTTGATCTTCTCAGCATGATTTATTATTAGGAGTAGTTTGATTGGGAAGTATTTGGTAGGTCTTGATGGGTATAATATAGGAGATAGAGGTGAAAAGGAAAGGCATGCTATGTTAAATTTCAGAGCATTAACCTACCTCCCTTCAGCCTTTAACACCTCCCTTCAGCCATTAATGAGATTTGGATGTTGATAGAAATGCTTCTGTAGTTTAAAAGGCAAAATAGTCTCTCTTAAGGACAAGATAGTTAGGCAGTGAAAAGTTTTTAAAACCACAGGTCACCTCCAAAGCTGCAAATAAAGGGCCCAGTCCTCATGTGATTTGACCCAGAGGTTTCAGTTTAGAGTCTTACAAGAAACCATGATTGGCTTCTGAATGATTAATTTCATTTATTCAAGTTTTCATTTACCAAAGAGGAAGAGGGAGCAAAGGTGCTGGGAGGCAGGAAATATCAGCTGGATTTTTTTTTAAAAGTTGTATGTTTAAAACAATATGTATAATTTTTGAAAAATTTTCTTAAGGTTCAAAAAACATTTTTATCTAATGAAACTGTGCTTACGTTTTACATTTTTTGTTGTGAATAAGGAATGCTTTAATGTTTTTTACTTATAAAAAACTTCCATTAATGATCAAGTAGGTAGAAAAGTGGGCGGCATCCAAAATTTGCTCCCTTCCTGGACTATTTTGTTTTCTGTGGGTTTTTGTTCGTTTGTTTTAAATGTCTGATTAAAAATAAGCTATCATATAGCAAAAGCTGTAACATTTTTGAAGTCTCAGTTTCCAGATTGGGCCACAAAACTATAACAAAATAGAGGGCAAGAACGTTGCCACTTTTTCTGAGAGGACATTGGTCAGTCAAGATAGGATTTTACTTCTATAATTTGAGCAGACAACAAATGACCAATACAAGTGTACAGTTTGAGGGCAAACACATGTTGCCTTAAAGTTCCTCAGTTATTCTGTCCCTTTTGAGACCACTTTGAGTATCTAAGCTCTGGCTTGCTTGCTTGCTGTCCACCGGCATCTTTATGGAATGACTGTCTGAGCTCCTCTTCTGCTCACAGTCCCTCTCAAGGAGCCAATAAATCTTTCAATTAGGTTTATTTAAATTCTAATTTTATAATGCTAATCTGGAAACCTCATCCCTCCACAGCTATTGAAGTGACAATACTGCAGTCAAAAATTAAGATAATCACCAAGCTTATGACACTGCCAACTCTCCATTATTAGTATGAAGCCAGCAGACAATCCAAATAATGTTTTCATTGTACAAACCAGGAAGAAGAGAGGCTTTCCATTGCTACAAGGCAAAGGAATCAATAAGGGTATGTCTACAATGCAATGTAAGTCCAGGGTTTGAGCTCTGGCTCAAGCCTAACCACCCTCTGTCAACACGCATATTATGCTAACATAGGGTTTGGACCCAGGATCCCACCGAGGTGGAGAGTCCGAGTCTGAGTGCAGCTGGGATCCAGGGTTCAAGCCCTATTGCATTGCAGTGTAGATAAAGCCTTTCTGGCTTCATACTCTGGGAGTTCACCAAACGTATTCCACAGTCTCATGGGCTGGCTTTTTTGGACATCTGGACAGTCAACTTTGGTGTACAGTGAAGTTTTCCCACACTGAACCATGAACAAAGGACTAGAGCAGCCACATTTTGGGATGGCACTAGGAAGTCTAGGACTGGGATATGGGTGGTTGGAGTTGTGCCCACATAATGCAGTGTAGACGATTGGGATCCAAGGTTCAACAATTCTTAACCTAGGTTACAAGAGTGCAGATGCTCAAGCCCTAAGTTAACAAACCCACAGTCTGCTAACACTAGATTTACTAACCTGGTCTTACCCTGCAGTCTAGACATACCATTAGAGGCCAGAGTTGCAGGGTAATGTCACACACATATAGAGACAATTGCAGTCACCTTCACAGAATCACAGAAGGTGGGCAGGAGGTCATCTAGTCCCAGCTCCCTGATCAAAACAGGACAAACCCCAAGTAAATCATCCCAGCAAGGGCTTTGTCAATTTAGGCCTTAAAAACCTCTAAGGATGGAGATTCCACCACCTCCCTAGGTAACCCATTCCAGTGTTTCACTACCCTCCTAGTGAGATAGTGATTCCTAATATCCAACTGTAGACCTCCCCACTGCAACTTGAGACCATTGCTCCTTTTTCTGTCATCTGCCACCACTGAGAACAGCCAAGCCCTCTTCTCTTTGGAACCCCGCTTTAGATAGTAGAAGGCTGCTGTCAAATCCCCCCTCACTTTTCTCTTCTGCAGACTAAATAATCCCAGTTCCTCAGCCTCTCCTCATAAGTCATGTGCTCCAGCCCCCTAATTATTTATGTTGCCCTCTGCTGGACTCTCAAATTTGTCCACATCCTTTCTGTAGTGGTGGGCCCAAAACTGGATGCAGTACTCCAGATATGGCCTCACCAGTGCCTAATAGAGAGGAATAATCCCTCAGTCTACTGGGAATGCTCCTAGTAATACAGCCCTATATGCTGTTAGTTTTCTTGGCAACAAGGGCACACTATTGACTCATATCCAGCTTTTCATCCGCTGTAATCTCTAGGTCCTTTTCTAAAGAACTGTCGCTTAGCCAGTCAGTCCCCAGCCTTTGGCGGTGCATGGGATTTTTCTGTCCTAAATGCAGGACTCTGCACTTGTCCTTGTTGAACCTCATCAGATTTCTTTTGGCTCAATCGTCCTATTTGTCTAGATCACTCTGACCCCTATCCCTACCCTCCAGTGTATCTGCCTCTCCCCCCAGCTTAGTGTCATCTGCAAACTTGCTGAGGGTGTAGTCCATCCCATCATGGAGCTCATTAATGAAGATGCTGAACAAAACTAGCCCCAGGACAAACCCCTGGAGAACTCTCACTTGATACTGGCTGCCAACTAGATGTTGAACCATTGATCACTACCCTTTGTTGATCAGTAAACCCAGTTTCACTTTTAAATCCAGAGGAGCGTTCTCTCTTTAGTTTGTTGCGTAAGATCCACTTTCACAAGCAGTTACTACACAGATTTCCTCCAATTTCCCTTTACTCTATATTGTTCATAGATCTGTCTCTCCACATAGTTGCAGTCAAGCAGCTCCTTACGATGCTACCAGTATCCATAATATACCAGAAAATAATAACATTATTTTCCTTAGATGGAAAAGTCATAGGGCTTTTCAATCTATATCAATTTTCAGAGCATTCTGAATGGTCCCACCCATTGTGTCAGCCCCATGATATTCCAGCTGCCTTGGTAGATATTTTTTTTATCCATGCGTTGACTGAAGGTTTTGTTACCAGTGCTCAAAAGCAAAATGCCCTGGGAGAAAGAAAGGGGCTCATCCTGCAGCATGGTGTGGTCAGCGTATATTGGTCAAACAATTTTTAGTAAAAGGTTAAGCCTTCTGTTAAGTAAATGATCCATACCCAAAAGTGAACTGTGGTCTGTCCCCCCACACTGGCACCCAGGAGTTGGAGGTGCAGTAGACTCTCGATTATCCAAGATGATAGGGAAAAATTTAATCCTGGTTAATAAAATCCACCATGCATAGGAAATATGGGGCGGGGTTAGGAGGGGTTGGTTCACCAGCCACCCTGCGCCGGGGGGAGAGGGTGTTGGTTCACTGGCTGCCCTGCGCCCTAGTGGGGTTTTTTTGTGTGTGTGCGCGCGCTTGGGGCGGCAACAAAGCCAGAGATGGCCCTGCGAGGTACGTGTATTTTTTTTGACATCCTGGTTAATCCACAACCTGGTTAACCCAATCCTAGATAATTGAGAGTCTACTGTATGTATCACCATCTTCGAGTGCTGAAAATGGGGCTGCACCCCCACCCTTCTCAGTGCATCCCTCCCCTGTCCCATCCCACCCTGCCCCTCACACTTACTCATCCCAGCCCTTTACCCCTCACAGTGCTCTCCCACCCATCCTCTCCACCTCCCAGAGCTGCAACCCCCATGTCCCTTACTCCCACACAGCCCTGCACCCCATTCACCTCCATACACTGCTGCACTCCAATTATGTCTCTATATACTCCTGTGCCCCCCACATCCTCATGCACCTGTAGCCTTCTGCCTCCCCCTGCATCCCCACCCACCCCACATACCTCCCATCCCCTCCTCTCTTCTTCACTGCCTCCTCTCATCCCACCTTGCTTTCTTCCTTGGTCTCTTTCCCTTCTCATCGTCTTGCTTTCACCCCCTACATCTTTTCCCCTCCAGCCCACCCTCCTTCCTTCGTGGCTGGGCGTCTCTGTGTAGGCAAGTGTGTGCATGCACACATTGCATGTGTGTAAGAGACTATGTCTCTTTGTATCGGGAAGTGTGTGTATTATTGCATGTGTGTATACCTGTGTGAATAAAATTTGCAGCCTAACTCTTTGACTTTTATTCCATTTTCTGGCTTTTGCACAAAAAAATTGATGACAAAAAATATGTATGTATTCATTTCATAACAAGGTTTTAAAGAGAAGGGAGCTCTAAAAGAAATGTTTTATTTCTTAAAAAGTGAATGTTGATAATTAGTAATTGTAGAAGCGCCAGTGTATAATACATTTCTCCCCACGTTTGTCTAGCTACACTATAAAACTCTTTGCTGCATATCTGTATGTCCAGCATCTACCATCCTGGAGCCCTAATCTTAGTTGGGGTCTCTAGGCATTAAACAACAATTGTAATAATAAATAATGTGGAAGAATATGTGTTAGTGCATACTAGATGGGTAGAGATGAATAGACATGTATCTGCATATAGTTGTGGGAGTCAGTTTCTACAGATTTATTTATATAGGTATCTGGACAGGTGTACATTTCTGTGTTTGTGCTCTATGGATTTGTATTTGAGCTTCCTGGACCCATTGCAGCTGTGATAATATGTGGTCCTAATGCCACACATAAAATTACTAGGGGTGGTCAAAGCAATTAAAAAAATTAATCTCAATTAATTGCATTGTTAAACAACAATAGAATACCATTTATTTAAGTATTTTTGAATGTTTTCTAATATACTGATTTCAATTAAAACACAGACTACAAAGTGTACAGTGCTTACCTTATATTTATTTTTGATTACAAATATTTGCACCATAAAAAAACAAAAGATATAATATATTTCAATTCACCTAATAGTGGTACTGTAGTGCAACCTCTTTATAATGAAACTTGAACTTACAAATATAGAATTATGTACAAAAATAACTACATTCAAAAATAAAACTATGTAAAACTTTAGAACCTACAAGTCCACTCTGTCCGACTTCAACCAATTGCTCAGACAGATAAGTTTGGTTACAATTTGCAAGAGATAATGCTTCCCACATCTTGTTTACAGTGTCACCTGAAAGTGAGAACAGGGGTTCACATCGCACTGTTATAGCTAGCATTGCAAGATATTTATGTGACAGAGGTGCTAAAGAGTAAGATGTCCCTTCATGCTTCAACCACCATTCCAGAGGACATGCGTCCATGCTGATGACGGGTTCTACTCGATAACGATCCAAAGCAGAGTGGACTGACGCATATTCATTTTCATCATCTGAGTCAGATGCCACCAGCAGAAGATTGATTTTTTATTTTGGTGGTTTGGGTTCTGTAGTTTCCACATCAGAGTTGCTCTTTTAACACATCTGAAAGCAAGCTCCGCACCTCATCCCTCCTAGATTTTGGAAGGAACTTCAGATTCCTAAACCTTGGGTCGAGTGCTGTATCTCTCTGTAGAAATCTCACATTGATACTTTCTTTGCATTTTGTCAAATCTGCTGTGAAAGTATTCTTAAAATGAACATGTGCTGGGTCATCATCCAAGATGGCTATAACATGAACTATATAGCAGAATGTGGGTAAAACAAAACAGGAGACATACAGTTCTCTCCCAAGGAGTTCAGTCACAAATTTAATTAGCACATTATTTTTTTACAAGTGTCATCAGCATGGAAGCATGTCCTCCGGAATGGTGGCCAAAGCATGAAGGGGCATATGAATGTTTAGCATATCTGGCATGTAAATACCTTGCAACACTGGCTATAAAAGTGCCATGCAAATGCCTATTCTCACTTTCAGGTGACATAAATAAGAAGCAATCAGCAATATCTCCTGTAAATTTAAACAAACTTGTTTGTCTGAACAATTGGCTGAACAAGCGGTAGAACTGAATGGACTTGTAAGCCCTAAAGTTTTACAGTTTTGTTTCTGAGTGCAGTTATGTTACAAAAAAATTTATAGTTGTAAGTTACACTTTTACTATAAAGATATTGCACTATGGTAGTTGTATGAGGGGAATTGAAAAATACTATTTCTTTTATCATTTTTACAGTGCAAATATTTGTAATAAAATAATAACATAAAGTGAGCACTGTGAAATTAGTATTCTGTGTTGTTATAGCAATCAATATATTTGCAAATGTAGAAAAAGTCCAAAATATTTAATAAATTTCATTTGTAATTCTATTGTTTAACAGTGCGATTAATCACGATTAACTTTTTTGAGTTAATCACATGAGTTAACTTTGGTTAATTGACAGCCCTAAAAATTACAATAACTTTAGTGAACAAAAATCACGGAGCTGGTTACAAAAAATGGGAAGGGGGAGGGGGTGAAGAATCATGAAAAGCTTTGTGAAATGTCATCTTTTATAAAATTACCCTTTTTGACTATTTTGCTGTCAGCTCTAGCATCCTGTACCAAATAAAACCTGAAAATAGAATAATATATCTGTCAAAAAACTGTAATTATGCCTGTTTGGGCTTTGCAGTGGAAATTAGCATGTGAGCGAGGGTGGGGGAGAGTGAGTGACAGAGGGCGGGGAGGGGAGATGGAGTGAGTGTGGTTGGGCCTCACAAAGGGGTGGGGAAAAGGTGTTCAGTTTTCTGGAATTAGAAAGCTCTAAGCTCTGGGTCTATAGGCCACATCCCTGGGCTAGAACCTCTTGTCTAATTCCCTTCCTTGGAGCATGGGACTCTGCAGTCAAATTACCCTAGACTCTGAAACCAGTGCTTCAGACTTCCCCAAACTTCCGAATCTCTTTCATATACTCCCGCAGAGTTCTCTTGAGGTTGTCTGCTCTCTGGGCTTCTACTTTAACTCCTTGGGGACGATGTGGTAGGTAAGCAAGGAACACATGTTTAGCAAAGGAATTTCTTGACCACAGAAACTTTACTGTGGGAAAGCACTTGAGAGTTACAGACCTTTGAAAAAAAACATAGTTCTGGGTCTTCCCCTCTGCACGTCTGATCTTACTCCTTCTGTGAGTCTGAGGTTTCTCAGCATTTCAAGCTGCGTAGAGTGCCTCCTGTCCTCTTTCTCCTGTGCATCCTGCTTACAAGTGGTGATGGTCAGCCCCTTCCTCAGAGCAATGCCTCCTTTTATACTGTGTAAATGGTATATCATTCATGGTTTCATTCAAATTGTTCTATCACTAGGGTGAAGGACAGGGTTTATATTGTGTCCCCATACATGCACACACCCATGGAAGAAGGCCACATGCTTGGCTTCTAAATCTGAAGGTCTTGGAACTCTCGCAGAGGTACAGGGCTGCCTGCATGCAGGCCCTGTGCCACCACATTAGTTTATGGAGCCCCCCCCCCCAGTTGCTCTGCTCAGCTCCATGAGATATCTATCTATCTATCTATCTCTCTATCTCTCTATCTCTCTATCTCTCTATCTATCTATCTATCTCATGGAGCTGAGCAGAGCAACTGGGGGATGTCCATAAACTAATGTGGTGGCATAGGGCCTGCATATATAAAATCACTTCCTTTTGGATTCCTCTCATGATTGTGGCAGGTTTTGGTGGAATGGGCTGGTGCACATCCCTTTGAGCCTGTTCCTTCCGATATGTGGTCCTCTGGACTCATGGAGGAATCCCTGCAGTGACTAGGATATGAGATTCTGGGACGAGAGTACTGCTGTAGATGTGGCTGACCTACATCTGCTTACAGGTAGAGGGGAACAAATTAATACACAGACTATCCCCTCCATGTGCAGCTCAACAGGGCCATATAATGGCTTAAAGCTCCTTATCAGTTTTTTTGTTATGATACGTGTAACCAGTGAGACATGAGAGTTCTGATATATTGTTATCCCTTCTTTTGACACTAGTGCTCTGTTGCCCTTCTGTTGAGTGGTAACACGTGTGAGGCATTGCAAGTAACTAACAGCAAAACAGCATGCCTTCCTAAGGACAGGTCTACACTACAGCAGAGATTGATGCTGTGAAATCGATCTATCGGGGATCAATTTATCGTGTCTAGTATAGTCTAGGTGCAATAAATTGATCCCTAAATGCTCTCCTGTTGACTCGTGTACTCCACCGCCACAAGAGGCGCAGGCAGATTCTACAGGGGAGTGGCAGCAGTAGATTCACCGCTGTGAAGATGCTGTGGTAAGTCAGTCTAAGTACTTTGACTTCAGCTACCCTATTCTCGTAGATGAAGTTTCGTAGCTTAGATCGATCCTTCTCTCCTGCCCCAGCCCGCAAGTGTAGACCTAGGGTTAAGAGTCAAATCTTGCTCAAAAGCTAGGAGACAAGAACGTGGAAGAACACTAGTGAATAAAATAAAGAGGAGATAATGGAATGAATATGAACTGATTCATCTCAAAGTCTAAGAATATACACAATTGTGGAAACATTTTTTTTTATGTTCAGTTTTGATAAGAATGTAAGGAGCTGGTAACACTGTGATTTGTGGCCAATATCTCTCCATTTTAGGGCTAGAGAGGAGTGGAGATGTCTGCATGGTGATATTGTGTTTGTAGAAAAGGAAAAAATTAAAATAATAATGAATAATAATAGGAAAATTTGCTCTGACCTCAGTTTAACTGTTGTTCAGGTGCTTGCTGTCTGTGCATGGAGACTGAAAAGTTTGTCTAGAAGCTCTTAATAGTTATGAAAAGATCTGTCCACTAGATGTCATTCATGTAATCTAGTAATGTTGCGGCATGTATTTCTGAGCTGCTGTTTAGGCTGAATGATGTAAATTATCAGAATTATAAACTGATTTTTCATATAAATGCTATATATTATATATGGCATTTTGCAAAGTAACATCCTGTTGTTCTAAGTGTGTAATTTTTTGTGTTTTTTTCTAATAAACTTTTTCTCTTTTAATGTTTTTACCTGTAACTTACCCTGTTGCTTGAGCTCACTGATTATATAACTGCACTCAACTAGACTCTGTATATCCTTTAATTTTACTGGTGTGCAGCTGAGTGTAGAAACAGAGACAGCGCATATTGATTTGTGCAGTGACTATCAAGCACGGCATGAAGGCCAAATTATCCTATAATTAATATCTACCATTCTTTTCTAAACTCTTCATACTTCTTAAGGGTGGTTTTTAAAAAAGTGACATGCATTAATATTTAGAAAAAGCATGTAAAATTTCATAAATTTACAGAAATAATTACTACCAACATAATGGCCTTATAATTACATCCACGTTAGGAGCTTTTACTATATCGATGTATATATGGCACTTACAAAGATGTTAAGCAATTTGAGTTTGAGTTACAACAGGAGCTAAAACTCTAACCTATGTATACCCCTAGGGCTAGATTCTCACCTTGTGTAAATTGTTATAGTAGTTGAGGTCAAAGGAAAAAATACACTTTACTTTAGCTCAGGATTTGGCCCTTGTTAGTTTAGATGCAGTTTAAACACCTTTGCAAGGAGGCAGCATAGGGTCAACCCCAACCAGGCAATGTGATTGTCAAGGTAAACTACATCTAGGCATAGTGGTGGGTGGTGTTTCTAATTGATTAGCTAACTTGATTGGCTAACCAACTTGATTTTTTTTTAAAAAAAGTCTATTTTCCTAGTCTAGACATTTCTGATGTGCTCTAACTTTTTAGAGCTTGCTAATGGAGAGAGTTTAGTATTGCAAGACCTGAGAAAGAACAAAAAAATTGTTAGGGAAGGGAGACTACCTTATTTTAAAAATTAAAAATTCCTTAAAAAACTTAAATTTGAATCTAATCCTTAATTATTTGGCAGTTAACTCCTCTTGTGTTTTCACATACACAGATTACACTGATACAAGATATGTTGAGGCAGTGTTACGTAGTGAATAGAACACTCCACTAGGAGACCTGGGTTCTGTTTCTGGCTCTTCCACTAGCTTGCTGGGTGGCGTTTGGTAAGTCATGTACTCTGTGCCTCAGTTTCCCCATCTGTAAAATGGGGATAATGATACTGACCTCCTTTGTAAAGTGCTTTGAGAGCTAATAGTGCAAAACACTAGATAAAAGCTAAGTTTTATCTTTATAAAATAATAGTAGTCTTACTCCACTATAGATATCTTCGCATTAGAATGGGATCATTAAGGAATCTTACAGGTGAGCTACAAAGTGGAAAGAAATAGTTTGTGTCTCTTCTGTTTCTTTAAACTGTATAAAGAAGATCTGAAAGATTTTTGTCACCATAAAGGCTAATTTTTTTCGGCCTTTTATTTTTAAATTAAAAATCCAGGTTCTATCGACCTTGAAAGACTTTATGGTGACTGTAAAACTGTGAAATTAGGATACCCCGAGAGTCAAGAGACTGAACACTGAGTCCTTGAGACAGAATGAGATTTTTTTAGTCAAATTAGAAAACCCTTTTTGTTTATAACAAATTGACTCCAGAGCATAATGCATTTTTGGGATATTTTTGTTAAATACCTTCCATCTTCAGTGAATATGTGAGAGTTACACATTTTTGAGACACCCAAAATTATGAAAGACCAGGCTCGATATTCATGGTATTTCTGAGGTTAAAAATCAGTCTCTGTAAAAAACATAGCTTAAGTCTCCTTAAAAAAACCAGGCCTTTTAAGTATATCATAAATAAAAATGGGCATAAACTCAACCTTTAATCGACTCTCTGTTGTAATGGTTCTATAATGAGTTGTTGTTCGATGGGATTCTGCATTGTAACAATCATCTGTGATGTGTATTAGCCACAATATAAACAAACAACAAGGTAATACAGTGTGAAGTGTGTTAGGTAGAGAAGCATCAGCTGAGTTGTAATGCACTTTCAAATGTAGCATCAAGACAAGGAATATAAAGTATTATGCATGCCAAAGTCATCCTGTTTGATAATGTTTCATACAAATAGAGAGAATTCTTCTGACCTTGTCAAATTTATCCTTGGGCTGCGTGGTTATGATAGTGATTACAGAGTTTTGGCCATGAATAATAATTTTAACAAAACAACCTTTTCTTTTTGTAGTATACAAGTAGTTAAGTTTTCTCTTTGGGAAAGGGGGCTGCCTTTTAATTTTATACAGTGCCTAGCACAGTGGAGCCTGATTCTGACCTAGCACCGTTAAGCTCTACTGGAAGACAAATAATACATAATAATGAATTATATTTTTCTCTTTGTACACCCCCGTTCCTTTCTGTAACATAAGATTGTAGTATTTTAAAATGATTATAGGATTTGATATGCTGCTTTTGTTATATAAAGACAACTCAGTTTAAGTTCACCTCCTTGTCAAATGAAGTTGGGGTGGGGGAATGTTAAAATTATAATAGCATTTCTATGTGAATCAAGAAAGACTGACGTTTATTCACTGTATATAATGGTGTGTGTTTGTGTGTGTGTGAGTGAGTGAGAGAGAGATAGAATCTAGTTAGGAAACCAAATTTACATTCTGCAACGACTGGAGTTTTTGGAAATCAGTTTCATGACTGCTATTTACTGGTGTGTGGCAGTAAAACTGACAAAAATTATGTCACTTTTAGTCAACCTGGCTAGAAATTTATTGATGGAACATTTTTCCATCAGAAAATTCTGATTTGGCAAAACCTTGTACATCTCCGAGAGCTAAGGAGGAGAACTAAAGGGTTAAGAGACTGGACTGGAATTCAGAATATATTGGCTCAAATCCCATATCTATCCCAGACTTTCTGTGAGACTTTGGGTAAGTCACTTTAGTTTCTCTCTATATCTTAGCTTTCCATCTGTTCATTGGAACTAATAGTTCCATTCTCTTACCTTAGGCTATCTTGCTGGTTTAGATTCTAAGCTCCTCAGGGCAGGGACTGTATTGATCCACTTGTACAGGGCTCTGCTCAGTGGAGCCTTCAAATACTATTTTAATACAAATAATAAGAACTCATTACAGTAATAACTCTGTGAGACAGTTCTCAGGGTACCCAGGACTGTGAGTCACCTTGTTACTCTCCGCCCCAGCATGAGGGAGTCTTGCTTGTGCTAAACTGGGTGCCATCTCCATAACACCACCAGCCTGTTAGCCACCCATGCACTCTGGTCTCTGCCAGCCCTCACTTTGCTTTGCAGTTTAACAATAGGTATACTCCAGTGCCCAAGCCCCTATGAACCATTCCTCTGTAGAGTCCGGTTCCTTGTCCACTGAACAACCACGAAATACCATGTTTGCTGTTCCCAGAGGAACAGTGTACACACGAACTTGTATAATTCAAGTCAGGATCAGCAACTTGCTTAATATCACAGCACTTAGATATATTTATATTGAAAACCAAAATAAGTTTATCAAAGATTGAAGTGGTAGCGGATAAGACTATTGGAAACAAATGGCTACATGTAAAACAAAATCATAACATGCTTTCTAGAGACTAAACTTAACTATCAGTTTAACTTCCTGCCTAAAGAAGTTTATCTCATCCCCAAAGTCCTCTGCAGTATTTCAACCAAATTGGCTGAGATCCCATGTTCATGAATGCAAACATATTGCCCATTTACTTTAAGAAATTGTCGTCTTTGCTTTCAATTTACACTCTCCAAAGCTCATTGTCTGTACTCAGAGACAGGATAATGACCCATGGCTTATTTTTCCTGTGTGCTGCTTCCCTGTTAACTTCACATCTCTTCATTGACTTCATATGCAAATGGGCATCCACTGTGTTAGCTTACAGTGCTTAACCTCCCAATAGAGAGACAGGTGAATCAATAAATATTATCTGACAGAAAATCTGTTTTTTAACTTCTTTTGGTGATTCACCCCTTCATGCAGACACTGAGAATGTATTTTCAGTATATATACCTAGCTCTTTACATAGTACCTGTACAAACGTCGTACAATGATATTAATGAGCACTGTGACCCTGGCTTTCCTATAAGACCTCGTATGACACTCTTTGGTGAACCAGAATGTACATACCAGGATCAGGACATTGCCATCTGCCATAAAGGGGTTATTGGGTCAGACTCTGTGCTTGTAAGAAACCAAATGGGACCACTAGGCCCTGTCCTGTGTGGATATTAGCATATTGTTCTGCACCTGAAGTAAAAGTATCTGTTTGTGATAATACAATCAATTGCCGTTGTTTATTATTATTATTATTATTATTATTATTTATTTTATTGATTGATTATTATATTTGGATTGCTGGAGTGCCTAGAGTCCTCAGTTGGGGATGAGGGCCCCATTTTGCTAGGTGATATACAAATGATTAAAGGACAGGACCTGTCCCAGGGAGCTCATGGATGTTCACATGATGTCCCAGATGGAGAATTAGGAAGTCATTTGGGATGGAGTTGACTCCCTAGGAGAAAGGCTTTACAAGGCTTAATTCACCACTCAAGTCCCATTTAAGACTTTAAAACAAGACCTTAGTCTAACATGAGTACAATATAAAGTCTTGAGTGTCACAGGGGTGAATTTCATAAGGAATAAGAAGCAGCAACACGTGCTCTCCTAAGAAATTGTGCAATGTTTAGGTTTTATGGAAAATACTCTTCAGTAATAAGTAAATAAAAAAAGAGGAAGGGAGAAAGCAGACTATATATATATATATAAATACATAAATATATATATTTATATATAAATATATAAAAATATATAAAAAGCAGAACTGCCCCTGAAGAATGTTTTTCAAACTTTTCCATGAGGTATCAGTATAACTTGAAAATGAAAGACTTTCTAATGACTAAGGTTAAGATTTTGTCAGGATCCTTTTTAGTAAATATCATAGACGGGTTGCGGTCAATAAACAGCAATCCATGGAAGCCCCAGCTCTGCTGCCCAGGAGGGTGCTGGTGGGCGGAGGGGGCTGACAGCTTGAGTCCTACCACTGGAGGGCGGGACTGATCAGCCAAAATCATGGTATCCATGACCTCTGTGATGGACTCTTGTCTTTACTAATGACATAGTGAAATGAGGTTCAGATATTTGTTTGAAAAATAGCTACTAAACAACAAATGTGTTAGTAAATCTTGATGTGCAAGTTATCTACTTTGGTATTGCCAACCCCAAAGATATCAGAAATCATGGGTCAGGTCCCTCAGAATCATGAGATTATTTTTTAATAATAATGTATGGGTCTTTCAGTTTGTCTTCTACCGTTGGTGCCAACACTATGGGTGCTCCAGGATACTTAGCTCCCACTGGCAGCCAGCTCCCTCCTCACTTGCCTAGTGCCTCCTGTTCACCAGCAGCCCTGCCAATCAACTCCTCCGCCTCCCTCCCAGTGCCTCTCACCCATTGCAATCAGCTGTGGAGGGGGAGGAGTAAGGACAAGGCATGCTTGGGGAGGGGGTAGGACTGGGCAGGAAGAGGCAGGACAGGGGCTTCGGAGAAAGGATAGGGGTGAGACCTAGGGCGGAGCAGGGGCAGGAAGAGGCTGGGTAGGGCTGGAGGCGGAGTGGGGGATTGAGCATGTCCAGGACCTGGAAGAAGATTGTGCCTGTGTCTTCTATTACTATAGCTTTTCTCCACAACTAAGAGGGGTAGAAAGTTACTTTTAAAAAAAAATAATGAAAACTGAAATTCTCATGTGATCACTCCCAGAGTTGGGGCTTTATCCAAATAGTGTGAGATTTGTGATAAAATTGTGAGTGTTGGCAACACCACTGCTTTCATTTTTTCTTAGCTTTGCCAATTCTTATAACGTCTAACGTGAACAGTGTTCTTGTACCTGTGGTTTCAAAGGGACTTTCCATACTGTAATGATAAAAAAAAATAGAGCTGACACATTCACCACAAATTAGTTTCTGGTGAATTGTCTCTAAGAACTTAATCCTACGTACAAGCTTCCACCAGTTTAACTTAAGGTGTGATTTTAAATCTGGGCTGACACCCCGGTGGATTTATATTAGTTTTAATCTGGTTTATAATGGTTTATCTTGCACCTGTAATTTAGGGATTGCCTGCACACAAAAACTGTGCAAATTTAATTACACCACTATACTTGAAGTGGTATAATCTGTTTAGTGTGGCTTCAAATATACCAGTATAGTTTGTGCCTGTAAAGGAATGGAAATAAACTATATTGGTATACGGCACTTTTATACCAAAGCAAACTAAATAATTAAAAAATAATTCATAGTGAGATTCAACTATCCAGACCTCTGAAACAATTAAGGGTTCACATTTAATGTGCAGAAATAAGGAATTTCACAGCTGAAATTACTATTCCATCCTTAAACTCTCTGTATAGACCTTGGGGATCCCACTGGTGAATCCCTTTGGACATGTGAAGCCATACAACTCAAGCTGCAGTATTCCATAATAGCTCCTGCTCCTTCTGAGATTGCTCATAGAGGAATATATGAGCTATAACACCCTATTATGATTGGATGAATGGAGGTCAGACCTTCAATCTGAATGTTTTTGTTTGGTGGTTTTACATGTATCCCCTAATTTTAAGTAAAATGTGTGTGTTTGCTCTCTCTTTCAACTGTGTGGCCACAACAGAAGCATCTACCATATGTTACAATGTACACCACATTTATTTGGTTTTTGTATTGATGTAGCAGCCATCTAGTGTTCTGTGCATTGTTAAAAAAGAACAAAAAAAAATCAGTACAATTGCAAGTTAAAAAACTGGACATTGTTAATTAGACTTTTCACCCCATGTACAGCAGATTGTTCCCACAGTTTACTATAATTCCAGGAAAGAAGGTTTGGTTTCCCATCTTAGCCGCTCAGGATCCCCATCATTCCCCCAATCACTGCTCCCCAAGAAAAATGTGGATAAATAGGCAATGTGTGGCATGTGTCATATTCACTCGACCTTAGTAATTTTTTGTTTAAATCCATTTGTTTGTCATGCAGATGTTTTAAAATAAATATGTAAGAATAGTTGTCATAATAATAAAAATAACACAGACTGGGTGTCTCCATCCCATCGTGAAAGTGAGTGCAATATAACTGACTGAAGTTGATGATTAGTTAAGTTAATGGCATAATGGTGTCCTTAGCACAGGCGGGGGATATGCTGTGCATGCCACATGTGAGTTAATTTAATGCTGCTTTTGAGCTTCACTCTTAGGGGGATTATCACAGTTTTTTTAAAAAAAATTAAAGTATAAGACAAGGACGGTGGATGAACCCATATTGCAGACAGCTGCTGTTCAAGCTGATGAATTCAAAATTTACCATTGCTGGGAAGCATCAGACCTGGAATTATAACATTGAGTGTGACAGGGCTTTTAATGTACCAGGTGAAAATGCTGACCTCCAAACAATCAAACAAAAAGAGAGTTTGTGTGTGCTACGGGGGAAAGAATGGGACTGGAAAGTCTGTGTGCCATTTGGGCAAGACTTTCATGATCAGCTGTGGTTTGTATTGTATCCCTCTTTCATTTAATGTTGTTCCCCAGCCACGAGCATTAGCCACAAGCAAACAGAAGATGGGATGAGAAAATGGATTAAAGGAAGAGCAAATCTGGAAACAATAACCTAAAAAGATGAAATAAGTCAAGAATTTGTTTTCAGTCATTTTAGTTGTAAAGTTTAATTTTTTTTCCTAATGATATATGTACCAAAAATTAGAGCAAAAATGAAAAACAAACCATATGTTTTTCTCTGTAACATCTCTTAACCTAATGTGTGATACTCCCTTTAAGAATACATCTCTGTAAACTCATTCCTTATAAACAAATGTTAAAAATTAATGGTTCCAGTGTCTCGAAAATATATCCCATTACACTATCTAGACAAATTACTCATTTGCCATACCTTTTATATTTTAAAAAACCTAAATCTGTCATTTTTTTTTGAAAATCCCCAAAAGCTGTTTATTTAGCTGTGTATGTGTTTGGATGTTTTATCAAATTATACAGCTTCATTGAGAAATATCCCAGTTATATGTTAAAATTAAAGGAAGTCAGTATTGTATTGTCCGCTTTGTAAATGAAGAATACCAACTTGCTAAAATGGAGCAATTTTATGCAGATTCTTAGCTGCATACACAAATCTGTCTTTCTAGTGACATGAACCATGGGGAGAATTAAAAGCTAAGATTTGTCTAGCTAGAATGCAATTCTCTTAAATCAAGACTATCATGATCAGAAAGAGAGACTGGATATGGGTATAATCTATGACTTGACATTCAGTACATGCTCCTGTGTAATTTACTCGCCTCTGCTGGTCATCTGACTGAAGACATTAAGTGGGCCACAGGGTGAGCCAGGAAATTCAGCTTTCTGCTTTCCAAATCCAAAACTCTGTAGCTTCTCCCCAACCCCCTTTCTTTCACAGCTGGTCAGCACATGCACTGTAATTGTTTAGGCCAGGTAAAGGCTGATATGGAAAGAAGCACAGGCAAATCTGTGCTACGTTTCTGGAATGCAGCAACAGGGTGAAGTTAATGTAGAGCAAGATTTCCTTTATGTTTAAATTTTCTAAAACTAATAATAAAAAAAGACAACAAATTCCCTTTATTGCCTTTCTTTTTCTCTACTACTGCTAACTGAGCAGGTTTGGGATCTTGCCAAAATATTACACATTGCTCAAGAAGATTACAAAGAAATCCCAGACATGCACTGGAGAGTCATTAAATGTAACATTTCTAAAAGATATTTTCAACAGCTAAATACATATATGAGCACTGCTTTCCCCAACTTTTTTAATTGCCATGGCTCAGTCACAGATAAGAACTCCCAGTTTTTAAATTGATATTTAAATTGAGTTTAAAACCAAATCCACTACATTTCCTGTGGTAAAGGAAACAAAGAATCTTCAGATTGGTTTGTCCTTAATTTAAAAATCATGTTCTCAGGAAATCCTGCATAATTATTTTAAGTAAACAGAAAAAGTAATTATTTGCGTGTGTGTGTTTGTGTTTGTGTGCATGCGCGTGTTAAAATAGCATAGGTTGAGGAACTCAGTGCGTTAATAAAAAGATTATAGAATACAGGAAAATGTGTTTCAAATAAGACATGTTTCTTTTTGGTCATGGTCTGAATAGTTAGAGTTTTTGAAAAAGCTAGTTTCTGGTGGTTTGTTTTTTTTGATGTCCTTCCTGTTTTCTTTCAAGTTCAATGATGGAAGGAAGACTGGAAGAGATGACAGATTCACATTGAGGATGTCTTTGTAATATCCTCTGTCAGGTGTTCTTGCCTTGTCTGTAAATTCACTATAAGTCATCTGGAAGTGAACAAACTAGATGGAACTATTGCAAAAAATGCTGCAGGATCTCAGCTCTCACATCCTTCCCTTATTTCCCCCCTCCCCAAATTTATTTTTGCCATTTGTAATAGTTCAGCTAAAGGTTGAACTTCCCCTTCTGCTCCTTACAAGTTTTTTTCATATTTCACTTACTTTTTAATGAAAATATATTGAACTTCTTTGTTTTCTCTGGAGCTATTATAAACTCTACACTTCTTCACATTGTTGATTTGTTTCTGTGTTTAAAACAGCATTACAAATGTTTGTTTTAAGTCTAAGTTGTGCAGTAAGGCTGGTGTATGTGTTATGTGTGGGTTTGTTTAGAAAGAAATCTGCAGAGAAGTGAACTATGTTTAGCTATAAAATTTTGGAAATAAAAACCCCAAGATTTTTTGAGTACCATTAGTTGAATTAAAAAAAACTCCAAAAAACAAAACAAGAAAACCCACAACCAAACAGGATGTGATTCAGACTAATAGCTAACAAGAGATCAGGACAACTTCACCGAATACATAGAAGAAGCATTAGGTTTCAGAGCAGGTGCATACTAACTTTATTTTGATTAGTTTGTGGATTAGAATTTTGGCATTTTCATAAAAGTTTGAAGTTCAGTATGTCCTTCTAACCAACTTTGGCCATGAACAGTCATAGCTGGAGGGGAAAATTGGAAGCAGTAATTGTCTTAGCAGAAATATTAACACTAAAGTTATTAGGAAAACATAGGTTCAAGTGGAAAATTAGGTTACTTTCGCCCCTTGTTTTACCTTCAAGAGAACTGTGAGTTAATATAACAATAACAGTGCAAATTTTTAATCCAGTTGGAACAAAGTTAACCAATAACCATTTAAAAAGAAAATTACTAGCATGTGAACCCAGAATTTTATTTATCGTGTGTCCATAGGTTACAGTAGATATGGACCTTATACTCTATTCTTTTTTATATATCTACATCTGGGGAGTTGTCAGGGGGAGAATATTCTCATGAGAGTGGAATACAGTTTGAAGCTTAAGCATGGTGAAATCATATTTGAGTTAGATTAGTAACACATTTACCTACCTGAGGTCACATTGTTATGGGTGAATAGGTTAAGCTACCACAGAGTGATCTGTAATTTCTTTTTCGTATTGCATTCATTTTGCAAGTGGAGGTTCCTGTAACTGCAAGTGCACGTGTTCCCACCCTTCCTGGCTGGCACGTGGGTAGGGTTTCTAATCTGCCTTTAGATCCCAGTGATCCTTGTTGACTTGAAGTCAGTGGTAGTCATACCCATCCGCCTCTAAGGGTAGATCGAGGCCCTTAGTGTTCTCTATTTTCTCTTTTGTGACCAGTTCTGTTCTCAGTGAAGTCAATGGGAGCTTTGCTGATGATTTCAGTGGGAACAGGACTGGGCCTTGTAGTTACAAACTGGTCTGTTTATTCTTTAGTTCCATCTACACTGCACACCACTGGTGGGGGCATGAAGGGTAGGTTTAGCTATATGCCTCTGGAAAAGCAGGCTGTACTCACACTTCGGTGTGTGCCAATATGTGGCAGTGAAAGGATCCGACAGAGGGGAGCCGTTGGAGCCTTTTCCCACTGCTTCCCACTTGTGGAGCCTTTCCCTGTTGCCTCCCCACTGTTGGAGTCTTTCCCTGCAGTGGGGAAAGGATCTGGCAACTCCCTGCAGTAGGGAAAGACTCCAGTAACAGGTGCCTTTCCTCATTGCCTCCTTCTGCTAGGAGCCATTCTCCACTGCCAGAGCCTTTCTCTGCAGCAAAGGACTGGCAGTGGAACTACACTGGACACTACACTGCCAAAAATAGCGGTGAAGTGGACAGTGGACACTACACTGGACAGTGGACACTACACTGCCAAAAATAGTGGTGAAGATGGGGAAGGCACTGCTTGGACGTGTAGGGAGCTATGTAAAGTCTGTACCCTGGAATCTTCTGGTCAGAACTCCCAGAACTGTAAACGGCAGTTACCTTGGTCTGCTTTGGTAAGTGAGAGTTTTACTGCGACTAAGCTGCATCAGCTCCCAGACACTCCAGCCTGTCTGCCGTGATACAAACTATTTGAGACTCTGCCAGTTTAAAAAAACGTTGCCTTGTAGATGACAGTCAGTGAACCCCAGTTCCCAAGTTTCCCCAGAGACTGGACACTCACAAAAATTAAGTTCCCTGCCTCCAAAGAAACAGAGCACATACTACTCTGTTAAGTTAATTGAAGACTTGCACTTCACTTTAATACACGGCACTGAGATGGTTTTGTAATAAAACAAATTTAAGTGATATAAGCAAGAGAAAAGAGGAAGATATGGTTACAAACAAAACAAAATAAAACATGTTTTCTGTTGTATAAAGCTTAACAGATGGTAGTCTTGGTTTCATGCAACTTCTCATCCATGTCAGATCCCAGAATCTTCAACACACATGGTAGAAGGATCCATCTTTCACAGATTCCAAGAGTTTTGGCCTTTTTTGTCTCTTAAGTGATCGATAATTTAATATCTTTTTGCTCCCCATTGGCTTTGTCTCAGGGTACACAAAGGCATCGGGTGGTGCGGACTTTGTCCTCCAGTCTCCTCCATTGCTTGTTCTCTTGATTGCTTTGTGTAACTTCTCTGTAAATGTACTTTCACTGTCTTTTGCCTTTAGTTAAGCTGGTCAGACAGGAAAATCCACATTCCTTTGCTTAGGGCGGGCTGGTTTTATGCACTGCCTCCCGACCACATGTTAAGAACATATTTCTAGTGCACATATATAACTCTTTGAGCGCAACTCACATGTACTTCGCACAGTGATTTTCAGGACCAGTGTGCCACCAGTTTAGATGCGTTAACTTACATGCTGCCTTTTTGATATATATTATGACAACAGTGTGTTGGGGGTAGTGAGTACGTCAGGCCTGATATGAATTATGGTGTGGTGGGCCCTCTGCCAGCTGGCGTTAAAGGGCTCCCAGGGTCACATACCCTAAGGCAGTGGTGGGCAATCTACAGCCCGAAGGCTGCATGCAGCCCATCTGGGTAATCTGATTGCAAGCTGCAAGACATTTGGCTGATGTTGACCATCTGCAGGAACGATCCCCCACAGCTCCTAGTGGCTGTGGTTTGCTGTTCACAGCCAATGGGAGCTACAGGAAGCGGCAGGCCGCAGGGACGTGCTGACCACTGCTTTCTGCAGCTCCCAGTGGCTGGGAATGGTAATCCGTGGCCACTGGGAGCTGCATGGGGCTGTGCCGGTGACCGGTCAACATCAGCAAAATGTCTCGCGGCCTGCAGTCAGCTTACCCAGATGGCCGCAGGTTGCCCACCACTGCCCTAAGGATTCAGGCATGTCTTTACTTGCCTGAGCAGTGCCTTACTGCCTACACTGCTATTTTTACCCCTGCTAGGGGTGTGGCAGTGTATGTATTTTACATGCTGCCATTAGAAGTGTACAGTGTAGACCTACCTTCTATGTAGAGCAACAATAATACCTGTATCTTTTTCTCTGCATGTAAATCCATCCATGAAAAGTAATTTTATTCATGGACCTTGGCTATACTACACAGAATGAACTAGCATGTAAAACTGCACATAGGTGTAAATATAGAGCCAAGAATACCCATGAGTAACAATTAAAACCAGTGGAATTTCCAGGGATGAATGTAGACTATAACCATTTTGCCCTCAGATTTTATATTGAAGTGCCAAGAAAAGGCAGGCAGAGAAGGAAAATCCACTGACTTCCTAGAAATCTGCATGAAGGAATGTTTTTGTTAGGTGGGATGATAGGAGTAAGAATTCCCTTTCTAAAAACTTCTCTCAAGAGAAAACATATGGGAAGGGAGGCTAATGTAACTGTGCATCTAGCATGATTGTTGGTCCTCAGGCAGTTTTCCAGATAATTTTGCTTCAGAATCCTCCGTGTTTTTGATTCATTAGGTCTTGTTTATGTTTCTAGGCATTTTAATCAGTTTCATGTTCCATGCTGTCTTTCCTCTGCGTTTCTCCATTACTAATGCACCACTTTTTCCAGCAATGGATTGTCTTGATGATTCTTGTATGCTAATAGCCCGTATGGGATGACAAGCTATACCTTGGAGACTCTCTCCTGACTGCTACTGCTATAATCTCCCTCATGCAAATTGTCCCAACGAAAGCTGGAGAGCAGCATCCCTTTTGTCTGTTAAGTCCTCGGCCAGATCAGCCATTAAGATTGTGCCCTGTGATATTAAAGGAGATGGAGTTTCTTTAGGTTCTGTTAAAAAAAAAAAAAGTAATCGCAGCAGATCTAGGAGATTTAGGCATGGCTACACTAGAGAGTTTACTGCTGCAAGCTCTCTAATGTAGCCATTCTAAGCTGATAGTAGAGAACTTTCCCATCTGCTTAACTACTCCAGCCTCCATGAACGGTGGTTGCTGTGCTGGTGGGAGAAGTTATGCCGACGTAACCTGTAGTGTAGACATAGCCTTATTTTACCAGGATTTTATTCTAGTCCTATGTTTGGTAATAGGGTGAGTTTGTTTTAATACTCCTTTGATTTGCTTTAACTTCTCTTACCTGTTGTGTTTAGAAGCCATTAAAAAAATAATTCTTAGCAAGTACCCTCTGAACCAGTGGTTCCCAAACTGGGGTTCATGAACCCTGGGAGTTCATGAAATGTTACTGGGGTCCTCGAGGGAAAAAATCCCTAATGGTGGACAGAGCTGTTCCTATGGACTCGAGCAGCATGGGGCCAGTAGCCTGGAGCCCTTGGACTTCCAAGAGCTAAGCAGATCAAAGCAAGAATATCTATCACACTGAGGAGACTTAAACTTCAAGACTCCTTATCAGAAATAGAAAGGGAGGTGGATATTTTTTGCTGTTTTTAAAATTAAATAGGCAGCTAGAATTGTTTTTAAAATTATTATGAAGAACAAGTTTAAGCTTTGTTGTAATGTGTGTCGTTTGCCTGGACTGCTTAAGACCTGAATGCTTCTGTAGGAAGAACAATTTGAGTTGGCTCCGTAAATACCTTCCTGCTGTTTCACATGTGATATTCCTTGATGAAACATAGGAGCTCTGTCTTATAACAGGCTTATTTAAAGTGATACAAGCTACGGAAATGAGATCTTGGAAGAGCGTTGACATTTTCATATTGTAATACAAATACTGTAATGATAAATAATAATTAATAAACAGCGTGTAATAAGCATGACATAAAAACAAAATTTATATTTCCATAATCACTGCTTCTATAATTTATGCTCAGGTAAAGGAGAATATCCCTGGAAATATTCATTTTTAGGAGGGGGTTCGCGAGACTTGACATTTCAGTGAAAGGGGTTTACAGGTTGTTAAAGTTTGGGAACCACTGCTCTGAACTTATACAGTGGGACCCCGGAATACCGTGCCCCTCTATAGCATGAATGCGCTTATAGCGCAGTGCGTGGCTGGCTCCCGATGGTGGCGGCTGCTGCTTTGATGCAGCTGAACCCCGCAATACCGCGACCCTGCCATTATCGTGATCGGGTTTTTTTGGATCCCGATTGTCGCAGTATTGCGGGGTTCCACTGTATTTCCCCAATGCAAGAAAGATGCTAATCACCTGGAAGGGCAAAGGGCTTGATCCATCTCCTACTGAAGTCACTGAGACTCTTGCCAGGGACTTCATTAGGAGCTGGGTCAAACCCAAGGGCCTAATCCCATAGGCACCACTTGATACAGTTTTCACTGCCTTGAAAACCCCCTTAGAAATCAAAATTCTATTTCTGTTCTTTTCATTTATTTCTTATACTGCATCCATCAAATCATGGCAATAACCAGTATGCTGAGTATCAAGTGTTTGAAGAATTAGACCATTTGTGTCCTTGCCAAGTTTCAGTCTCCAGAAAGTTTTCTGTATTAATTAAACAGAAAAAAAGGAAAATATATCAAAAACCTTATTTTAGTGTATATCCATAATTCTCTTTTTTTTCTATAATGTCCTCAAATAAAACCAGGGGACCTATGGAAACTTGAGTATAAATAAAGCCCTTCAGAATTAGAGTGAGAAACTCAGAAAGGTAGAGCTGAGATAACTTGTGCTGTGATGAACACATTATAGTATGTTTTCACTGGCAAAAAGTGCTTTTTTACTTGCAGCAAAATTGGCAAAAACAGCTGCAGGCAATTATAAGTCTCAGTTCATCAAGGCATTTAAGCACATGCTTAATTACCTTGTTGCATCAGGGCCATAGTGACTATTTTTATAGAACAGTATAAACCTATTAAACATATTTAACCTGCACTCAGATTCTATTACTCTAATAGCTCTGTTTTTTAATAATATTTTGTAGAATATACATTTTCAAACCTTTGTAAGTGCACTTTTGTGTTAGTTGCAAAATTTGTTGTTCGTGATATGTAGTGGTTGTGCACGTAAAGGGCAAATCATTCTTAAAGACTGGATCCAATTTGAAGGGAGGGATGTTATGATTTCATTCATGTTGGTTTGATGTATTTGATAAATCATAGTTTTATTTTATGGGACAGCAGTCCAGGGGTAGGAGTACTGTAAATTTCCTGCCAACATATCATGTTAAATTTGCTAATTTGATTTACAGGAACAATACATACCATAATCATTTTGCATCACATGACATGTATTTTTCTTCTGTAGCATGAAGATTTTTCCTACACATTATATGTTTCTTATATACATATGGTGTGTCTGTTGTATGTAAATGTATTTTTCCCCTTCTGGGTCTTTAGGCTTATATTAATTTAGATACATATTGCGCTCCTTACATTAGTTTCCTTCAAACATTGCTGCTTAGGTATTATAATGAAGATGATCTGAATTAGTGTTTTAGGTCATTTTATTATTAGTTTTTTTGTGAATCTGGTGCTTTCGAGTGACAGTACTCTGCAAGTGTTGGTCCGATACACCACAGGCAGTTTGCTAAACCAGAATTCGCAGCTGGTGGACTGGCTATTGCTTGCTGGCTGAGTGCCTTTATAGGCAAAACGAGAACATATCTTTTGGGGCCAGGTTGGAAAAGTGGGGACAGTGGTTGTTAAAAACTGACATTTTTATCAACGTTTAATTGGCTTGAAAACCTAGATCCTTGTCTTGATGTGCAAAAAGGGTGTGGTTTTAATTGTTTTAGCTTAGTCCAGCTAGCTTTTATCAGATAAAGAAATCAGAGGGAGAATAGAGATGATTCTGGTAGTTCCATTATAGTGCCATTCTGTCCACTGATCTTATTTTATAAACAAAGTTTTATGTATTTACTTTTTTATATAGACAGGTGCTGTTCTCATCAGCAAAAAGGGCGTGTTTCTGTGGCTTCAAATGAGTCAGCCTGTATTTTGACAGAGCTTTTCAATCCTGTTAAGTTAATTTAATTGAACAAGTGTGAATGAAAATATCTTTTTTTTGTTCCAGCTCTCTCTGTAGAAAAAGTATTATTTAAAACCTTACATATAGTGTAACGTCATTGGATAGGAGAATGGCAGTTTCATTTAACTAACTCTGTTCTACCCTGATTTCCTTATCTGATCAATTATGATTCTCTCTCTCTCTCTCTCTCTCTCTCTCTCTTTCTCTCTGTCTCCAAACATCAGGAGAGTATTCTATAGTGTGTCCTGACTTTTTAGGAATACTGATATTAATATGGAATGCTAATCAAGTACCTGAAGGTCCCAGTGTTACTCCATAGAGCACTAACTTTCTTTAACCCTTTAAGGCACTGAACAGCATGCTTGTAACATGAAATTTGTTTGTCTGTAGCATTCTGGGATGTAGAAGAAATAAACAGATACTTTTCCACCTTTCCATTAGGCTGATGGCTATCTTTTTAAAAACTGGCGATTGATTGCTTGATGATTTCTGCCATTGTATATAAGCCCAGTAATAGGAAATTGCATTAATGTGTGTCTTCTATGAGTGCTATGGCTTCCTTTGAAATTTTGGCTGTTGTAATCATAGCAAGACAGATGATATGGGGTAATTTGACGTAAATGAAAAACAAAGTGGGCATTAGTCTGTCGTTTGTCTTGAGAATAGATTGAAGGAGTAATTGAAGCAGCCAGTAGAAGCTAAAAGGAGTCATGAATATTGGCCTTATGAAAAGGGGATTTTTGTCATGCTATGACTGCAGCTGTAATGTCTTGAGCTATAAAAAGAAAAATCTTTGTTTTGTTTTTTTAAAATTATGAAGTAGAAAGGAAGAAATATTTTAGAGTGGAAGTGAGTTTATCCATCTTCTTAGCTGACCCCTGGAGAGGTCATCAGACTGAAGGACTTGGCACTTTCACTTCTGTTTATTGGATAGAAAGAATTTATAAGTCAGCAGTTCTAGTCATTTTTTCTCTGTTAATGAAGGGAATATGACCCAGGTGTACAGGAAGGAGCAAATGAAGGGAAAATGGACAAGCTTTATATATCAGGTCTGGGTAAAAGATGTAAAATAGCTTTCATTACATCAGTCATTTCACTTATGACATCATAATTCCTATTGCAATGTCAAAGACTAAAGGATGCAAAATGGAAAATACACTTAACATAACTGTGTGAATAAGAAGTCAAAAGAGAACTATGAATATTAGTTATAGCCATCTCTTAAAATATTTGCTCAGATATGACCAACATAATATTTTCCCAAGTTCTTGGGTGGGCTGCAGAACTAAAACAGGCTACAGATTCTGCTTCACAGGAAGCCTCTTTATTATTCCAGTCAAGTGTTACGACTTTATAAAATAGATACTTTATCAGAGTTTAATATATTCTATTTAAAGAATATATTAAACAATGACATCTCTAAGCACATTATTTATTATAAAATTTGTTTAAAATTGCTAGTTCTTTGTGCATTAAAAAAAAATAAAGGGAATCCATAGAAATTGTCTCTCGCTCAGTGTCATGTAATTCTTTGTTCTATTTCAGATGCAGTCATTGTTAGCTCTCCGGTGATAACACTGGAGTTCGCTAAAAGCGAAATTTAGTGAACTCCAGTGTAGATGTTTACATATTTGTAACAGGTGTACTGGTCCTTTAAGGGGAAACTCTCCTGGGCCAGCACCATCCTGTTAAAAGAACAAGCCCTATGAGCCAGGGGATGCTGTCACTGAAAGAAAGCAAGTGGTCTCAGGTAGGTGGTTGGGGGAACATGCATGCTGCTGACTGTTGTTAGTGACAGAGACCAGAGTTCTATGTGGAAGATGGGTTGGAACTCTTCTTTCTCCTCCGTAGTGAGGGACAAAGCTGGGTCAGGCAAGTTCCCAGCCCTGTTTCTCCCAGAGAGCCAGGAGATCCAAGGTTGTTGGGATATGTAGTCCGTCCTAGCAGCCATAATTGTAGTCCTGAGCTGGTGCAAGACTGATGGGAAATAGGGTAGGCTATATAACCATTACCCTTCACACTGACTGGGGAGCCCTGAAAGGTGTCAGAGGTTTCTTCAGGAAGCTATAAACCTACTTTCTTTTCCCCTTTCTTTTCTTTATGCAATTCTGATTTATTTTGTAAGAACTTGCAAAGAAATAAAGCCCTGCTCAGCAGGATTTTTTTTTAAAATTTTCATTAGGAACTCCGTAAGCCTGCCTTTTGTTTTGACTGGCTTGATAATGATTAATTAATAATTATTCATATTCATATTAATGTATGTAGAAAAAATATAATGAGGGAAATGTAAGTCAATATGAATTACAAGAGCATAAATACAGTGACTTTAATAAACCACAAGAGCAAAATATTGTAATTATTGTAACAGCATAAACAAGCAGAATATATTTACATTCATATGGCGTTAGTGCTGTTCTCCTACTGCTGATTATCAATAATAATAATAATAAGGTCAAAGATGGGTAGGATCTCTTAGAAAGATGGCTTTTAGCTTGTCCAAACCCTAAGTTGTTTTTGCACAGGTCATCTTAGTTGGCTTTAAATGCCCAATGTGTACTCTAGCAGAAAACAAAACATTCTTATTGAGGAACATATGAAGGTTACATAATATGGAACCAAAAGTAGTTTCTGAACCTTTTTTAATTCCAATATATCTTCTCTGAGATGGGGCAACCACATCTGCATGCAGTATTCAAGATATAGGCATACCATGGATTTATATAGGGGCAATATGATATTTTCTGTTCTATTATCTATCTCTTTCCTAATGATTCCCAACATTCTGTTAGCTTTTTTGATTGCCACTACACATTGAGTGGATGTTTTCAGAGAACTATTTATAATGACTCCAAGATGTCTTTCTTGTGTGGTAACAACTAATTTAGACCCCATCATTTTATATGTATAGTTGGGATTATGTTTTCCAACATGCAGCACTTTGCATTTATCAACATTGAATTTCATCCGCCATTTTGTTGCCCAATTTTGTGAGATCCCTTTGTAATTCTTTACAGTTTGCTTGTATCATCTGCAAATTTTGTAGTAGTTTTGTATCATCTGAAAATTTTGCCACCTCACTGTTTACCCCTTTTCCCAGATCATTTATGAATATGTTGAATAGGACGGGTCCCAGTGCAGACCCATGGGGGACACCACTGCTTGCCCCTGCTCTCCATTCTGAAACTGACCTTTATTCCTCCCCTTTGCTTCCTATCTTTTAACCAATTATCAGTCCACGAGAGGACCTTCCCTCTTATCCCATGACAGCTTACTTTGTTTAAGAGCCTTTGGTGAGGGATCTTGTCAAAAGCTTCCTGAAAATCTAAGTACATTATAACCACTGGAAGCCCCCTTGTCCACATGCTTTTTAACCTGTCAAAGAATTCTAGTAGATTGGTGAGGCCTGATTTCCCTTTATAAAAAACATGTTCATCCCCAATAAATTATGATCATCTAGATGTCTGACAATTTTGTTCTTTACTATTGTTTCAACCAGTTTGCCCAGTATGGAAGTCAGACTTACTGGCTTGTAACTGCTGAGATCACTTCTGGAGCCCTTTTAAAAAATTGGTGTCACACTAGGTATCCTCCAGTCGTTTGGTACAGAACCTGATTTAAATGGTAGGTTACAATTAGTAGTTAGTTCTGCAATTTCACATTTTAGATCCTTGAGAACTCTTGGGTGAATACCATCTGGTCCTGGTGACTTATTACTGTTTAGTTTATCAATTTGTTCCAAAACCTCCTCTAATGACACCTCAATCTAGGACAGTTCCTCAGATTTGTCACCTAAAAAGAATGGCTCAGGTTTGGGAATTTCCCTCACATCCTCAGCTGTGAATACTGATGCAAATAATTCATTTAGTTTCTCTGCAGTGGCCTTATCTTCCTTGAGTTCTTCTTTAGTATCCTGATCGTCCAGTGGCCCCACTGGTTGTTTATCAGGCTTTGTGCTTCTGATGTACTTAAATTATTTTTTGCTATTACTTTTTGAATCGTTGGCTAGTTGTTCTTCAAATTCTTTTTTGGCCTTCCTAATTATATTTTTACATTTCATTTGACAGAGTTTAGGCTCCTTTCTATTTTCCTCTCTAGGATTTAACTTTCACTTTTAAAATGATGCCTTTTTGTTTCTCACTGCTTCTTTTACTTTGTTGTTTAGCCACAGTGATACTTTTTTGGTTCTCTTACTGTATTCTGTAATTTGGGATATACATTTAAGTTGAGCTTCTATTATGGTGTATTTTAAAAGTTTCCATACATCTTGCAGGGATTTCACTTTCTGTACTTTTTAATTTCTGTTTTACTAAGATCCTTATTTTTGTGTAGTCCTCGTTTCTGAAATTAAATGCTACACTTTTGAGCTGCTGTGGTGTTTTCCCCATCACAGAGATGTTAAATTTAATTATATTATGGTCACTATTGCCAATTGCTCCAGCTATATTCACCTCTTGGACCTTATCCTGTGCTCCACTTAGGACTAAATCAAGAATTGCCTGTCCTCTTGTTAGTTCAAGGACTAAATGCTCCAAGAAGCAGTCATTTAAAGTGTCAAAAAACTTTATTTCTGCATCCTGTCCTGAGATGACATGTACCCAGTCAATATGGGAATAGTTGAAATCCCCTGTTATTACTGAGTTTGTTATTTTTATAACCTCTCTAATCTGAGCATTTCATAGTCACTGTCACCATCCTGGTCAGGTAATAGATCCTTACTGCTATATTCTTATTATTAGAGCATGGAATTACTATCCATAGAGATTATGTGGAACAGTTTGCATAATTGGGGCCTAAAAGAAATTGAAGTACAACATCGATGGAGAGTACTGCACGCATATGCTTTTTTCTTCCATCTGAATTAATTTGTGCACCTGTACATTTAAACATTTTTCAAAGTATTTTCCTTAGTGAATTTGTGTTCCCAAGAGCTGAAAATAGTTTTGTTGGATGCCTCTATTTCCTTTTTGGCCTCTGCGGTCCTGAAAATTAGTAATTGAGAAACTTGTGTTCCGTTTTTTAACATGTACAAATGCAGAAGATTAATTTCTGAGCTTTTCACTCATAAGCCACTGCTGAGATGTAAATATGGTGTGTGTGCATGCATTCTGAACTGAATGTGCTCCAATAAAAATAATCTAAAATAATTATCCTTTTTTGGTATAAAGAAGGTTAGAACATTCTTTAAAAAATGGGAGCATGTCAGGCCTGATTCAAGAAAGTATCCCTGTTCAGGAGATATAAGTACTTGCTTAAGTTTAAGTTTGTGCTAGAGTCCCATTAAAATCATTAGGGATAGACTTAAACACGTGCTATAGTGCTATCTTAAATTGGAGCCTTCTGTTGTAAATAAATAGTAAAGTTTCCTACAGTAGTTAGAATAATGAGATGCTGATGGAGTCTATAATCTTCTTAAAACAGAAAAAATACTTCAGTAGTGGTGAATTTAAATTATTTTTAAAGGATTCTTAAAAGCAAAGAAGGCCCCAATCGTACAAATCATATATGCATATTTAAAACATGTGAGTAGTTTGATTTCCATGGGACTATCATGTACTCATAGTTAAACATTTGCATAAGTTTTTGCAGTATTGAGACCCAAGTGAGAATACAGAGAGGCTACCCTCTTTAGCTTTGCTAACTATGTCACAGTTAAGTCCTTGGCATGTTCAAAAGATACATTTTATCCAAATTTTGTAGTAGACCATATGTTTTCCCATTAGTTCAGAAAGTTTTTGTTTGTTTGTTTTTTCCATTTTAGAGACCAACCAATTTGGGTTCTTTGTTTGATAGCAGGAGCAACTTCTACTTTTGAATAAGCAGAAGCTGGTGTTGGATGCCTTCTGTTCCATTGACATCAGTGGGAGTTGAAGGCTCCCAGATTCTTAAGGAACAGCTTCATAGCTTGCATGGGTAGTCTCATTTTAGACTCTGATCCCACAATGAGCTCTGTGTGGGTGCAAGGGCTATGGGCATCCAGCTTATTGGAGGATCAGGGCCTTAGATTTTTCATTCTTCTTTGACTATAATATACTGTAATAGAAATTGACCTTTATAAGTAGTAGACACATATGAAACCTGTGAAAAAGGATTTTATTTTGAGGGTGACCATATTTTTTTCTAAGTTTTCCCAATGGTACTGAAATGCAGATTTTCCTTTGTAGAATGTCCTCTTATGGCATTCTGATCCCTCAGCTTTTGGGAGTAACATGCAATACGTAATGTGAGTGGATAATAGCTATGAAACCTATAAACTTCATATGGCAGACAATGGGAGATTTGATTTAAACTGTTACAATGAGCTTGTGTACATGGTGTTTTAATGCTCAACCACTCATGTGTAAATTCTAGTATATATCAGAATGTGGCAGACTGATTGTCCATGTGGACCCTGCTGGCAGACACTAAAATTTCCCAATTGTAAATTGACATCATACTGTTTGAAATGAGGCTATGTCAATGCACATTAGGGACTTTTATGTGTACCAGAAGAGTCCATGTGGACAGTTAGCATGCAACATGTTGGTGCAAACTAGGGTTTGCATCCCAGTTGGTGCGCACTAACTCGCCGTGGAGACCAGTTGTGTGTAAGCTTGCCTAATGTTATTCTGCTTTTGTCATGTCATTCCTAGATTTCTAAACTTACAAGTGGACTGAAGGTTATTGAGATAATGCAGCTGTAATATAATAGCATCTTGTATACTTTTTACTCATATCTCAGTCCCCTGGTATAGTAGATTGTGACAGAAGTCCGGAAGGAATTTCCCAGCTTTCTGTGATGCATCAGGTATTGGTCACTGCTGGAGGGATTTCATTCGGGTCTATAGACAAATGGTTTTACCTGGCCCAGCAAGTCATATATTCGTACGTACAATGAATAGGGTGTTTTAATTTTGCGAGGCGTTCTGTAGTCAAAATGTATATGTTATTTTAGGCATCAAAAAGTTTGTTACTTTTTTAGCCACAAAGGTTACTTTACAGTCAGAGCACATCCCCCTAATAAGGAGGCAGTGTGGCATAGCGGATAGAGCATTGGGGTGGGACTTGAGAGACCTGGATTTTATTCATGGCTTCGCCACTGACCTGATGAGTGACTTTGGGCAAGCTATTTATCTGCCCTGTGCCTGAGTTTCCCCATCTGTAAAATAGGGATAAAGTTAATGACTTCTTTTGTAAAGAACTTTCAGATTTATAGAGGAAAAGCACTAAGAGCTAGGTATTATTGTTAAATTAATAATAACTTCATATTTGAGTTTAGTATTTGATTTACATGGATACATTTTATTTGTATCTGCTAGACCGGTGAATTTGTTATGAATTGTTCAACCAAATGAATCTTAGAAATACTTATCCATAGGAAATCATCTGGAAAGTATTTGATTGTGTGAATATATTCCAAATATGGGTATACAGAAGAATTTTTTTATTTTCTAAGTTAAAATTATATTCATTGACATAAAAACAATCCAGTTATTGTAAAAGTCATGGACAAATTGGCTTCAGTCCAAAGAATCAGGGAGATTCCTTGTGCATCTACCACTGCAATCACTTGTGTTGTTGCCCCATGAACTGCTGCCTTTAATGGTGTAAATTGGTCCCTCTGTGACCCAGACTTCAGCAGTTAGTCTAGAGTCTTTCTCGATTATCTTGTGATAAGGAGAGGAAAATAAATGTAAATGCCTAAATGTGGGAAATTCTGGGCATTACTAAACATTATCATTTTCTCTACTAAATCTTGAAAAGGAGGCATCATGTCAAATATGGGGTTTTACTACACTCCTGCATACTCCCTGTGTTGTTGTAAGAAACGCAAAAGGAACTTGGACACAGTGGAGACTGGAATTTCTGTTGCAATAAATACAATATACCTGTTCACGCTATAGAAAAAATTGTGACAGGCCTTAGCTATTTATTTTTCTCTCTCCCTTTCTAGATGAGTGTATTTGCTTGCCCAAATTTAACGTGACCTGAGATGAGCTCAGCATTACTGAGATTTTAATTTAAGAGAGAGTCTCATTTCAGCTACCCTCTCTTTTAAAATTTGCAGAACCTGGGAGTTTGTTGGAGTCGATAGTGTTCCACATGCAAGCCAAACCCTATTTTGTCTCTGCCTTGAGTAAAATAGCTTTGCTTGAATCCTGTATTTCCTAAAACAATTTAAAAAAATTGTTAGGACAAATCAGGCTATTTTAGGTTAAGCACTTTCCTTTGTTTATACAGGATGAATGAATGGCTGAGCAATACATTAAAAGGACAACTGTTTAACTCTGTACTTCCTTTGGCGTCATGGATTGCCAAAATGCTAGTGTATTTCTCTGGTTCACCGTATTCCATGTAGAAATTAAACAGAACAATGTTTGCTCTCCATGTTTGCTCTCCATGTTATAATACAGATTTGGGGATCTCCATTTTGTGAACCCTTAAGCAGAGGAAGCTGCTAAATGCTCCCTTTTATTTAACTCCACTTATAACATAAGGCCAAAACGTGAGCTCTTGTGAGATGGGGGGAAGTGTCGTTAATGTCCAGACATTAGGAAAGAGCCACAATGCTACCTTGGGCTCTGGTAGGCGTTTGACAGGCAGTACTTGCTACCACTTTACAGTAGGTCAGGAGTTGGCAACCTTTCAGAAGTAGTGTGCCGGGTCTTCATTTATTCACACTAATTTAAGATTTTGTGTGCCAGTAATACATTGTAACATTGTTAGAAGGTCTCTTTTTGTAAGTCTATAATATATAACTAAACTATTGTTGTATGTAAAGTAAATAAGGTTTTTAAAATGTATAAGAAGCTTCATTTAAAATTAAATTAAAATGTAGAGCCTCCCAGACCAGTGGCCAGGACCAAGCGGTGTGAGTGCCACTGAAAATCAGCTCATGTGCTGTCTTTGGCACGTGTGCCATAGGTTGCCTACCCCTGCAATAGGTGTAGTATGCCCTTTCTTGAATGACATCCATATAGTGATCCCAGCCCAGTTAAGACGCCATCTTTGGGGCATGCATTATCAGTGCATAGGCAACAGCTTTGGGATTGCCCCTTGTGTAATTCTGCTGAGGGGGAAGATGAAGAGGTGTGCCTCACCTTGCTATCTCCTAACACACCTATTAAGCCACCATAATGGAGCTGTTAGCATACAGAATGTCTGTTAGATCAACTGATTACACTCAACTTCTTTAGCCTTTCCAAGTAACAAATATTCTTGAAAACCGAAATTGTGTTTATTATGTGCTGCTTACAAGTTCTCTGGAAAGATAATTCAGCTCCATTCAGCAGCTTTTTCACTTACTCCCAGGGATGAAAGTATGGCAGTGCTGGCTGGTGTGGCGTACCAGTAAAAAGTGGTTGCCTGTACCAGCCTCACCCGCCTTACTTTAAAGCGCTTTGACATTGTTGTTCTTTTTGTGCTCCCCGATCAGCAGCCCTCCTGGGTCCCTGCTGTCAGGGCTGGCAATGGGGGTGTGGGGGGCAAGAGGGTCAGGGATGTTAAAGTGCTGCCACGGCAGCACTTTAAGCAGGGCCCTTTAATGCGCTGCTGCGGCAAAAGGACCCTGCTTAAAGCGTTGTCGTGGCAGCGCTTTAACATTCCTGCCCCTTTTGTCCCCCCCCCCGGCCACCGACGGGGGCCCCGGGGGAGGGGCAAAAGGAGCAGCTACTGTGGGCTGAAGCCCTGGGGGGTGCGGGTGGGCTGGCAGAGGGACACTGATTCCCACAGCTGTGCCCCTTCCACCTGAGGCCCTGCCCCTTCCAAGGGGGAGGGGGGAAAGCTGCTCCCCATACCAGTAAGAGAGAAATTTTACTTTAATCCCTGCTTACTCCCATACTTGCATGAATATATCAAAAATACCCTTTCTCTATTCCACCTAATAATGTATGTCCAGGTTCGCTGATTATTTGAGTTTTCCTGTGGTTTCCTGTTAATACACGAGAAAAGAGCTTGAAAGATAGGAAGTAGTTTTCAGTCCAGGTATTTTTTTCACCATGACTTCAGTGTGACACCTGAACAACCCATATATCATTAGTTAGTCTCTAGACCAATACAGTAGATGCAGAATGTGTAAATCTGAGAACCACTTTGTTCTTTTAATATTGCATTTGTTTGCCACATTAGTAAATGGTTTGGTCTGAGCTATTGTTGTGATTTGTGCTTTGCATTTGTTATCCACTAATTACAAGGAATTTCACAACATGGTTTTCATTACTTAATATAAACATAGTCAGTAAATTTTGCTGGAATAGACTTTGCCTTCCTTTGATGATGGGATCCTTTGGATAATTTTTGTTGTATAAAAGATCCAATATTAAAAATATTTCAACAGCTTTTTATTTATTGGGAGCTGTCAGCATTTTTTCAATTCAAGTGTATTGAAATTAACAATACCAGGCAATGAGAGAGAATTCCTTTCTTACTACAACTATTATTTTATTCATGTTCTAAGAAACCTCCATGGAAAAATCATATGATTTAGAATAGATTTTTTTTTGTTGGCATTCGTCAGAAAATAACTTCAACACTAAACTTTAGTCCTACAATGACACAAAGAAAAAGTGCTCTACAATGAAGTCTTTTGATTGATTTGTCACATGATTTTCTGAACATTCTCTCCAGGCCCATTTATATACCTATTTCAGTCATCTTTCTTTATACTAAGAAAAAAGTGTTATTTTTATCAGCCTCGTAAAAGGTGTGTTGCAACTACACTGATGAAATAAAGTTCTTACTACTGAACTCCATGTCATTTCTGCACCTGGATGACAAGCACCATAGAAAGAACACAGAATACAAAGAATTCTCAGTTTTGCAATGTACACAGTAATGGTCTAAGGTTACTTGTATTTTTTGGGCATACTGTAGTAAATGTCAGGATCCTTTGAAGCATTTCAAGCAGATGTTCCACTGCCAAACTGCAGCATTTGAACTCAAAATGAAACAGTTCCTTTAAATCTTGACATTAAGACTTAACAGTTTCACCTCCCGATTGCATGGGGCATGCAGACGGTAAATTATAGAACTATAGTAGGATAAATTGTATATTCTCCTATGAGGTGAGGAAGAAAAACATGTTTAGCATTTGTTTTGCAATTTTATTTGTTCTGGGTCATTTCCCTCATATGCTAACATCTATATACGGTTCCACGCACATGTTTAAAGCATTAACTAGTGCTTGGCTGAAGCCCTGTGTGTTTCCTTTCCCCTTCCATGTCTTTCTTGGCTCTCCTTCCCAGTTTCCTTAGATTCACTCCGCTCCTCCACCATTTTCTCTTGGGAAACACCTATCCAAATGTTCTCACTTGTCCAAATTCTATCCATTTAATCAAACTGATCAGTTTGTAGGAATGATACAACCAACCTTTTGAGATGTGAGTACCACAGTTATGCACCGTAATACAACTGGCCTGATTTTCAGACATGCTGAGCACCTGCAACTGCCACTGACTTCTCTGGGAGCGTGGGTATTAAAAGTCTGTCAAAATCAGGCCGCCCTAGTTTAGGTGCCTAACTGTAGTTTGTAAATGATGTGCTACAGTTTCTATCTATTTTCGCATGAACATCTGCTCATGGCAGTAGGTTCCATCTGACATTTTAGTTAGCTAGGTCTGTATGTTTTTCTAGTGTAACACACAAAGTATGCAGGCTTGCAGCGGTACCTCCTTTTGCTAACAGCCTACAAGATCCCACAATCTAAGCAGGATGAGGCTGAGTCCTCACTATCTGGATGAGACCCCTCTGAAGAACACAGGGGTGCTATATGGTGGGGAATGGAGCTGATGATTCAGTGGGTGGCGCTCTTTCCTTTGCACCATTATTCAATCAGGATGCCAACACAGTGCTGGAGAATTATTGCAGTGTTGGGGAGGGGGTGCATTCCTTTACATGAGAGATAAAATTATGAGCCTGAACACTTTTGCTTATTGAAAAGCTACTATAGCACTTCTTTTAAGAACAGGGGAGTTAACTCTAGTGTCCTGGGTAATTTGTGTGGCCTAACTATATACCTTCTTGCATTTCAGTTAGATGCAATACAATATTCTTCCCTTTCTGTCAGTAATTTTGGGTAGCATTTCTGTGATTATGTAGTAGTTGTGTGATTATGTAGTAGTTGAAATATTTCACTGCAGTGGTGGCTGCATATTCGTTGTGGAGGGTGTGATCCCTATGTGTAGTTCACAAGCAAGTTTAAATTTGTAAAGAAGTTTGTGCTTCTTTGGGATGAAAAATGTTGTATAAATGTAAGTTGTTATTATGCAGCACACATTCTCACGTGCAATATATGTTCCTTAGAGGTAAGTTATTTGCATACCGTAATAAGGTTTGGACAACATAAACGGTATAGAAGTGCGGTTTACTAGATTTTTTTGAACCAGAGTATATAATCCCATGCTTAGTGTTAATCTTGTAAATAGGGCCTTACCAAATTCAAGGACATGAAAAACGTGTCATGGACTGTGAAATCAGATCTACCCAGTGAAATCTTGCTAGTGTAGCGGAGGGGCAGGGCTGGGTGCTCTTACCGTGCGCTGGTCTTCAGATGCTAGTCCTGGCTGGGCTGGGAGAGGATGAGACTTCCTCTTCCCCTGCAGGGGCTACTCCTGGGGCTGGGTCAGACCCATCTCTGGAAACCTCCCTGGTATGCAGGAAACCCATCTCTGAAGGTAGCTCTGCCATCAGCAGCAGCACAGAAGTAACGGTGACAATACCATGACCCCCCTACGATAACCTTGTGATTCCCCCTAAGGCCTACCCCCTTTTGGGTCAGGATCCCCATAGTAACAACAGATTTAAATATCTGAAACCATGAAATGAATGCTTTTTAAAATCCTATGACCGTGAAATTGATCAAAATGGACTGTGAATTTGGTAGGACTCTACTTATAAAACAATATTTTAGAGTAAAGGAATAGTGTTTGTGTATTCTTTATAGAATCTCACACTGTGATTCTATACTAAATGTTCTGGTAAGGCTTCATTTGCTCCATTTCATCATTCAGTATTTTGCCTGTTTCATTTGGCTTCTAGCTGACACCTTGGTTGTCTGTCTGGAAACAAATGTTTTTTATACAGGGATGTAAAGTGGTTAATATTTTCTTTAGATCATCATCAGCTTAACCCCCTGCAGGGTAAAATCTTGCCTTGAACTGTATCTGTTCATCATGCTGAAGGGTTTGACCAGAAGTCTAACATTTCACTTAAAATGTCAACAGTCAGCATGGTGTAACATTATTCATGATGTTGGTTTTAAAATACCTGTTTAACACACTCATTTTTAAGGATGCATGCATGCACAGGAATGCTGATTCTCCTTATTTTCAATGGCACTGAAACCTAAAGAAAAAACAATAAAGAATTCTAGAATCCCTTGAGTTCTTCCAGGGTAGGAGGAATGAAAAGGGATTTGATTTGCTGCTAATGTGTGGGCAGGCTTATTCTTAAGGCCTTCACAATTTCATCTCATTCAGGAGGGATTTGAGGTTGGAAAAAAAAAATCTAGCTCCTACTGACAAGATTTATTCAGAGCCATTTCATGCAGGGGTGACCACAGCTGTGCTGGAATCTCATGAATATGTGAGTATACATTTTATGTATTGTTATTAGAGTAGTAATATAATAGATAGCTCTTATACAGCACTTTTCATCAGTTGATCTCAAAGCACTTTACAAAGGAGGTCAGCATCATTATCCCCATTTTACAAATAGGGAAAGAGGCACAGTGGCTTGTTAAAGGTCACTCAGCGGCCCAATGGAAATGCTAGGAGTAGAGCGGCAATGGAGGCATGACTGAGCTGAGCTGAGTACATGCCCAGTGGCTTGAGCAAGTGTGCAGGCATGTGTATGTGAGCACAAGAATCACACCCTTAGCTCATAGTATAGTCGTGGCCTGAGAGACCCAAAGGAGGTCTGGGTGCAGGGAAGATTATCCCACATTTGTCATTGCAGGGTTCTTAGATCTGCATTTGGTGCAAGCTGCTGTTGGAGACAGGATATTGGACTAGATGGGCTTTGGATCTGATCTGATCTAGTAGTTCCTGATCTGTGCCTGTTTCCCCTTTTGTGTAAAAGGAAAATAGCTGGCCCAGTTGTAGAGGGACCAGAAATGGTCTGACCTATTACGGGAGAGCAGCTTTTGCATGAGTTGTGATGATAGTGTAAAGCTGGTTCTGGTGTCCTCCTAATTAGAATAATGTTTTCATGCTGTGCAAACAGGGTTGGTAATAGCCTACTCTAGTCAACAGCGAGCTCTGCTATGGCTGTTTCTGAAAATGTATAGCAATTAATTATACAATAATATTTCTACTCAGAACTGATCCAAGGAGAGCTTTGTAAACTTCTTTAAATGTGTTTCCTAAATAAAGTTACAGCCTTTGGAGTTTCCAATGCTGCAGTAATGCACTTTTGAATGGAGTCTTTATAGAGAACAAATGGGAAGTAATGGTGACTCCTGCCCTTCGGAAAAAAAATGCAATAAAGTGGAAAGATCAGCTTTTACATGAGGTGTGAGCCAGGCTGCTGCTCCAGTGAAGCTGTGTATCCTGGGTGAACATACAATGATTGAGGGCCATTGGTATAGTGGCCATTGGTATGCATGTTGCAGGGATGCACTGTGTAGTGAGGGCAGGTTGTACAAGATAATACCTCTTGTTCATAATGTCCTTCTTTGAAACAGCCTGGAGGGAGGGCTTGGTGTTGTGATAGGAGTGGACTGGTAGAGAGGGAGGTGAATTGCAAGAAGTTCCACCCGCTTGTCTAAACTGCCATGTAGGGGCTATAAGTTATTCCGCATGCAATTTCCAGGTTGTGGGAGACTGTTTTCTGTCTTTTTCCCAAAACTCATTTACTTGGGTTTTGCACAAGAAGTGGTTTTAATAGCATTTGACAGGTAGCAGATAATCATTTATGAATAATGCAGTGTGGGTACCAGAAGGGAGTTTGTGGGAGTTTCACAATTTTGAAATTTCTTCTGTTCCAGAATGGAACTAAGTAACTAAATTTCCCACAAATCCAAATGCCAAAACATTCCGTTTTGAGTTGATTGAAACATCTAGTGTGGACAAAATGAAATGTTTTTTTTCACATTTTTACATTTTTTCATTTTCTTTTTTATATTCTTTTTGTCATAGATGTGTATTACAACAAATGAAATAAAAAGTCTTGTCCAAATAGAAAATCAGAACAATGTTCCAAAAAAGGCAAAACGGAACATTTTGACCTTATCAAAACACTTTTTGTTTTGAAATATTTTTTTTTGAAGGCAGGATATTTCCAAAACCACATTTTGCTGTTGACAATTGGTATTTTCTGATGGAAAAACATTGTTAGAAAATTTTAGACCTCTTCGACTGTGCACTAGGTGATTATTACTGTAGCACTGTGCACGTAGCTAGAAATAGGAAGTAAACTGTAAAATTTGGGGAGAAAATTATCCAAGAGTAGCAACGTGACTGTGACAGCAATATTATAAACCCTAACACCAATCCCTAGTGAAACAAGAAGTTGGTTTTAACTTGAAACAATGAGCTTTATTTTCCAGCTATAGGTCTCTTACTGTCACATACGTGTTTCATTTTCTAGTTAAAATACCATTTTACAAGTGCATCTGGCTTTTGTCTATTAGCCTAAAACATCTCAAATAGAAAAAAATATATAGATACAGTTTATTAATAGCTATGGTAAATGATTGTGGAAAGGAGAATAAGGAGAGCTGAAAGCACAAGCCCATTTTGGGGTTTTTAGTTAAAATAAAATAAAATAAAAAAAAACAGCTGTAAAAGTTCTCCATGTTGATTCACCCTCATCTGACACAACCCACCCTCTTCAGGGTGAGAGGAAGTTCAATTTCCAAGCAGCTTAAGACCTGGTCTCTCCTGAACAAGGACTGCCAATTTTCTGAGTTATATGTGGTTTTAGTGATGAGGACTACTGTCTTCTAGGGACTGAGGTGAGAACACAACGGTCTTTCCACTTGAGACCTCAAATTGGACTTCAACCACTTTCCAATAGGTCAGAGGCAACTATATTCAGGAAGCTGCAGCCCAAGAAATGATTGTGTTCACAAATCATGTATTTGGTCTGTATGTCTGTGTAACTTATTCATTTTTTTAATATACTTTTTCTTGTTGTTCCTTGTGGCCTGCATTTTTGTTACATACATTTTCCCATTTTCTCTTTTCCCTTTGGGCTGTGCTAGACTATAAAATACATTTTAAATGCATTAATTTTCTCGTCGCTGTCATTTTCCATAATTTTATTAGGTTATGTATAAAAGTGCAAGTCCTTTAGCTGCTGACCTGGCAGAAAATGTAAAGATGTGGATAAGCCAGACAACATTAAAACCCTTCTGTCTAAAATTAGGAAGTCCCATGCAAGGTTTTCTCGCTAATAAATAAAATAGGACCTGTCAGCTTGAACAAAACTGTGTGTGGACCTTTATCCGGTATATCACGGTGCAATTTATTAAAAATATGTACTGTATGGTGAAGTAAAATCTGCATGCAAAACTCTGATTTTATTTGAAGCAATTGAATGAAGTAGGTTATGTTAAGAACATCTGAGGTCAGAAAGTAGATGAACTTTTGGAATTTGTCAAGTAACCTCTATGTCATTACAACACATGAGAGATGAAGTAAAATGTGAGGCAGTGTTCAAAATATAAAAAAAATTAAATGTAAGGAAGAATATTTACCAATTAGAATAGAAAATGTTGACTTGGAAGATAGACGCTATTTCAGCTTTTTGTTTAAAAGATTTCCTAACAAATCTCATGCATGGCACTGATTTCAGACAAATTCTCTTTTTAATCTGAATAGCTATGTCATTTCTTGTTTTCCTTTCTATTCCCCTACCCCCAAACTCTACGTACTTTTGCCTCAGAATACATTTCAGTTTAAACAAGGAAAAAGAGCCAAATCTAAAAATAGTCAGAGTCACTGCAGAATGTTCCTGGGGTGAAGGTACATTGTATTAATGTACGGTGAAATCCTAGGGGCTATGGAATGTCCTTGACTAGGGTGACCAGACAGCAAATGTGAAAAATCAGGACGTGTGGTGGGTAGGTGGGAGGATAACAGGAGCCTGTATAAGAAAAAGACCCAAAAATCAGGACTGTCCACATAAAATCAGGACATCTGGTCCCTCTATCCTTGACTGCTTTGTGAAAAGGCCTCACAGGACACCTGGCTCCATAGATGTGCAGCCCATTCGGCGTAACTGTATAGTTATGTTCTACACCATGGAAACATTAGAGCATCTGTTTTACAGGGGTGCACTTTGGTCCTGCCTATGGCACACGATACTTTAGTCTCCTGAGGGCAGTGCTACTTTAATCTATCCAGGTCATTGGGCTCAGTCCAGTGGTGTGAAGAAGGTCAGATTAGATGATCCTTTTTGGCCTTGAACTTTGTACAATAATGGTTCAAAACATTATACCTCTCACGAGTGCCAATGCATCAGTTTGAGTGATTATCTTATACTACTGCAGTGTTGGTTTTGGGGTTGTTGCTTTTTTAATAAAAGGAATTCAGAGAAAATATTTGTCTTCATACGCATATATTTATGAATTTATCTGGTGAACGATGATGACTCCAGGAAAAATGATTAAATCTAATGCTGAAATGTCATTGTTACAGGCCTGGATGAGTTCCCCTACCAGTCACTGGAATCTGTTAATCAAACTCAGCCTTTGGGTCTCATGTGCATAGAAACCAGCTGGATCTGGGAAGGGTCCAGTCACTGATTCTGTCTCTAGGCCTCCAACATGTGCTCTGGGGATCCAGCACGTGCTCTGGTCCCCTTCCTTAGGAAGTGGGAGCCTGAAGTGCAACTTCCGATACCCTAAAACCGGAGCTGAACTTTTCAAGTCTCCCTGGTCGCTTGTGCATGCTCCCGCAGAGTTTTCCCCTTCTGTGGACACTGGTTTACAGTTCATCTCTTTGGGGTCACATGGCAAGCACACGCTTTACTCTTAGGCAGCAAAAGAGAGTTACAGATGTATGTATAACAATACATGCCTGAACACTATCTCCCTCTTCCTGCCACTCCCCTCCACTGAGTCCTCCTCATTCCTGAAAGTCCTTGAGTTTGGTCAGTGTCCCTGGGCGAAGGAAAAGACTCTCCTCCCCAACACAAAACAAATGTCTTTTGTTTCAGTGTTGTAATGGCTCCCCTTGCTTAGAAGAGCATGTCCCTTCCAAGAACAGGCTTTGACACCTTTCTCCGCTTCTCTTCTTCTGCTGGTGATTTTTCCATACTTCAACTCTATATGGGATTGTTGAGCATACAGTCCGTAAAAGTCAGTGATTCTAACTTCTGCTAGTTGCAACACTGTTGTTCTAACTGGGTAGAACTAAGTGGCCCTTGATGACTCCCTGAGGCCCCTGTTTTTGCTACATGGAGGTTGTAATCTATACGAAGGTCACAATCATAAATGATGCTTCACAAAACAAAAAGGAACGCATAAGTTAAAGAAATATTCCCTAAACTATCACTGTCATAGAGGTCCATTGTCATTGGACATTTTTTCCTGCAGGTGTCAGCATGGTGGTTGTAAGCAACATCCTGGGGCCAGGTAGTGTAATGACATTTCCAAAAACACATGCATGTTGTCATTCAACTTCATGACCCTTGTACTATATCACATCACTACACTGATAATGCTTTGCTGGTCTGAAAGTAATCTGGGGATGACAAATGGCTTGGCCTGGGTGGCAGCTCTAGATTTTGCAGGTAGGTTCTGATAGGGCCTGATCATAAGACGTTCCGAGGCCCCACTGAAGTCAAAGTCAGGCCCATAGTGAATGAATGAATGGTTTTCAGAATGGGTAGGCACAAAGCAGTGCATTCAAGAAAGGGTGTCAGGCTGAATTCTGCATTTCTTCGCTTTTGTTTAATTACAGTTTTAACAGAGAGGTTCTGTGTTTAATTTTACTATTGAAGTTTCTCTAGGAATACATGAACTAGCATGAAAAAAAGCTTCTGCCCTTTCCCCCGCACCTCCTCCTCCCACATACACACTTCTGATTTCCTAGGAACAGTATGTCATAGCCACCATATTACGGGAAATCATGGAAGCAGCATATGCGAAGCCAATGGAAATATTCATAGGAAAGATCTGCACACACAGATAAATGTTGCTAGTTTCTGACCTTTTTGTATTTATTACAAACTGGCTATGTGCAGCTGTAGACAGTTTATTTTACTTTTGTATTGAGCAATTCCCACTCCTTCCATATCTGACACATGTTGAGGGGGAAAAACACTCAGAATATTTTCCACCAAGGTTGGTGCAAATACGTAAACCAGAGTTTTCCCCAGACTACACTTGTACTCCCTTAGTGAATAAAGAGGACGAGGGATTCCAACTGTGTAATGCACCCTAATGAAGCCAGTGTGTTTTGTTTTTAAACTGCTTGATGATATGATAGGACTTCTGAATCCGGGTGGGTAATTATAATATGGGAACAAAGTGTTATTAAATTCAACAAGATGAAACACACATTGCAGCTCTTAATTTGCTTAGATTAAAACTGTCCCAATATGAAACACATAAACATGTGTTGTAGAGAGGATATTTTGAATCATGAAATTAATACAAGCCAGGAACATTGACTCAAATGTTCTTGTAATTAGTGCAAACAAGACGTCTAAATATCTTTTACAAGACGTCTTAATATCTTAATCTTCGTTTAGATTACTACCTAATTCCCATTTACCTAGTGTGATGAAAATGAGACGTATTCATAAGAACATAAGAAAGGCTGCACTGGGTCAGACCAAAGGTCCATCTAGCCCAGTATCCTGTCTACCGACAGTGGCCAATGCCAGCTGCCCCGGAGTGAGTGAACCTAGCAAGTAAAGATCAAGTGATCTCTCTCCTGCCATCCATCACCCCCCTCTGACAAACAGAGGCTAAGGACACCATTCCTTACCCAGCCTGGCTAATAGCCATTAATGGACTTAACCTCCATGAATTTATCCAGTTCTCTTTTAAACCCTGTTATAGTCCTAGCCTTCACAGCCTCCTCAGGCAAGGAGTTCCACAGGTTGACTGTGCGCTGTATGAAGAAGAACTTCCTTTTATTTGTTTTAAACCTGCTGCCCACTAATTTCAATGGGTGGCCCCTAGTTCTGCTATTATGGGAACAAGTAAAAGAAAGTATTCATTTTCTCCACGCCACTCATAATTTTTTATACCTCTATCATATCCCCCCTTAGTCTCCTCTTTTCCAAGCTAAAAAGTCCTAGCCTCTTTAATCTCTCCTCATATGGGACCCATTCCAATCCCCTAATCATTTTAGTTGCCCTTCTTTGAACCTTTTCTAATGCCAGTATATCCTTTTTGAGATGAGGAGACCACATTTGTACACAGTATTCAAGATGTGGGCGCACCATGGATTTGTATAAGGGCAATAAGATCTTCTCCGTCTTATTTTCTATCCCTTTGTTAATGATTCCTAACATCCTGTTTGCTTTTTTGACTGCCGCTGCATACTGCATGGACATCTTCAGAGAACTATCCACGATGACGCCAAGATCTTTTTCCTGATTAGTTGTAGCTAAATTAGCCCCCATCATATTGTATGTATAGTTGGGGTTATTTTTTCCAAAGTGCATTACTTTACATTTATCCACCTTAAATTTCATTTGCCATTTTGTTGCCCAATCACTTAGTTTCATGAGATCCTTTTGAAGTTCTTCACAGTCTGCTTGGGTCTTAACTATTTTGAGCAGTTTAGTATCATCTGCAAACTTTGCCACCTCATTGTTTACCCCTTCCTCCAAATCATTGATTAATAAGTTGAATAGGGTTGGTCCTAGGACTGACTCTTGAGGAACACCACTAGTTACCCCTCTCCATTCTGAAAATTTACCATTTATTTCTACCCTTTGTTCCCTGTCTTTTAACCAGTTCTCAATCCATGAAAGGATCTTCCCTCTTATCCCATGGCAACTTAATTTACATAAGAGCCTTTGGTGAGGGACCTTGTCAAAGGCTTTCTGGAAATCTAAGTACACTGCGTCCACTGGATCCCCCTTCTCCACATGTTTGTTGTCCCCTTCAAAGAACTGTAATAGGTTAGTAAGACGTGATTTCCCTTTACAGAAACCATGCTGACTTTTACCCAACAATTTATGTTCTTCTATGTGCCTGACAATTTTATTCTTTACTTTTGTTTCAACTAATTTGCCCAGTACGGACGTTAGACTTACCGGTCTGTCATCCGACTATTGTCCCATGCATCTTGTGTGCTATTTCCTTACTATTTATAAACAGGTGACTTGAGCTGAGAGACTTTTAATAACCTTTCAATCTCACCATAACTGTCACATTGTATGGGGATCTGGAAAATATGGTCTTTACTGTCACATCACAAACTCAGCCTAGTCTATATTTAAGTTTTGCTGACATAGGAATTTGATGGATCAGAATTTAAAAATTTATAGCCCTAACTGACATAGCTATGTTCTCAAAAACCTTACTGTAGAAACAGTTACACTGGCAAAAAACTTCTAGCTTATTTCATTCGGGGAACTGGTATAAGCTATACTGATAATAGAACTCTCCATTAGGATTTTTGCCAGATTTTATTGGCAAGCCCTTTCTAGTGTAGACAAGGCCCTAGTCTGTTCTGTTATGCTAACTATGGAGCAGAAGCACTATGAGAGAGATTCTCAGATGGTCTAAACTGACATACCTCAATTGACTCCAGTGGGCCAACACTGTTTTCCACCAACTGAGAATCTTCCTCTGTATCTTAAACAGTATTATTAGTATCAGAGTGGTAGCCGAGTTCGTCTGTATCAGCAAAAACACCGAGGAGTCCTTGTGGCACCTTAGAGACTAACACATTTATTTGGGCATAAGCTTTTCTGGGCTAAAACCCACTTGATCAGATGCATGGAGTGAAAAATACAGTAAGCAGTATAAATATACATGTGCTGTAATATTTATACTGCTTACTGATGAAGTGGGTTTTATGCCCAAATAAATGTGTTAGTCTCTAAGGTGCCATGAGGACTCCTCATTGTTTTTAGTATTATTAATAGTAAATATTTATATTATGGTAATACCAAAAGGCCCCAGTCAAACAGAAAAGAGACAATACCTACCTGGTATGTCTTACAATTTAAAGAACAGAAATTTCTCCCTCTTTACTCCCAAAGTATTTTTTAGCATTGTGGTACTCACAATCTTAAAACTTATAATAGAAGGTTTTTTTTAAAGTAATTTTTTTTTAAAAATAATGATTTAAGTGGTTCTGGTCAAGGCTATGCAGAATGTAATATCTTTATGTAAAATATAAAATATTTATTAGCAGAAACTGATTTTAAAAGAATTTTGAAGTGACTTTTCCCCTAGATATTTTTCTTCATTCTGACCACCAAGTGTTCATGATCCCATTTATCTTAATAAAGAGAATAGTTTCAGGTTTTCCTGCCAATTTTTTGAATTACCACATGTACCATTGAGTATGCCTGTTAGGAATAATGACTGAACAAAGCTTATCCTGAAGTGGGTTTCAGTAAGAGAGAGGCTGTGTTAGATTAGAATTTATTGCTGAGAGGCTGATCTGCCTTCTATTTAACCATCTTTTGTTTGTTTAATATATTTTAAGAGGGTTCTTGGAATAACAATGAAATCTAATCATGGAAAATATTGAATTTTAAGTGAGAACTCTTAAAATACTTGATTACACAAAAGACAATCTGAAATGTGGTAGAATGTTCATCATCCTTAGGTCACCACTTGAAAATGGACTTAGGTTAGTTATCACTATCTGACAGCTGCTCAACTGATGAAAAAAGTTGGTGGTCTCAGAGCAGTTCTTTGCGGTCAGGTGATAACATCACAAACATCATTACTACTGTTGGAACCCTTGTTAGTAGTCTTAACAGCATAGCCAAAGATTTATGGAAACTGACCTGCCATCTCAATCCTAGAAATGATACCTCCAGGTTGAGGTTGGATGAGGCATATTGGCGTGGTGGTGTGGGAAAGCTATCAGTGTTATTTGACATCTGCTCTGTAGACATAAAGAGGATTTCAATTCCAGGGCTGCGGTTTGGCACTTTTCATAAACACAAAATTCACTGAAGGCCAAGCAAAAATGAATATATGTTCTTACGTGTATTGGAAAGGAAGGAATAGCCACAATATGTAACTTTTAAAAGTGCATGTCAAAATCATCCTGATTAACAAAACAGTTTTTTCCATGAAGAATGTTTTAAGTACAATAAAAACCAGCTAAATAGATGATCCTAACGATATGGCTGGTACATTCATATGGCTACAAAACAAAGAAATAAACATCTTAATTAAGGGCCTTATTGTGATACCTTTAAGTCACGTAAGACCACTCATGGAGTTAAGTCTGCTGCTCACAGTGAATATAGATATCAGATCTGACCCGAAGCCACTTTTACTGTGTTTCAATGATGGGAAGCTGCTGCAGGCTATTCATAGGTGTACTTATAAGACAAAGAGGGAGAAAGAGAGAGAGAGAGAGAGAGAGAACATGCTGTTGAAGACCACTGGCAGTTTGGTTCCAAATCCATAAGACAAGAGGGCATTGTCAAGAATAAGGGAATGTATATACAATCCATCATACACACATTCAAAAGAGTATGGGGAACAATTTCAATAGATCTAATGTATGTAATAAAAAGAGAAGAAATAGTATAGTAGTATCTGCTAAAGCTACCATGTAGTTAATGGTTTGTTAGTATTTCCATCATAAAATTTTATTTTCAGAGGTCTGCTTCTTCGCCATTAATGTTCCCTGAAGGTGAAACTGAGCATGTATTAAAGAGGGAATTCTTCTACACCTCCCACCCCTGCAGCCAAAAATTTAAAAAGAAAATTCATCAACTTTTGTGCAGCCTCCTTCCAAAATGTTTGCTGTTTCCAGTCTCTTTTGCAAATGTAATTCTAAAACCCTGTTGATTGAGGTACTCAACATAGATAGCTGATTGAATTTAGAGTTTAACATTTGTTCATTTTGTTGTTACTCATTTTTTGAGTACTAATAATGAGGTTGGTGCAATAGAAAACACAGAGGATGACATGGGGCCAGATACTCAAATGGTGTAAATTGGTTTAGCTCCATTGAAGTCTACTGTATCTCTAAGTGTTAGTATGCAAATTCAGTGACACTAAGCCATGTAAACACTTAAAGATATAGTTGACTTCAATGGAGCTAAACCAGTTTACACAAGCTGAGTATCTGGCCCACAGTCCCTGCCCCTATGAACTTACAGTATTTATAAAATGGCAAAGCCAAACAAACTGGATGATGCTGAGGAAGAAGGTTCTGTCAGAGATTTACACTCTCCCTCTATCTGACAATAACTTAAAATAAGCAAGGGAAACCACATTTTAAATTCTAGTCATAAAAGTTTCCATGCAGTATTTTCCGATGTAGCATGTGACATGGTTTTTTTTAAATCCCTCTTCCTTGCTGTGGATTCTGTATTGTAATTCCATGTGAAAACTTTGATTATTCAACCTAGAATGATATCATAGCATGTGTGGTAAACAGCTGGAATTGGTGTTACTTTGTGCCATAGTAAATGTTGTATGGTTGTATGTAAACACTTAAAAGTCCAAAGAATTTCACAAAAGGCAAGATTAAAATACAACTGTTTTTCTCTGGCTTACGATCATACAAGCAAGGAAATTCATAACTAAGGATCCAAACCTCAAATATCTGGGCACAATGTAGTGCCAACCTTAATTTTACACAACTGCACCCTGTTGTGAGTAGATATTGGAGGTTTGATCCTGAACTATGTGTTTCATTGCTCGTATGACTGTAAGCCAGAGCAATAATTTTATTTTAATGTTTGCCTTTCTTTGGTGAATAGACTTTTTGGAATGATTTTAGTGTTTACTTCACGTTTTCTCGCCAACTGAAATGAAACACATCCCTAATAAATAAGACTTTTAAAAAATTACTCTTAAAGCTCTGTGCTATACAAGAATTTGTCATAATGGAAACAGGAAATTGTGAAGAGTACCCATTGTCACTCTTGGACTTCAGGAGTGTTTAGAAGTTCTAAGCATTTTGTAAGAATCTTGATACTACAAACAATTGCAGGCAAAACGACCCAACACGTTAGTGAAACTGAGTAACTGATGCTACTGCTGATTTTTGGATGATGAAAGCAACATAGGTGTCTTAGATATGTCTGTAATTAATTGAAGTTCTGTCTTGCTTTGCTTATGGAATTCAATTTCATTATTCAAAATCACCCAGTTCTTTGATATTTTAATGAGGGTAGCAGAAATGCAATGTCCAACTCTACAACAGATTGTCAATGCAAAATGCAGAGGAGGACTGACAGTAACATCTTGTACCCAAAGGACATTAGAGCAAGGAATCCAAAGGAAGGGATCAACATGTCTTAGCCTCTGCTAGTGTCCAGGTCAAGTCAGGGAAAGGTTTTCGTCACTCAGTGATCCTGAACTGACCTGTCAAGCAATAAAATTTAATGTTTGAAAATATGAGACTGTCTTGAGAAGAGGATTGTTGCCATTTTCCTAGCTGTGTTTTTGGCTCTTTAAAAAAAAAAAGCAAAACCAAGTGTCTAAGTCAATGGCAACCTTTTTATCTTAACTGAGAAAGAGAAGGATGGACTGGGAAAGGGAGAGAGATCATGAGAGAAAGCATTGATATTACAAAGATTTATGTGGCTTCTCTGTAACAGATGGAGGCCTATCCAGTTGTGAATGGTAGTTTGAATTCCCTCATGAATAGTGGTGATATTTTCTTAGTAGAGGTTGTTGAAGGTATGGGAAACTCAGATTCCAGATAAACTAGTCCCGTGAGTGTTGCAGTGAAACTGAAAGGTCCCTAACCAATAGTCTGCAAAATTCTAGCCAAAGAGACAGAGAGAGCCTAAGTGTTCAATAATAAATCTTTCACTCTGCAGTCTGACTGAATGTGTCATTAAAGGAGATTTACAGATGAAATTGAAACGTCTGGATGAGTTTAAAAAGAGGGGAAAAAAAAGAAGAGGAGAGAGAACAATTTTACATCGTACATGTGTGTGTAGAGTGCATCATGGGGGCTGTGATGGCCCATGGTTTTGCTATGAAGAATTGCTGGAATTAGGAATGACTGTGCCGGGAATTTACTGCTCTCTTTGCACCTTGGAGCCAAGCTTTCTTGCAGCCCACTCAATGAAGCTTAGATTGGGTAGTTCAGCAGTGTTTCCCTTTAAGTGAACGGCCCTGGGAAAGTAGGCCTTCTCTTGCCACAATTCCCCCTACTCCCCAAGGTAATTCTCAAGTGTTTCTTCATGTGAACATGTGCTATTTAGGTTTTTCCTTTTCCTTTTCCTTCATCTAATCCTAAATTCCAGGATCAGGGATTTTCCTGTATTTGTCTGCTACACTCTCCCATTCATATCAGAATGGTCTCTTCTGTCTTTCACTGGTGGGTCTGCCTGCTGAGGTATTTCTTGTCCAATCACTATGGTGATTGGTTTGCTTTATTATTATGGAGACAGCTAAGGGCCTGTTAACTCTCTTTGGTATGTCTTGACTGTAGAGTTAACCTAAATCTGGGCATCTGGGTATTGGAACCCAGATTACCTAAACCCATGCTGCTAAACCATATGTGAGTTATACCCATGTAGCCATGTCCACACTACTCCTGCACTAACCCAGGTTAGACAATAGGATATCTGCGGGCATATCCCATGGTTCTTAGTACTGCACCAAGTTGTGTCATCATGGCCTCAGGATGACTCTCCAAGTGGCCTTGGTGACAGATATGGCCATTTCCCATAATATCTTGGGAGATCTTATTGTATTAAGTTTAAATACCTTTGGGTTAAACTTTGGGTTTATATATTATTGTGTGTAACCTCAAGGGTAGAGATGTGACAGATTTGAAATCCCAAGAGATCAATGGACTATACTGAACAATGTGCCAGGCAAGAATGGACCATTGGAAGGAAAAGTGTCAAGCAGGTTTCTTGGTGAATATCTAGGGGGAGATGATTGCAAATTCCCCACCTCCAGTTATATAAAACTTCAGACTTCTGAAGCTATGTCCCAAAAAAAGGACCCAATGTTTGCCGATCACTTCTTATGTGAGGCCAAAGTCAAAGGCTCACGCTGTGTAAAAGAAAGACTGAACTATTCATGGTTGTTTTGATTCTGAATTTCAGATAGTTATTTATCTGAAAGGAAAACCCAGTTGTGGGTTTTGAAGGACTGACATATCAGAGGCTGAGGCTGGAGTTGGGGTGACCTCTGAGAAGCTTTTTAGCATGCGTGTAGGTTCTTATATTGTTTTTAATATGTTTAATAAGGTAAAATGCTTTCACCTTAAAATAAATGTACTTGCCTAGAAATATTTTTGTTAACTTGTAACAGCTGAATTATTACACTACTTTTAATACCTTTGGAGAGAAAGCAAAGTGCAGGTACTGGTCTTTTAGTTGGTGCGGATTGCTGGGGACGTCACAGTATAGGCAGCCTAGAATAGCCCTGGTCAGGAGGGAGAAAGATGCGGGTCTCTGTCCAAGAGACGTGATGGCTGAAGAGCCAGGAGCCATAAATGGGTGATCTTGTGGAGGGGGAATACAGGTGCAGTTGCCATGAACTGTGCCAGCCTCCACTTCAGTTTTCTGTTATGAAATTCAACACACAGGCTTTTGCTCCAATACCATCCCTTCTTAGGGTTGGGTTTTATTTGCAAACAATTTAAAATAAAATTCTCAAGTTCCTCTTCTCAGTTCACTCCTAGGCCTTTGCTGTCTGAAGTCTCATGCCCAAGTCCCTGGTTTTCTCTGCTAGAGCTTACTCACTCCCAGCAGCCTCTGTGCTCCACTCTGGTCTCCCTGAGCATTCTGGATCCCTCTGTGCAGCTTCTGCTGCCCTGTATAGGGGAAATCAGAAGATCCTTCCTTCGCTGGTCCTAGTATATAACCTTGATTGTCCCCAGGTGGCCTCTAGGCCTTTGGAGGCTAGCCACCCTGTTACATCCCCTCTTATATAATCCTCCCCACACATATTTAATATAGCTCTTCTATCCTTCAAGTTTATCTTCTGCTTTTTAAGTGATTGAGGAAAACGAGCTAGGCAGTCTTGCTGAATGGAAATTTGTTCTGCTACAATAGGTGTCACATGATAAAAATTTCAGACTTTCCCTAGGTCTCCCCACTCTCGTTTTCCATGTTGATTATTCTTGATTCCAATGCTATCTTTAGGACTTTAGGAACACAAGTTCTGTTGAAAATCACTGTTGAAAATCACTTCTAGGAATCTAGAAATTGCTGTTGTGTTACTCTCTGTGGAGATTGACCTGATTTTGTTTGATGCTTAAACTTTGTTGAGTGGGGAAGGGGTTGTAACATCTTTCCTATGCCCTTTTGAACCTTTCAGCAGTTTGGCTTTCCACACTTTTGTGGAAATTTTGTCTTCCAAGGTTTTATCCCAGTTGATATTTGGGCTTGCTTACTTATACAAATTGGATTTATATTGCTGTTAATCTCTTCCATGCCAGTTCTAATTGCTCAAATTGCTTCCTATACTCAGGTTGTTTCTGTGTGAAATCATAATCGTTGTTGAAATTGAAGCCAGATTTTAGTAGCAGCTTAGATTTGTTCTTTTTTAACCTTGGTGGATCTCAGAAAGAAAGGGCAGGTGCATCTCATCAAATATATAGCATTTGTCGTTCAATCAAGTTGTTAATACAGAATTTGATATGATGAAGAATAATAATGTAACTTTCTTGCTGATTTGCACTCTCCATATTTCTAAGCAAAGTTTTATTGGTGAACAGTAAATAGCTCAGGCTTTGTAACAAAAATGTATGTCAAAAAGGGAAATTGTCTACATGCCACTGTTAAAAAAGCTGTCACCTACTCCTCTATAATTAGCATGACTGACCACCTCAATCCTTCATTATTCCTCTTCAGCTTTGGCTTTCTGGTATTACTCTTCAGTTTCAGATTTCCATCAGATGGTTCCTACACAGTTCTCCAGGGGAAGGTTTAAAACACTATTAACTTCATCAATAGCAGAAAAAAACCCCTCTGTCAATTCTCGAACATGGCAGTCAGAATCAATCTCTGTATTGGGCAAGGGCTAACAACGTTACTTCTGTTTAACATAGTGAAAAGGTCACCCCTCCGTCAACTTCAGAGGACAGTGAATGGGGAGCTCTTCATGCTCTCAGTAAGAGACCAAGACTGATGCTGCCAAGAGCCCATTTTAAACCCTGGCAACACAAGTGAGGGTCTTTGTGATTTGTATGTTGGGCCTGCTGCTGCCCACTTGGCGCCAACCCGAGTGTGGTCAGAAGGCCAACCAGGTCACCAGAAGGCCAACCCTTTGACATCCATGGACAAACAAACAGGGGCGTGTGTGTATGTGTGCGTGAAGAGCACAGGCCACATGCCAAGCAGCCCCTGCAGACTTGCTGGCACCATCGTTGGGCCATAGCCAGGCTGATCCTCATGATAGCTGGGATCATAATGTACTAACTAGGGTTATCATCCTTAACACAGATTTGTTCTCTTGTTTTGTAGAGTGTAACGTGCTTATGCTACAATATATGTTTGTAGTTGATAGTAATCACTTACATTTGAGTTATTTGAATTGACTGTATCTTTTTGGTGTCCTGTAATTTAATCATTATATTTGTATGTACTTATTTTTATAATTGTTTATTATTAAAGTAAGCAGAGTCTGAATTAGCTCTCTCCTGATATCTAGTGATGAGCTATGGAAGAGGACTTCAGGAGCTGATCTTGTTTGCATGGGCATACCTTCCCTGCCTAGGTGCTCAGCATGATGGGCTTGCTTGCCCAAATGGTCTCTTTTGGCTGGTGTTGGATCCCCAGTCTCTTTGTTATTAGGGTATTAAAGGATGGTTATCCTTGCTGTGTGAATCAAGGGCAGCAGAACTGTACTTGGCATACCCTGATTGAGGGACTCACTCTCAACTAAATGGCACTCGCTAGGCAGGGGGCATGGGTTCCAAAGCCCAGTGAGCTGAGAGAGGGTGAGGACAGGTAATTGTGCCTGGCGATGTGGGCCCTGCTCAAGGGCCTTAGACACCATTTGACCCTTCCTCTCTCCACTGTTTAATAAAAGAGCTCATTTAGACTCAATTGAGGGTCTTGTTACAAACGAGAGAGCTGAGCATGGATATGTCATTCTAAGCATTAGACCTGCTTTGGGACAGAGTCTCTGATGTAAGAGACTGCCCCGTGTGCACCAGCAGTGAGGCTCCCCTCACTAACAGCTGAAATCACTGAGAGCTGTGTTAAGTGGTGGGACCTGAAGACAACCTGGTGGATCAATGATTGGCTGGCAGGGCAGCCAGTGGAGGAGCGTGGCAAATGACCAGCAAAGAAGACCAGAGACCTGCAGAGAACCATGGAGATCAGCCAGCAGGGAACCTGGTGGAGATGATTGGAGGGGAGCCTTGCAGAGAGGTTTGGAATTGGCCAGCAGGACAGCTGGCAGAGAGGTGTAGAGCACCGATTGGCTGACAGGGCAGCTTGTGAAAAGGAGCGGCGAGAGAGTGCCCAGGCAGTAGAGTGAATAAAGTACCTTCTTACCTTCCCTCCGTCCAAGCTGGGAGGGAAATTCTGCAGATGTGTCTGTGAACTTTAGGTCTGCACTGACTAAGGACAACCACTGTGAGCGCGGTGCAGAGAAGGGATGGGCATGTTAAAAGAACTTTTGATTGCTGGACTTAAGAACCTGAGGGAAAACCACACAGCCTACCCTTACTTGGGGGTGGGTCTTTTGCTCATGGCTTATGTTTACAAACCCTGTTTGTGGTGTTTTCCCAAATTAATGCCAAGTTACTTCCCTCCTTTTATTAAGAGATTTTTGCTACACTCGGACTCTGTGCTTACGAAAGGGGAAGTATTGCCTCTTAGAAGCATCCACTGGGTGGTGTGTAATTGTCCCAGGTCACTGGGTGGGAATTTGAGCCAATTTTGTGTTGTATTGTTGAAAAGGAACCCCTAGGTACTGAACCCGATCCTTGTTGCTGCCAACTGACTAGCAGAAGGGTTACATTAAAACATACATAATTTTTACAAAAGGGTGTTCACTTTAAACCAATTCTTATACATTCATGCTTATTTTCACTTTGAAGAGTTGGCACTGGCAATTGGCTGTGACAGGAAAGCAGTAATTCTGCATTGCCTTTTGCCAATGTCATAATACTTAATATTGATGTGTCTAGCTGTGGTTCTTAACTTGGTAAGCTGGAACTTCAGTTCGCCATTTGGTTTTCCTTTCTTAAAAAAATCATCTGAATGGGAAAATTCCTAGAATCATGGAAATGTAGGGCTTGAAGGGACCTCAAAAGATCATCTAGTTCAGCCTCCTGCATTGAGGTGAGACCAAGTATACCCAGACCTTCCTCTAACCTGTACTTAAAAACCTCTAGTGACAGGGATTTCACAACCTCCCTTGACAACCTATTCCAGAGTTTAACTCTCCTTAGTTTTTCCTAATATTTTACCTAAATCTCACTTGCTGCCAATTAAGCAGATTACTACTTGTCCTACCTTCAGCCGATATGGAGAATAATTGGTCACTGTCTTCTCTTATAACATTCCTTATCAACTTTGAAAACGGTTATCAGATTCCTCCTGAGTTTTCTATTTTTAAGAGAAACTAGGTCCAGTTTTTTAAACCTTTCAGCATAGATCAGGTTTTCTAAATCTTTTATCATTTTTGTAGTTCTCCTCAGGACTCTCTCCAGTTTGACCACATCTTTTCTAAAGGGTGGTGCCCAAAACTGGACACAGTATTCCAGCAGAGGCCCCACCAGTGTCAACTAGAGCAGGGATTCTCAACCTTATTCTTTCACCCCCTCCCCAACATGCTATAAAAACTCCATGGCCCACCTCTGTCACAACAACTGTTTTCCTGCATATAAAAAACAGGGCCGGTATTAGGGGGTAGCAAGCTGGGAAATTGCCTGGGGCTCCATGTTACAGGGGCCTTTGCAAAGCTATATTGATCAGGCTTCGGCTTCAGCCCTAGCTGACGGGGCTCAGGGCCCCGGGCTTCAGCCCTATTCAATGGAGCTTTGGCTTCGGCTTTCTGCCCTGGGCCCCAGAGAGTCTAATACTGGCCCTGCTTGGCAGCCTCCCTGAAACCTGCTTGTGGCCCCCAGCTCCCCTGACTGAGAAGTGCTGAACTAGTTAGACAGTTACCTGCTGTATCCTCCTTAAAACACTCCTTTTAATATATCCCAGAATGAGAGTTTCCTGTTTTGCAACTGCATCACATTGTTGACACATACTGAATTTGTGAAATACTATAACCTCAAGATCCTGTTTGGCCGTACTACCGCTTAGCCAGTTATTCCCCATTTTGTATTTGTGCATTTGATTTTTCCTTCCCAAGTGTAGTACTTTGCACTTGTCTGTATTGACTTTCATCATGTTTTGTTTCAGACCAAGTCTCCATTTTGTTAAGGTTGTTCAGAATTCTGATCTGATCCTCCAACCCCTCCCAGCTTGGTGTGATCTGCAAATTTTATAAACACACTTTTCTCTGCATTATCCAAGTCATTAGTGAAAATATTGAATAGTGCTGGATTCGGGACAACTTGGACCCTCCTAGATACATTCTCTCATTTTGACAGAGAACCATTCATAACTGCTCTTTGAGTATGGTTATTTAACCAGTTGTACATCCACCTTTATAGTATTTGTCACAATTTCAGGGTAACTGAACCTGTATTCCACTCCCACCCTCCACTCCTATGATTGAATAAGATCAGCCACTTAGACTACCAGCTCTTCAGCTGTCAATCTCTCTTGGATAGAAACTCACATGTTTCTCTCATCTCACCAGGATTTTTCCAGGCTGCACACTTCTCTGCCTATTCACAGTAAACCAGACCACCTAGAAAGCCAGTGTCTGCACTTTGATTTCTTTCTAGAGGCTATGAGCAGCATAATTGCATGCAGTTACAAATTACCATGCAGCTTTTTCTAAGTAAGGGTGTTTATTCTCCTTCAAGTGATTGTTCATGTGCATTCCAAACAGGTGTGTGCACGCCTCGTGCATGCCAGCCGGAAGGTTTTTCACCTAGCGGTATCCGTAGGGTCGGCTCAGGTGCCCCCTGGAGTGGTGCCACTGCGGCACCCAATATATGGCCCTGCCAACTCTCCACCCCTCAGCTCCTTCTTACTGCCTGTGATGGCTAGCTGGAACTTTGCTCGCTCCTGTGAAGCAGCCTTAGCAGTGTTCTTGCTGTATTCATAGTTTGTTTTTGTTGTTAGTTAATAGTTTCTCATTAAGTTTAGTGAGTTAGTTGGATAGTTGTTTGGGGAATTCCCCCCTCAACTTGTGTTGCCCTCCAAGGTATGCCCGGGTCCCCAGGGTTTAAACTCTGCAGGGTCTGCAGCAAGTTTATGCTGAAGTTTATGCACTCTCCTTGTCTGAGGTGCCTCGGGGAGAACCACCAAAGAGACCAGTGTCGCATCTGGAAGGGTTTCTGCCCCAGGACCTCTAAGCAGAGACTCTGTGTTCTCCTCATGGAGGCCGCCTTGCATCTGCATTCCGATCTGGAACCGGCGGAACCGGCACCGAGTGCTTTGTCTTTGGCGTGCAGCTCTCCAGTGCTGCTGGTGTGGGCGGAGTCCCAGCAAAAAGTCCAGCGATCTCGGCACTGGGGGGTCTTGGGATGCAAAAAAATCAGCCTCGGTACAGCACTGCTACCCTTCACCGGTGGCTGTGAAGAAGAAGAGACGATTGAGGAGATGTTCATCCCACCAGGGCATCTAAGGGCCCGTGATGCCTGTAAGTGCACTGGGGAAGCCTGCGTTTGTGCCTGTCCCACCCAGGGCCCCACTGACTCCTGCCCCGACAGGGGGCCAGTCAAGTCCAGACCTGTCGGGATCCCCAGAGCCGTGCAGTAAGGTTTGCCCTCCGTCAACGCCGGAGGCATTTGAGGTCACATTGAACCTGCTCACTATGTCTGTGTCAGCCTCTCCGCGAAGATGGGACAAGACACCGGTGCTCACGCATCCTTCGATTCCATCGAGAGGCAAGCCCTCAATGACAGCCCCATGCTCTTCACCCTGGTGCCGACGTCGCGGGAGAGGGCGATGTAGTGGGGTGGCTGCCCCACTCCCATGCCAGAGTGGGCAAGAGTAGGCCAGAGCGGCTGTGCGGGCTGTCAGCCAATCAGAAAAGAGCCTACTGAGGGCCAATCAGGGCTGAGCTTGTAGCCAGCCAATCAGGGCCAGGCTAGGTGCTATATAAAGGCTGCCCGGGAGAAGAGCAGTCAGTATCTCCTGGACTTTTGTAGGAGAAGGTCTGGCTCCTGAGGGAGGAGCAGCACTAGGGACAGAGCAGTGCTGAGCAGACTCAGGGGAGCAGAAGGGGACTCTGGCTTGGTTACCTGTCAGGCTGCCAGCCCTGAGACAAGGGCTTATCTGGTGCTGAGGAGCCAAAGGGGAAGTGGCTCAGGGAGAGCGAGGTGGACTAGGGGAGTGAAGGGCAGGATGGCTGCCGCCAAACAGTCCCTGGGCAGGGAACCAGAGTAGAGGGCAGGCCTGGGTCCCCCTCCACCCCCCGGCCTTCCCTCCTTATATTGCACCTGGTTGCAGGAAGTGGCCTCTGTGGACTGTACCAGATCTCTGCCAGAAGGGGCTTGACTTGCGGTGTGGTTGGCCACTGCAGCAAGGGTGCTGAGAGAGACTTCTGAACCCCCCTCTCCTGGAAGGAGGCGAGTGTGGACATGGGGGCATTGCTGGAGGGCAGTGTCCTGAAGAGGACGCCACAAGCAAGGAGCAACGCAGGTCCAGACGCCAAAGGAGGGCGACCGAGAGTGAGAGACGGACAGGACACCACCCGAGGAGGGTGCTCTGCCACCAACCAAGCTAATTCCTGGACTAAACAGCAGGAGGTGCTGGGTGATGAGTCTCAACCCGTTACAGGACCCTTCCTGCTCCCTGGCCCAGCAGTGCCACTTGCCGGTGGCCGTGGGCATGGTGACGCCCTGGTCATCTTACTCAGAGACCTCAGATTCGGAGGTGGACTCATACCATTCGAGGCGCTGTAGATCCCTGTCACAGCGCCGGCACCAGCCTTACCCAACACCATGGCAGCAAGACAGGCAGCTGCCTTCCCAGTGGCCCTTTTGGACTCCAACTGGTCTGCCTCTAACCTCCTTCTGGACCTCAGAACAGGTGTATATATTCTTGACGTATAATGCAACACCTTCTCCCTTTTTTCCCCTGCCTTTCCTTCGCAAGAACCTAAGAACATAAGAATGGACATGCTGAGTCAGACCAATGATCCATCTAGCCCGGTATCCTGTCTTCTGACAGTGGCCAGTTACAGATGCTTCAGAGGGAATGAACAGAACAGGGAAATTATCCAGTGATCCCTGTCATCCAGTCCCAGCTTCTGGCAGTCACAGGCTTAGGGACACCCAGAGCATGGAGTTGCATCCCTGACCATCTAGGCTAATAGCCATTGATGGACCTACCCACTATGGATTTATTTAATTCTTGTTTGAACCCAGTTATACCTTTTGGCCTTCACAACATCCCCTGGCAATGAATTCCTCAGGTTGACTGTGAATTGTGTGTTCCTTGTTTTTGTTTTTAACCTGCTGCCTATTAATTTCATTGGGTGACCCTCCTCCCAGTTCTTGTGTTATGTGAAGGGGTAAATAACACTTTCCTATTCACTTTCTCCACATCATTCATGATTTTATAGACTTCTATTATATCCTCTCTTTGTCTTCTCATTTCCAAGCTTGAATAGTCCCAGTGTTTTTAATCTGCCTTTTTATGCTAATTTGTGAGCTTTTGTCACCTGCCCCACTTTGAACCTAGTTTAGGGCCCTCCTCCCTAGGTTGGTGAGTTGGTATCCAAAGATGGTCTTTCCCTTCTTGGTGAAATGGACCTCATCTCTTCTCAGCAGTCCTCCTTCCTAGAACAGCATTCCATGGTTCAGAAAGCCGTAGCCTCCCGGCAATGACATCTGCACAGCCACATATTTATCTTCAGGGTGCACTTTTCCCTGCCTGGCCTCTTACTGTCTACTGGGACAAGGGGCAGGGACACCACCTGCAGTCCCAACTCCTTCACCCTTGCTCCCAGGCTGTGTAGTCACTGCTGATCTGCTCAAGGTAATACCTGGCAGTATCACTAGTGCTCACATTGATGAGCAACATAGACTAGTGGTTAGAGTGGCACCAGGGTGGGGAGTGGAGCACTGTCTGCTGCCTAAGGTGGCCAACAGCCAGTCTCCTTCCCGTAGAGTGGCCTGTTCTGCTTCCTCCTCTGGTGCTGCTCTAGTCAACTGTAGTTAGCTAGCATCCTCTGGCCCAGATGTTTCCATGTGTGTCCTGGTGATGAAGTCCTCATGCTCCTGGATGCTACCCAGATGAGCCACCTCTTCCTGCAGCTCTCTGATCTGTTTCATGAGAGACTTCATAGATACCTCTCCCACTGGGTGGGTGGTTCCCCCTTCCTGGGTTTCTTTGGCAGGGACATTCAGGTTGTATCCCCAGCAAGTGAAGACGAAGATCTGAGTAGAACTCTCCAGGGTCCAGATGCCTGTCTGGGAAGGGGCCCCACAGGTGCAGGCAAAGGAAGAGTTAGCAATATTGTTGGCACTGTACCGTTTTCCTCCCATTCCGGGTTCTTCATTGTAGAGTATCTGAAAGTTAAAAGAAGAGAACAAAAATAACCTCCCCCGCAATTTCCCTGCCTTTCTCCTCTGGTGAGCTCAGCTAGCTAACTCTTTCAGTGTCCCAGCTGCCTTTGTCTAACCAGCCACATGTCCCTGTAGAAGTCTATGTACTCTAAATGTAAACAAATGCCAGCTCTGTTGGACCAATCAGGAAGCGATTGCCTGAGTCAAAATCATGGCACTGAGAATGCCCAGCCTCCCTCTCCAACATGATTAAATCTGGGGATTGTTAATTCAAGTGCCCCCACTGACACTGCACTTATTGTGGCGGCTCACAAAGGGAGTGGTTTTTCAGCTCATTGGATCCCAAACTGTAACTCTATAGATGAAGATGAACACTTTGAATTTCTCCTGGAAGTTAAAAAGAAGCCAGTTTATTTTTCAAAGAAGTGTCCTAAGACATTCCCTGTCTGATAAAAAAAACAACTAACAGATGGGCATCTTCAATCTCTACCAATTATAACTTCTGATTGATCTTGAGGTGTAGCCCTAAATTGCAATAATCTAACCTAAAAGTCACAAAGGGAATGTATTTCAGAGTCAAAGTCAGGATATAATGGATAATTACAAGCTTCTGCAGATCCTACCCCTGACTTCAGGAGCAGAAGGGTGTAACATTTCCAAGTTTTGAACTTTTTCAATGAAGGGTGTGCCAAACCCTCAAGAATGACAGCTGAAATTACCTGTGACCCTAAAGATCCTTCGTGCAGCCCACTGCCATCACTTCTGTTTCATCTGGATTAATTTCGCTCTCATTCATGCCCTAATTTCAGCCATGCATTGAGAAAGCAAATAGACTGCTCATCCAGGTCTGCTTGTTTTCCATGTACAGATAGTATCACAGTCCAGATCAACTAACTTGTTCCCAAAATAGTCTCACGTACCTGTTGATCATATGGGTGAAAAAATTGAATCCTATGATACACTGTACAAGAAATTGCTCAGTGAAGACAAGCAATTTCCACAAATCAACCTATGAAACCTCTTGGAAAACAGCAGAACCACTTGTAAGCTAGGGACTACAGGAGATTCAATAACCTCATGGTCATCAGTGTCAACATTTGCTGATGAATCTGAAAAGAATCAGTGTAGACACCTGATCTTAGTCCATCACCTGGATGAGATCTTCAACTAATGAGAAAAGAACAGTTTCATGTCAAACTCAGGCCAACAGCCTAACTGAAAGGGATCAAGAAAATCTGAGGTTTCTGTTTGGCTCCACGCTTGTCTGTCTACCATCTTCTCAATGATCTTACCCAACAAGGAAGATTAAAGACAGTTAGCAGTCTCAATAATCTTACCCAACAAGGAAGATTAAAAACGGTGTTAGTTTGTGAGATTGTCAGCATCAAAAGATTTTCTGAATAAGAGGTTAAAATTATAGATGGATAGCAACTTGACTTGCACTCAGAAGTGAATATAAAGCCGGATATGTTTTGTCAAAGAACTATGGATAACTACAGAAAAAGACATCTGGGTACTCTTTCCAGATGTGCTACTGATTTACAGTGTGACCTTGGAAATACTTAGACCTAGTCTACTCTTTAAAAAGTTTTACTGGCATAGTTATGTCAATTAGGGGATGTGATTTTTTTTTAACTGACATTCTTATGCTGGTAAAAGGCCTGCTATAGATGAAGTTATGCCAGTATTACTTTGCTTATCTGCTGTAGCTTATGCTGGTCCCCAGTATAAACAGTTTTGTACTGATAAAATTGTATTCTCACTACATTGTTTTTCTGGCACAGCTATAATGGTATAACTCTGCTAGCAAAATCCTCCTACTGTAGACAAGGCCTCAGTCTGTATACTTCAATTCCCCATTTGTAAAATGGGTCAAATACTGCTTAACTATATTTGTAAAGCACTTTGAGCTCTACGGATGGAATGATCTTTTTTAATGTCTATTCTTTTCATGTATATATACATTTTTCTCTACTTCATTTTGAAACGGTATTTTGGTCTTTAAGTGCAAGAGTTAAAGATCAATGTTTTAAGTATTTGAAAGTTCACATTCTAAGCTTTCAGAGGGCATAATACCTTGGTTTCTAATTCCAGTGATTCCCCAATTATTGAATATTAAAATAATGTTGGATTTGAAATAGATATGGGAGAGGGAAGGCAAGATGGTGGTCAGTAATATCATTTTAAAATTCTATTTTTCTTAAAGTAATATTTTAATATTCTTAAATATGAAATGCTGTAGGGAAAACATGGGATTCTCAGTCTTACAGTGGTTTAGGATGCTACAATAGGGGTAAGCATCTCATTCCTAATATGAAAACGCCAGCCTAAATCATTAATTTTCATCTCACAAATGTTACTTTGACAGCTCACTATATATTATTGATCCTACCCACTAGCACTGAGGCTTTGGTCTGGCAGTGCTTTTTCGGCACAAGTTCAGGATTTAATAGTGTGCATCCTGAATGTCTGACCAATGCAGTTTTTAAATCCTTGATTAAAGATAAAGCAGTATTTTAAACCACAACAAACTACATGCAATAAATGGTAATGAGTCTGACTTAAAACCACAAATCAAGGAAATTTGGAGTCAAGGTTGAATTTTATGGACATCCATCCTTAGTTCACTATATTTTGTCTACAGGATGGTATGTAAGATCATTTATTGTTTGAGAGACTCACAATTTGAAAGATCTGTAAAATAGGGCAGAGGCACATTTGCAGGGTGGTGTGGAGGTTTCTTGCCCTGCCTTTCCTCATTCTGGCCCTGAATTAAATGGAGGATTTCAATCTTTAGCACTATTTAGTTTAAAAATCTCCTAGACCAGATTGTGAAGAGGCCAGACTGGAAAACGCACTCATGTAAATTTGATGTGAATTTAAGTGGGGTCTCCTGTAAAAGACCTAAGCATTTTTTTATTAGGGGAGATTGGGAGGAGCCTGGCTGTCATTATGATTCTGTCTTCATGCAGCAGTCTCATGTACTGTGCTGCTCTTCTTGATTGCCTGATTGGCAGAGAAGCCTACAAATCACTCAGCACCTCTTCTTAAAGGGTCTGTTTTAAGCAGGACCTTTAAGATAATTGAACTGGCTGGCTTTTTTTGTGAGTTTTGGATTGCTTGTGTTAGGATCTGGTTCCCATCTTAAAATGCTAGTCTGGTTGGCAGAACATGGATTGCTTGAATGGTATTCGGTATTAAAATCTATTCCAAAGGTCAGTTTTTAACTCCAAATGCACTTGTAGAAAGCCAAGAAACTGAGGGTGGGGACAAAAATAACGAGCCAAATTTTGCTGTCAGTTACACCTGTGTAAATTCAGATCAAATCGGTCAAGCTTCAACAGATTTACACTAGGGTACTTAAGAGCAGAATTTGGTGAATTGCCTTCCAAATAACACTCAGACAACCTCATTTTTGACCAACCAGGTTTATATCTTATAATTGTTGACAAGGTCCAGGAACTATTTATTATTTTTTGTATTGCAATAGAACCTAGGGGCCCAAGTCAGGATCGGTCCTTGTATGTATTTTATTTTTCAACCTAAATGTTTCACTGGTTTTTGTTTTGCTTTCAAAGCAAAAAGAGCAATGTCACCAGGCCAAAACATCATGAGAAGTTCTAAAATAACCATTGTATGAGAGATAAAAAAGTAAAGAAACATAATTTGGTTTCAGGCTTTTGAGAGATTGTTATAAACATTGAAGAAAATATTTTAAAAATAGCTCATTTGTGCCCTGTAAAATCAGTAAACTTCTGTTTTAGTACCCACATAAGTTACAAATGGCTGCTCTGTGTGTGTGTGTGTGTGTGTGCGCCTTTTTTTTCTTAAATATTGCATACTGTATAAGACCCTGTTTGCTTAATTTCAGCCTAACTGAATTTTTATGGCCATGCCATAAACCTCTTTTAAATAGAGGCTTAAATGGAAATGCTGACATAACCTTAATTACATTGGCTCCAGCGCGATACTGTGATTAAAGTTTATTTACTTTGCATATGCATGTGTGTCTGTGTGTGTGTGTAAATTCATTGTTGAAAAGGTAATGGAAATCTAATGTGGCAATGGAGAATGTGATCCTGTGCACAGTGTTTTATTTCTTGGCCATCGAAAACAGTTGGTGCATGTTTGCAATATCAAAGAGCTTATTTTTAATTTAAACAACAAGGAGTCCGGTGGCACCGTAAAGACTAACAGATTTATTTGGGCATAAGCTTTCGTGGTTAAAAAACCCATTGCATCTGAAGAGAGATCTGTTAGTGTTTAAGGTGCCACCAGACTCCTTGTTGTTTTTGTGGATGCAGACTAACATGGCTATCCCCTGATATTTTTAATATAGGCATGTTAATAATTTAGAAATCATTGTGAAACTGAACAGGTTTCCCACTTTTAAGCTGTTCACTGTTCATTCTAAACTGTTTATACCTGGCTGGTGAATTTATTAGAATATTCCATTCAGAATTTGGAAAAGGGGAATATCTGTTGCATTAGCATGAACTTCTCTATCTAATTTTGTAGTCAGGCTGTTGTATTTTTCTTTTTGGATTAATGATATATTTTTAAAAAAAGCCAACAGATTTCTCCCCAAAGTGGTTGTACAGCCTAAAACCAGATATACAGCCTAAAACATATCTCCATTGCATCAGTAAAACTAGTATAAAGTAACCTTTATGAAATTCTCCTCAGAATTTCCTAACTGACATGGTTGTAATACTGAGGCAGTCACCGAGATAAATAATTCAGGGCATTGAAAACTAATTTAGTAAACTGTGTTACAGCTCTTTTGTGTGCAAACTTTGAACTGAAAGAAAACTGTCCATAAGACATATATTGCAGAAGACAATGAGATTGTCTCACTTTCTACCTCAACATTTTCTTTGAAATTATTTGTCTTGGTAGCATCACATTTAATCTCTGCTATGGCTAGAAGTGGACTAAACTAAAACCTCAGATCTTAGGCAGTCCAGATCAATATCTGAGCTGTCTGACTCAGATATGTCAGGTTATTCCATGGGCAGTTGCCAACTCTTGTGATGTTATTGTGACGCTTACGATATTTACTGTTTTACTTAAAGCTCCTGGAGCAGAGAATTTCAGCTTTAGTTTAATAAACAAATAACCCTCATAGTTAGAATGACTATCCATCCCGTCTTTAAAGGGACAGTCCTGTTTTTTCTTATATAGGCCCTTATTACTCCCCACCCCTGTCCCGATTTTTCACAGTTACTATCTGGTAACCCTACTTAGAGTTGTGGGGAAATGATTAAAAATGTCAACCAAGTAAATCGTAAACACTCAACCCCAAGAAGTCAAATAAAAAGAACCCCAAATGTATTTGTTTTAAAAAATCTCTTAATTTATAAGCCAATTCATGAATATTTTTGGACTTGTGATTTTTGAATGTTTGGGGCTGGAAGTACTGCCTGTGCATTTTGGAGATAGAAACAGAAAGGAACATTAAAAGAGGCTTTGATTGGACGACTTGATTGGGAGTTTGAAATCAGTGTTTCTCCTCTCTTTTTTCTTCTTGTTCTTAGTACATGTGCTGTAATTCTGAATACAAGTGATCCATCCACCTGAGTGTATAGTTGTTTTGTAATATCTATAGCCATACCTTCATAGGATAGGACATTGACGCTTGTGTACACTGTTATGTCACATGTAATCTTTACTACTGTTAAAACTTTACTAACGTTTACATTACAAAAAAGGGATATTGATTTTAAATTTCTTTCTCTAAATTGTGCAAGTCTAAAAATAGAGACAGATGTGACTGTAGTGCAGGGTGGTGGGAAGCCTGGGGCAAAGGGCGAACCAAACCGAGTATTTAAAAAATCTTAGTTTTACAAGATCATGTATTGTGCAGAATATACTGTAGGTGGAAATGTAGGACCTGATTTTCACAGGTTCTGAGCCCCTGCAGTTCCCGGGGACTTCACTTGGAATTGTGATAGTTACAGACTCTTGATAAACAGGTGTATCAAGTGGGATGCCCAGAGATTGAGGCCCATAAAATTGATGCTCTCTTACAAAAAGGTGGGCCTGAGTGAATTGCCAGTGGCTACACAGCAATTGGATCTGATTCTTAGTGAGTAAGGCCTCCTGATTCTCAGTGCAATGCTTAATCCAGGAAAATCTCCTGGTAGCAATGATGTGACACTATAGTTCGTGCTGGGATATGGCAGTGGAGTGGGAGTCAAGTGGTGCATTTTAAGAACTCTAAAGAGCAAAAGGGTAAATTCTTTGTTTATGTGCTGAATGTCCTGCTTTAGTCTGCTAAGTGAGGGCATTCAGCATACATTGCTCAAGTCTGTGAAATTTACATTTTTTATTTTGGCTGTTTGCTTTTACTAGGAGAGAGCACAATGTAGGCAAATAGTTTCAAACTGTGTGGTCCCTATGATTTATACATACTGTTCAGAACTACCATTAACCAGATTTCTTGGTCTCATTCCCATTTGTTACAGTGTAATTAGGTATCATTTAGCAGCAAGAGAGGTACCCTTTCCATTAGAGAAAAAGAGAAGAGCTCCTTGATGCTGAAGTATAGTTGCAGCTTTCTTTAAAAGAAATGTGTAAAGGTGTGGAAAAGATGCAGCAGATTTACCCCATTTTGAAGAGCTACAGTAGTTCTGGATCACTTACTGTCTGAAGCGAGACTAAGAAACTTCTGTTCTGTAATAACATTTGGAAATTATGTTGGAGGGGGAGAGAAAGGGAAAGGAGCATAATGCTGTAGATCCTTTTGGCTGGCAGCTTAAAAAGTGTTCCTGCATAGGTCAGCCAACTTCTGAATACATCACCTTCTTGTTAATTGCAGCCTTTACAGAGCACCATGACTAGAGAGCACTAATTCTTAAATGACCTATGCTGCTTTGGCTGAAATACTGCAATGGTAGCTTAAAACTGCAGTTGAAGACAGCTTCTGCGATAAATTAAAGGCAGAATGGTAGTTTTTCCATGGTCGAAATCACTAGAAACCAGATTCTCAAAGGAGCCTCCAAAATTGCAAAATTTGTGAGCACACCCATTTACACCAGTCAAGTGCTGCATTCGTGCACACAGAGACTGCCTCTTTGGGCTTGTCTTCACTAGCGCAGGGAGAGATCGATCTTATGGGGATCGATTTATCGCATCTCATCAAGACGCGATAAATCGATCGCCAGCGGCGCCCCCATCGACTCCGTAACTCCAGCTCGCCAAAAGGCGCAAGCTGGAGTCGACGGGGGAGCGCGCCGCTGACCGCCGCCGCCATGAGGACAGCAGGTAAGTCGGCTGTAGATACGCCTATTTCAGCTACATTATTAACGTAGCTGAAATTGCGTATCTACAGTCAATCCCCCGCCCTAGTGAGGACCAGCCCTTAGTGAGGCTATGTCTACACAACCTCTTATGCCAGCATAATTTATGTCTCTTACCCACCAAGCGACAGAAGTTACACTGACCTAAGCGCCGATGTGGACAGAGCTATGTCAGTGGGAGAGTTTCTCCTGCCGAAATAGCTGCCAGTGCTCAATGGGAATGGATTAATTAAGTCAATGAGAGAGCTCTCTCCCTTCAGCATAGAGCAGCTACCCTCAAAAGCTTACAGCGGTGCAGCTGCAAGCTCTCTAATGTAGCCATAGTTTAAGGCAAGGACTGTCTCTTACTATGTCCGTAGACAGTAGCTAACACGATGAGGACAGGATTTCAGTTTGGGCTTGTAGGTGTTACTATAATATAAATAATTAATACTGGCTGGCTCAGACTTATCCTGGGCAAGTAGTGTAGGTCAGAAGGGGAAGAACTCTTTGAGGATCTGTTTGTGATTTAGGATATTGTCCTCTCCTTCCATCAAGGGGGTCTTTCCCTGTTTGTCTATTTAGTGCGAAGCCTTATGGTCTGATTTGAACTTATTAACCCCAAACAACCAGATAGCATTGGTTGTAAAATACCTTTCTTCTGCTTTCATCTTGCTAGGAAACTCACCCCTTCCTCTCTAATGAAGATTTGACCACAGTGATGCAAGTGTTTCTCATCTCTAGACTTGATTACCATAGTTTACCGTACTCAGTATTGACTGTGGAAGCACTGCTATGAACCCAGAGGTGCAACAGGATAGGCTGCAGTAATGTATGTCTCCCCTAACCGCCTTTCCTTCATCTGTCTCCTAATCTGCTTTCAGTGTTACTTTTAGGCTTTGTTCCTGGTTTTAAGGACCATCAGTGGACTAAGATGCCCCTGCATCTGTGACTGCATCTCCATCAGTCATTTATAGTCAGTGGGACTTAAATATATAGTAGACTCTCGATTATCCAGGATGATGATCCTGGGAAAAAATGAATCCTGATTAATAAAATCCTGGATAATCACCATCCGTAGGAAATATGGGGAGGAGGGAGGTTGGTTCACCAGCCACCCTGCGCCGGGGGGAGGCGAGGGTGTTGGTTCACTGGCTGCCCTGCTCCCTGGTAGGTTTTCTTTTTGGTGCTTGGGACGGCAAAAAAGCCAGAGCTGGCTCTATGAGTTACGCATATTTTTTTTGACATCCTGGTTAATTCACATCCTGGTTAACCCAGTCCTGGATAATCGAGAGTCTACTATGTACTTACGTATTGTCCTGAACAGGGACATACTGAAGCATGTAGTTAAGTGTTTTTCTTTGTAAGACTTCATACTTAGTAATACTAACTAATAATTTCATAAAAATGTTTAAAATCCCTGTATAATCATGTAGGTATCTCTGTCTTCAAAAGTGAGAGGTAAAAACAAGTAACAGTTAATATTGGTCAGTCACCAAGAGTTTTGGTGATTTGGTTCAGGCAAGCTTAGATGTTTATCTAAACTTACCCTAACTGTTTTGGTCTAGAAATTGTCTTGAAATGCCTTAGAAATAGCAACAAAAGCACAGTATATTGATACTTCTCCTACCAACCCCCCCCCCCTTTTTCTTCCCCCCAAGAACTACATTGCTCACAGGAATGAAACCACAACAGCTAAATAAGCACTTTGATCTCTGTGTTTTGGGTGCAGATAAAGTATTGATTAAAAGCTGGGTCAGTTTTTCTTTTATTGCAACCATCTTGTCCCTCTTTAGTAATAGTTAATATTTTTTGGTTCCTTAAGCCCAACAGATTTGTTTGTAGAAACCAACACCAGATATGAAACGTTTGCAAAGATATTTTACTTATCTATGATTGTTGCTGAACATCATTTGGCTGAAATGTATGAAGGGAACATTAGATACATTAGATAGACATGGTCTCTGTTTAAATTCCTCACAAGGAACTGATAATTTTTGAAAGGCCACAGGAAGACAGTAGTGGAAGGACTGGTTAGTTCTGACTAGAACTTATCGGCAAGTCTGTATCCACACTGTCACTAAAATGATTCTGGCAGAAATGGTTCAGACTGAACTAGTATTGAGTCCTGAATATATAGTCTACATAGCAGTTTGGAGCATGCTTATGACCCATTTGAAACATCTTGTGTATGGATACAAAGTGTGTTATATGTTTATATATGGTTATTTTATTTTATTTTATTTTTTGGCATAGTCAATATTTCTAGCAGAAACCAGCTTTTAGGGTCAAATTCTGAAAGGTGGTAAGTGCTTGCATGGGTACCTGTAATTTAAGTCAGTGGGAGTTGTGAGTACATGCACATTACCTTTTAGGATTTGGCGTTTAACTTATGTGTGTTTAACAACTTCCATCTCTACTGATTCCATGAATAAGCTGTGAAATAATTTTCTTGTCTATATTTTAGTAATTTTGTGCTTTTTTGTCTTTACCTACGATATGCCCCAGAGTTCAGGACACTTAGAGTAGCAGTTTGCATGTAATTCGTGTCATGCTGTCAGGTATCCTATCACACGCCTTCATTTTTCCAAAAATAGGGGAGGAAAAAAGACTTTTGCCTTGTGTGCCTTGTATGAAATGCCTTTTGTTGCACTAATTTGAAATGATTCAGTGCGATGGACAGCAGTTTGTCAAAACAAAATCTCATTAAAGTCTGTTTGCACTTTGCCCTGAATCTCCTTTGTATAATACGATAGTACAGCTTTCTGTGACCAGGCGGTAACCTGCGGTAACCTGCGGGTTGTGTGTATATTTATGAGAGATGAATAAAACCATTGTTATCATTCTTAAATGTTGGCATCAATGTTGTGCTAATAACATTTGAAAGTTTCTGCTTTATCAGCAACAATTAGTAGCAAATAATCAGCTATTTTGTAATGGGACGCTCAGAAATAGCTGCTAAAGGAAGCTGAGTAAGCTTCATGCAAAAAGACACTGCTGCATTTATGATGATACTATTTTTGTTGAGTAAGGATGACATGACTGTTGTTTTTGCCTTTTAAATATACAATGCAATTAAGAATGATCAGTTTTCCCACACATACCACAAAGCCACTGCACCATAAATGCTAATGACTGGACCCCCTTAAATTTTGAGTGACTTCCGCTGTTTTGGCAGCTTACGGGTATGAATGCATGTTTAATACTGCTGTGTGGCTTGTCATGTGACTGCAGTTCTTACAGCGATTGCATGTGCCTCAGAGGTAATTGCTATTAAGTACCAAACTCTTTGCTTTAAGCCATAATGCTGATTTTGAGAATATTTTGGAATATGTATTTATAGCAGTTACCATCTTCCATGCAATGTGTACCTTTTTTAATGAGAAAAGTTCTTTCTGTGTGTATGTACATATTCTGTATCTAATAATGGTGGCACCAGTGGCGGCCTCAGGATTAGAACTTGCACAGCATGAAAGTTAGTAGAAGAATTTGTAATTTGCATTAATAGAGAAATAGTGCATGATCATATAAATAAAAATGACGGGGTTTTATACACAGGAAAGAGCACATAGAAATTAAACATTATCTTGTGTAATGTGAATGTGGCTAGTTTTAGAATATATAGCATCAATGAAAAAATATTGCTATTTGGACAGAGAGATTACTAAAATAGACTCATCCTGTCCCTGAAGAGAATGTTTTTTATAGTGACAGTAGTATTGGACACAGTTACTGCTAGAAAAGTCAGAATTTTAATTATCGATACTTTTTTGAATGCATTTTTTGTAAATGTTGTTAGGTTAGTCCTCGATAACTGCTGTAGTGTTTCTTTTAGACTAAAATCTGCATAAATAAATGTTTACATCGTAAATGGTAAGGAACCCTTTATCCTTGCGTAATTCTTTTCTATGTTCTTCTTCCCAAAGTTTCTCTGTATTCATTGTCTGTGTCTTCGTCTTAAAATGTAGTAAAAACAGTTATATATACTCTGCATGCCTGTATATTTTTATTAGTTTAGGGCCAAATCAACAGGGGTTTTGGATGCTTGCGGCCAGGGCTGACCTTACCATGAGGCAACTGAGGCAGCCATCTAAGGTGCCAGACTGCGTTTGTGTGTGGTTCGGGGGGGGGGGGGGGGGCCCCCCCGCCAGTAGGACCCAGAGTGTAGAAAATTGTGTCTGCTGGTGATGCACAGAGATGATGGAGCGCTGTGCTGGAGGAAGGAAGGTACAAGAGACCTTTCAAAGTTTTGGCCCAAGCGAGGGGACATGGGGGCGTCATTTGAGCTCCTTGCCTCAGGTGCCAAAATATTGTGGGCTGGCCCTGCTTGCGATCGAGTAAGCCTACAGGATTTGACCCTCATTTTCTAAGTGAGAATCTTATGGTCAAGTGGCTAATTATCCAACTGGAAAGCTGCTTTCATACTTTTCGCTTTGACCTGTATAATTCTTTCTGCTAGGAAGTGCATTTTATAGAGACAGTAAGCAAGTGTTGGGGAATAAGCTATACCCGGATAAGGCACCTGTATAACTTGATCTGCACTAGGGATTGTACTGATTTAATCAGACTCTTGTTAGAATGCGTGATTTGGGGTCCATGCACGGGACTGCATTAACGCGGAGACCATGTTACCATGGATTCCGATTAAAGTAACTGAAGTTGGGATCCATGGCCATGACCGTGCTATATGAGAATTCACGCTATATAGATGCGCGATCTAGCAAGGGTCCACTGTATTTTGGTTTTAAAAAAAATCACCGTCCAACTACAATAGTTATACTGGTATAAAAAGTATGTAGACCAGACCTTATTGTTACATAAGAAAATTGCTCCTTGAGAACATACAGTGAAGTTTGCCCCTGTGCATAGAACCAGCAGAAGGCCTGTGTACCATTTAAGCCTCAAGTTTGTGCTGGTCCTCTGCATAGAGATCATATCCATAGTGAGGAAGGCTTTTCCACATACTTACACCAATCATAGATGTAACTCAAATGGCTTAAAGCCAAGTTACATATCTTTGTACTAAGAAGAGGGGAAGCAGGTAAAATAAATCTGTTCACATTGTCAGCCTTTAAAAGAAGACCTGCCAGAATGAGAAAAATCAAAGGAACTTCTTTAAATTACTGATTTTTTTCCTCCATGGATCACTTTGAACTGCTTTTATAAAACCATAAATTGAATCTGAACATAATGGTTCACTTGAGAAAGACCTTTGGAAATTCATTACAGGGCTTGAAAGATAGTTTCATGCAGTATATTTTAGTCATAATTTGACATCTCTGTTTGTCTTTGTAGGCTTTCAAAACTAAGGATGGCTACCTGGTGGTGGGAGCTGGGAATGATCAACAATTTGTCACCATGTGCAAGGTAATAATGCTTAAAATTGACAATATGAGGAATTTGCATTCCATTAGTCTTTCAAATCTGTATACCAATAACTTTTTTTAATGTTGCATGTTGTGAACATGGTTACAATGGATTAATAGCATGATTTTTAGGGATGCTCAGACCCAATAGCTCCAGGTGATGTTAGAAGTTGGAGCTGTGGGTGCTACACCCATTTGAAAACCAAGCCATAAGGTTTGGAGGGGTCTAAACTGATGAAAAATACTCCTAGCCTTATGGGTAGTGAGCATCATATAAGAGCACGTCTTAGGTAGCAGCAGCGCTTTAACGTGACTTGTGTAGTTGTGGCATACCACCTCCTTGAGGGGAACAGCTACCCGCTCCCAGCATGGGTACTTTACAGCGCTGAAACTTGCAGCGCGCAGGGGTGTGTTTTTTCACACCCCTCAGCGAGAAAGTTGCAGCACTATAAAGTGCCAGTGTAGACAAGCCCTGAGTCACACACTTGGGCCCTTTTGAAGAACAAAGACCAGATGAGTTGGGTCATTCAATCTATGCTTAATACTGCCATGGACATGCTACAGGCGGGAATTTTCAACTAAAGATGGGGGAATCTTGTGGCATTCCATGGATAATATAGTGCAGATTCCTCTGGAACACAAAGTAGTTTGTGTGGAAAGCCAACAAACACTGAAAAAAGGGTGTTGTCACCCTTTACAGACTATGGGCCTAGTTCAGCAAGGCAGTTCAGCATTTTCCTAACTAATTTTAAGCATGTGACTTCAATGGGACTACTCATGTGTTTAAAGTGATGCATATCCTCATATATCTCACTGAACCCGGACTAAGAAAAATACATCAATTTTCTACCTCTTGTTTCTATTGAAAGTTCCCAGGAGAATCTTAGATAAACTTTTGAGATCTCAAACCCTTTATTACCTGTCTTTAAACACAATTCACCTCATTGCCAAGGAATAAATTTGAAAAAAAGAACAGAAAGCAAAGTTATTCTACCTAGAGAGTACTTTGTGCCATGGCACAATGTTAAAGACAGAACATAACTAAAATCTAGCTGGCACAAATGGTGGATTATGTGTGGTATAGAGACTGGTTGTTCATTACACTTTTTCTCTTTTCTCCCCTCTGCTCCTTTAGAATAATAGAATTGTAGGGCTAGACAGGACTCTAAGAAATCATCTAGTCCATTCCCCATATTGAGGCAGGATGAAATATACCTTGACCATTGCTGTCAATTGTTTGTCTATCCTGTTCCTAAAAACCTCCAGTAGCAGGGAATCCACATTTGCTGAGTTTGTTTGTGAGAAAGTAACATGGGACTGTATCAAAAGCCTTACAAAAATCAATGTATATCACATCTACTATTCCACTGAGATAGTAACCCTGTCAAAGAAAGAAATTAGACTGATTTGGTTTGGCATGATTTCTTCCTGACAAATCCATATTGGCTATTATTTATCACCCTCTTATCCTCTAAGTTAGTAGTGGCAACCTGTGGTCCGCATGCGGCCCATCAGGGTAAGCTGATTGCGGGCCACAAGACATTTTTCAGACGTTGACCCCCTGGAAATGGCGAATCGCGGCTACTGGGAGCTGGGGGGTGGGGGAGTGTGTGTGCAGATGGTCAACATCTGCAAAATGTCTTGCAGCTCGCAGTCAGTTTACCTTGATAGGCGGTGCACTTACAGATTAATTGTTTGATAATATGTTCCATTATCTTGCCAGGTATTGAGTTTAGGCTGACTGGATTATAATTCCGTGGGTTCCCTTTGAAAAGATAGGTATTATGTTTGCCCTTCAGTCTTCTGGGATCTCACCCATCCTCCATGAGTTCTTGGAGTTAATCACTAATGGTTCTTAGATTGTTCACCCTCAAGTGCCCTAGGGTGAATTACATTCAGGCCCAGCTGACTTGAATACATCTAATTTATGTAAATATTCTTTAGCCAGGTTTCCCCTATTTTGGCTACTGTTCCTTCCCCCTTATTCACAATCTCCTTTTTGTTTGTCATTTTGCTCACTCTCTTTGCTTCTTCTTTAGTTTGTTTTTGTCATTGCATGTTCATTGCTCTTTTTGAGTTTTTTATAAGCAGAATACAAAACTAGTAACATCTGGGTTGGAGTCAAACTTCTGAACCTATAATGTTTAAATGGGTTAGAACAGGGGATGGCAACCTTTCAGAAGTGGTGTGCAGAGTCTTCATTTATTCACTCTAATTTAAGGCTTCGCGTGCCAGTCTTCGCGGAAGGGGTGGGACTTTGGGCGGAAGGGAAGGGGCTGAGGGGGTCAGCCTGCCCTCATTCTGGGCTTCCCGCTGTTGGCCCCTTGCCAGCTGGGGCCCCTCCTGCCCCACTCAGCGCCCGCTGCTAGCCTGGGTTTCCTTCACCCAGCCTGGCAGTGGACTGAGACCCCAGCTGGCAGGAACCTGCAGTGGAAACCCCAAAGTGGCAGCACACTGAGCCGCTCAGCCTGCCCCCACTCTGGGGTTCCCGCTGCTGGACCCTTGCCAGCCAGGGTCCCCCTGCTGCTAGCCTGGATGAAGGAAACCCAGGCTGGCAGTGGGCTGAGACCCTGGCTGGCAGAAGCCTGCCGCAGAAACCCCAAAGCGGCAGCGGGCTGAGCCGCTCAGCCCACCCCCGCTCTGGAGTTTCCCCAGCTGGTCCCTTGCCAGCCGGGTTCCCCACGTGCCCCATTCAGCGCCCGCCATTAGCCTGGGTTTCCTTCACCCAGGCTAGCAGCGGGCTCTGAGTGGGGCAGGCGGGGGACCCCGGCTGGCAAGGGGCCAGCAGTGGGAACCCCAGAGCAGCGGCGGGCTGAGCACTCAGCCCATTGCCGCATGCCATCAAAAATCGGCTCGTGTGCCACTTTTGGCACGTGTGTCGTAGGTTGCCGACCCCTGGGTTAGAAATTAGGCTCAACAAGTCGTTCCATTCCTACTATAAATGAGCACACAGAAAGTTTATTACCAATTTAATCAATTTTAAATTACTGCTTTATGAACCTCTACACATTCAAACTGAATGTGAATCCAAAAGCTTGGATGTTTATCCTAAGGCTTACTTTTGGGGCTGGAAATCTCATTAGATCAAGACTTCCATTATTTTCCTGCTTTGACTATATTGGTCTAAGAATTTGCACTTCTATAGTGCCTCATATCCAAGTATCTCGAAGTGCAAAGCAGTCACAATTATCTGAAATTCACATAGCCAAAACCCCTTATACTTAAAAACTAGGTCTTATTTCCCTTGAATCCCAGGTAACCGTGGATGAACCTGGCATCTTGCTCCCTGGTAGGCTGCTTCCTCTTGCTTGGGTTTGTTCTCCTGGTTCTCAACAGGTTTTTAGCACACAAGTCTTTAGGCATTGTAATCTCTTCATTGCTGTGAAATGTATAAAACCCATGGGGAAGATGGATGACTCAATAAGCCAACTCTTCAGAGTTTAGGGTGACCAATAGAGCTGAGTGAATAATTGATTTTTTGGTTTGGTAGCTGAACTGAGAAATCCCTCCCTCAGTTGTTTTGATTTGGGTCAACCTGAAGTGGATTTTTTTCTCCCCACCAAAACAAAATATTGAAAAAAAAATTTTTTAGGGAGCAAGATTTTTTTTTCATTTTTTCATTTTCAGTAGTCATTTTTTTGGCTTTTGGTTGTGCTTAACCAGCATTTTACTTTTAAAAAAATAAATAAAAGTCAATATGTGTCATTTCAAAGGTGTTGAAATGAAATGTTTTGCCATTAAAAAAAACATTTTTTTCATCTGAAATTGTTTAACAATTTCAACCGGAATTCACTAATAATTTGATTGATTTTAAACTGCATTTTTTAGTTCATAAACTATTTGAAAAATTTTGTCCGGCTCTAGTAACAGACAGTCTCTCAGACAGACAGTTCTCTCAGTCTAACTGTCCCAGAAGAGGGAGCCTCTCTGCTTCCCAGGAGAGTGGGGGAGCTCTATCTTTATGAAATGTCAGCAGTTAAAGAATTATACATTGAAGTGCTTGAGTAAGTTGTCTTCGTTTTCTCTCATAGGGGAGCTGGTTCAGGAGGGTTTGAAATCTGTGTTCAGAGTCAGGAAGGTCTGGAGACCCTGAACATAGGCTTCTAGCCTGCAGACTTCAAACTTTAGCCAGCTCCCATAATTAGTCAAGATCCCAGTTACTCAAAGGTTTTAGAGTCTGCTGAGACCTTTGAATAATCATGGTTGTACTATATTACTTAAACCTAATAACAGCCCTGTAAAATAGATAAGGGCAATAGAGGGATCAATCCACCCACTTCTAGGGTGATACGTGACAGGCGCTTAATGGTGCATAGCAAAGCTACATAAGAGTTTAAGGTTGAAGATTAAAAGAAAAAAAGAGAACTTCAACCAGTTTAAAGAGTAAGGGGAATTTAGATAAACATCATTTAAATTATCTTGTTGGAACTGAGCCAGAAAATCAGTCTTACTACGCTTCTACTTTTATGAAAAGTGCCATGAGAACTTAAAGTGTAACAAATGGTCCAGATCTTGGTTTTATATCCCATCCTAAAAAGATAATTACTATTGGAATAGGCTTATTCAGTATATCCACAGTACTGTACTGCCATAGAAGTACAAAAATTAAAATTTTCTATACAGAAGGGGAAAAAATGTTGATTCAGGTTTTGAGCAACAGTTCTCATTGCTTTTTCATCTGAATCAGTTTTCATATCTTTATTTAGAAAGACTCTTAAAGAATAATTATAGAGACAGACTGAAGTGGCTAAGATGCCCAGAAGCTCAGTAGGAATACCTAGTTTTGAACCAGATTTAATGCGGTTAAAACTCTTAAAGGTTTGTCCCGCTTAAAGATGAAGGTTACTTGTGGAACTAAAAAATGTAAGGAAAGGGAAGAGGTGATAAATTAGGAGTACTTTAATTGCCAAAAGGCTCAAAATACTTAAGCTGGAAGAGGGACCTTCAGTAAATACAGAGAACATTAATTCAAATATTTGAACTGGTATCAAAGAGTCTTATTATGAAGGGTCAGTGCTAAAAATATGGAACATACGGAAGCTGTTGCCTGTGAAGACATTCACTACAGAGATGTAGCAGCCAGCCCAGAGCTGTAAATGATTACAGACTTTCTGCCTGAAACATATGCTTTTGGACAAGTAATCTTAAAGAAGAATAGGAGGAGAAAACCCACAAATTATTTGTTGAGCTAGATCTTTTGATATTTGATTAATTGCTTAAGACTTTCTGTGAAACTTCTCTATTTTCCACACACAGACATAGAAGCAACATGTTTCATATTGATCAACAATTTTTAAAAAATGTGTTTTAATGTGGGGCTACTTGGATCTAAATGTGAATTCTAAAACAAAGACACATTTCAAAAATGGGCTAATGTATATAACAAAAGAAAAATCCACACATTTTGGAAAATAATAGCCCAAATGTATAATCTCCGAACATCCTTCTGAGGCATTTCGAAGGCCAATTCTAGTGCAAGTGTGCTTGAGAAGTTAGGGAGTGAGGGGAACAGTCTAACTTGAAAATGATCACAGTGAAATAAACAAAATAACAATGGCAGAATGACACACAAAGGCCTTGTCTATACCAGCAGGGTAAGTTGACCTAAGTTACACTACTCCAGCTGTGGCCATGTCTACGCTTATCGGGGATCAACGCTGCTATGATTGATGCAGCAGGAGTCAGTTTAGTGGATCTAGTAAAGACCTGTTTAATTGACTGCAGAGTGCTCTCTGGTCAACTCCGGTACGCAACTGGAATGAGAAGGGTAAGGCAAGTCGAAGGGAGAGCGTCTCCCATTGAAGCAGTGTGGTGTAGACACCATAGTAAGTTGACCTAATTTACGTTATTCACATAGCAGGAGTAGCGTAACTTAGGTCTGCTTACTGCAGTAGTGTAGACAAGGCCTGTGTGAATAATGTAGCTGGAGTCAATGTAGCTTAGGTTGACTTACTGTGGTGTCTATACTGCGCTGTGTCGATGGGAGACGCTCTCCTGTCGACTTACCTTACTCTTGTTCCAGTGGAGTACTGGTCTTCACTAGACCCGCTAAATGAACCCCACTGCATCGATTGCAGCAGCGTTGATCCCTCGTAAGTGCAGACATAGCCAAAGACAGGATGAATTGCAGATAAAAGGATAACTGCTAGAACTTGTGTTTATCACTCACATGAACAGTCATTCACTGAAAGCTGGACTGTGAACACACCTGATTCATGCACACAACTAAATAGTCATCAAATGATAATGATGTTTGGTCGCTGCCAGTCTAGATTAGTTGAGATTAAGGGTTAGAGGCCAGATCTAGAGATAGCATCACCATCCAAGAGTCAGTTTTGTTATAGTGGTTAGATATGAGGCATCTTTAGAAATATTTATCGTGTTTAGATAGTGATACCTTGCAATGGCCAAGTGGAACCAGGATCAGCAAACTAGAATTCTCATTCTCTCTCTCTTTCTCTCTCTCTGTAAACAAGACAGAGAGAACTCATATTATCCTTTTCTTTTTAGGAATTCTCTCTTTCTTTTCATAATGATAAAGGAGTTGTTTTGATTTTGTCTCGTGGAACACAAATCAATCCATTAACTAACATTGATTTATTCACCTGTCTATCCAACAAATGCCGAGGTTAATACAGATATTGTAGGTCTTGATATCCCATATGGTTTTCTTCTGTCCTATTAATGTTCCTATAAAACTGCCAGATTCTTGTTGCCACATTTTTAAAAGTCCTTTTTCAGTCTAATTCCACTTTGTTGGTGCATTATCATTAAGTTTCCGAGATGTTAGGTGGGTGTTACTTTTACAAGATATATTTTTCCTTTTTATAATGTTACACCACCTTTTTTCTTCATTAATACTTCACTAAATAATAATGAAGAAAAATGACACCTCAAAGGAAAATATGTTTGCTTTTTACTGTCGTTTTAATATAAAGCACTGAAATGGAAAAAGGCCCGCTTAGACATAGCATTTCCCTTGTGATGTTGCACCCATAATTCTTTATGGAAATATGCTTATGAATGTATATATGACATAACTGGAATATGTTTTATGCTACATATGCCATGTAACATACAGTATTTCTGCAAAGGTTATGATCTACTGAATATATTCATCCTATTTGTATAAATGTGTTATTTTTGTATTCAGTGCATGAATATTGGCTGTGTATTTGTTTAAGTAGCCTTAGTAAAGCGTTTGGTCAGCTTCTTGAGAAAGGAATGTGCAAATTAAGTGCCCAGTCAAAAAACACTTAACAGACAATGGATCTTGGAAGACTGCAATCTACATAAGAAGTCTTCCTGGAGACATTCAAGATAGCATGTGGGCAGTGGCTGCTGCCTGTAAAAACTGAGTCATGCATGGACATGTGACTTGCCCATGTGATTCCAAAACTCCATCTTGGAGCTGGATTTTGCATAGGAGAAAGGAGGGGGTCTCCACCAACAAGAGAGTCTATTTAAGCCCCTGGGAGACCCCTCCATTCAGCTGGCTCAAGAGATAGCCTCTCCACCCCCAAAGGATACCTCAGAGAAACTGAAACAAAGGACAGTAACCATGAGGGGTGTGAGTGATTGCTGGACCCAGACTAGAAGAAGGCTAGTCTGCAAAAGAAGCTTAGTGGAACATCTCTGGGGATGAGATTTCATCTGTAATCACTTTCATACTGTATTAGGTTTGACTTGCATGTCTATTTTATTTTACTTGGTAATTCACTTTGTTCTGTTGTTATTACTTGGAACCACTTAAATCCTACTTTTTGTATTTAATAAAATCACTTTTTACTTATTAATTAACCCAGAGTCTGTATTAATACTGGGGTGGGGGTGGGAGAGAACAGCTGTGTATATCTCTCTATCAGTGTTTTATAGGGAGAACAATTTTTGAGTTTATCCTGAATAAGCTTTATACAGGGTAAAACGGATGTATTGGGGGTTTGGACCCCATTGATAGGTGGGCATCTGAGTGTTAGAGACAGGAACATGTCTTAAGCTGTTTTCAGTTATGCCTGCAGCTGTTGGGGGATGTGGTTCAGACCTGGTTCTGGGTTTGTAACAGGCTAGTTAGCATGTCTGGCTCAAACTGGCAAGGTTCTGGAGTCCCAGGCTGGCAGCGAAAATGGGTTAGAAGTAGTCTCAGCACATCAGTTGGCAGTTCCCAAGGGGTTTTCTGTGATCCAACCCATCACATCCCTTATCTACCAGAATTATCAAATACAATCAGCATCTGTTTCTCCTGTGACACATAACTCAGTGGAGCATGGTCCCACAGAACTGTCTCTTTTTACAGTGCTATGTGTATGTCTGTCTGTCTGTCTCTACTGTTTCCCCACTTTGACCACAGTTACCTGCAATCTTTGTAATGTATTAGAATGTATAGTATCAATGCCTAGAGACACTGTTAATAGAAAGAGCGATGGACTTGGATTTGGGATTCCAGTTCTCTTCCCCAACTTGCTGATGACGTTGGGTAGGTAATGTATCTGCTCTCTTTCCTCACTTCTGTTTTATTTTTAAAAAGTTAACTAAAAGAGAGGGTGTTTAGCGAGTTACCTTATGTCCCTGTGTATTTGCTTGGCTGCACAAATGGTATGCACATTTATCTGCAAACGTGTTTCTTATTCACTGTATTTTTGTTTTCATTTAGATCCTGAATTTGTTTGAAGTTAGTAAAGATTCCAGATATAAAACTAACAAACTCCGAGTGCAGAACAGGAAAGAGCTTATTGAAATATTATCAGCCCGGTAAGTTTATTAAACTGGAAAATAGTACTGTAGTACATTAATCAACATGGCAATATACAAAAGCATTTGCCAGTTTGCTACTACTTTTAATCTTTTGCAGTAATCTCTTTTTGTAATTTATTTAGACACTTTCTGCTCTTAAAAATGTTGTGTTTCATGTATCTGACTAGTAGGTGAGCAAGCAGCTAAGTAATAGCTTTACATTAAAGTTACAGTATGCCTTCAATAACCTGCATCTCATTTAAGAAGGCATTGCTTTCAACTTGCACTTCTAGTTGGTTGTGGATAAGGGTCTCACTCTTGGACAGAAGGCTCTTGGTGTTGAATTTGATGCCTCAGGGCCGGAGTTTGAAGTTTGTTCTAAGGGCTCTCCATTCCAAGGGATTGTCTACTTTGGAGATCTTTATCTGCTGTTTCTGCATTAAGTTAACCTGTGCTTCTCTTGACATATCCTTGGCTTATTCCTTATGCTTTTGAACACCACACTCATTGACCTCATTGGTCTATGCGGAACCCAAAACTAAAGGTCACTCTCCTAAGAAAAATTCTCATAGAGTTCCTGAAAGACCTGTAGCCTTTTATTTCAGATTTTTCTAAAAGACCTGAAGATCATCCTGGTATGTTTAAGATCTCACGTATGTGGAGTCCTCCTCCACTTAGATGAAAAGGATGGTAATTATGAAAAAAAGGAGGAGGAAGATGCCAGGACCAGCTATTTGCTTTGTGCCCTATTTTGGATAAGAATGTGGGCCACTCATCTGTATAACCCAACACACAGGTAATTTCAACAGCTCTCAGGACTTGTTGGAGTGAATTGCAGAGACATTAAGTCTTGTACTTTCAATGATCCAAGAAAAGGCACCACCAATGTTTTGATATTTTAAGACGGGGGCATGTGTTAATCCCTATAATTCTGTATTATCCACAGAGCAGATTACTTGTGCACTAGAGAACCTCCTTTCCACTTCACCCAGTTACTGTATGATTTGGTACCAATTATCTTTTTTTTCAGTTGTAATGAAATGGAATTACCTTGCACTCATGGGATCCTAAAGAATATTTAAATTTGCGTTCTGTGGAAGCTTTCTGACCCTTCCTTCCCCATCCCTTTTCAGGTATCCCACTCCTGCAAAAATACAGAGAGAAAATAACTTTGTTCCTTCAACTGTTCCTCTGCAACATCATAGGAAGGTGTGCTATTCCATTATTCTAGCTTCTGTCTGTCAGTCTTTTTCACTTCAGGACTTCTGCCTAAAACTTTCTTTAGCCCCCTTTCTGCCTGGTTTCCTGGTAAAGATCTAAAGAAACAGCAAAGATGTCACCGCACTGTCTATCATTAATATGTTTTTGAAATGGACTATTTAATTTTTTCTCACTTATTTGTGAGCAACGGCTTTCTTGGGACTTAATTTTAGTGTATCCAAAGCTGCTGCAATCACAGTTTCACAAGGATATGTAAGGTAGTAACCTAAAATTCAGTTTATACCTTTAATCTCAACATCAGTAGCTTGTCTTGGTCGCTAGATCTAATGCTCAGTTTGGGAGTACTGTTCTGCCATCTTTGTTTAATTGCTAATCCTCATACCAGCTTCTTAAATAGTTTGTTGCTGGTAGCTGCTCTTGAATGTAGATGCTATAGGCACAATACCTGAAGAGGAAAGAAGGCTAGCATTCAAGATGTGCTTATTCTTTGAGTAGATTCCCAGCATAAATTCATACTACCCACCTGTCTTCCTGACAACTCCTCTTTTTTCACTGAATTCAGATTAAGTGGAAAGGAGCTGAGGTGGAGTTGGGACTGTATGGCTTCTGATATAACTTCATAATGAATATTTGGTTCCATGAAAAGTCATGTGTGCAGCCCCCCAGGCAGTGTTGCCTTCTAGAATCTACAGTGTTGGACTTGGCACTGAGGGCACATGCACCTTCCTAAGAAGGGTGGATCTGTGTTGACAGTCTACTGGCAGGTAAAAAACAGTTGCTGGGGATTAACTTTTCTTTTTTGTTAATTGGTGTTTCATTCCTTCAGATGTCTTTGTTGAATGCCAAAAGGTCCTTATGTTTTACAATTTAATTTCTCAAGTTGTTTCATCAGCTTTCTTTTTGTTTGTTTGTTTACCTCTTTTTGTGACAATCTCTCACGTTTGGTAAATACAGAGAGTAACTCCAATGCAGTCATTTTCCCATCCCCCTCAATGGTAAAGATCATCTCAAAGAAAGCAATGATATTGTGTGCAATCCCTTTATCCTCTTTTATTTCCTGCATTACGTCTGGGGAAGTAGTGGACCCATTGATTTTCCTGCAAGTTTCCTACTTGTGATCTGCTTGCAGAAAGTCTTTTCTTAATCATTTTTATATCCTTAGCTATTAGTTCATCAGATGATTTCATTGCTGTCTCAGTTACTGGTTTACATCTTGCTCGCCAAAGTTTATGTTCTTTTCTATTAGGCATCGCTTAGGCTATGTCTACATTACGAGCAAAGAGTGTTGGGCAGTTTTGTGCTTGGCACCGCTAAGCTGTGCCACTGATGCCTGTGCTACCATAGCTATGCTACTATTTATACTTGCGCTAGCTCTCACTGAGCTACCGTGAGTATGTGTACACAGGCTGGGGAACCACACCCCTAACTCATTTCGGTGGACACGCAGAGAAATGCTGCCTGTCCTCTGAAAGGCCGCCGAAACCGGAAGAGTATAATTTGGCGGCTTTTGGCGGACATACCCAGGGGCGGCAGCAAACGCAGCAGAACAAAAAGGGGTCTTGAACCAAAGAAGTTTGAGAACTCCTCCTGTACACACACTTTGAGTACTTTATTATGTGATGTTGTTGTGAATTCATCTGGAATTCAATGTTGAAACACTGACTGTAACAAATCTCATAGGCATGTGTTTCTATACACGTTCCATGGAAACTTTGCATTTATTTGCTTTTGGATAGTTATTTGTAGAATGGCCAAATTTGATATGGTAAGCTTTTGAAATGTAGGTACTTGGAGAGTTAAGTAAACAGGTCTTGTTCATGAGTACTGGAAAATTTCAACCCAGAGAGGCCTTCCATTTGTGTTTAAAAAACAAACAACCCCCGCCCCCAAACAGAATCTTTATGAAAAGAAAATCAGTTCATCATGATATGGGCTCCCATAGCAATCACTAAACAAATTCACATCATCTGGAAACTTAAAATATTACAGACTTAGAATCAGAACTGTTAGGTCTGGAATGTACTCTAGTAGTACATGCGTTGTAACACTATATTTTTAAGCTTCTAGTCACCTCAGTCTTAATCCTGGACACCACAGCTGTGGAATGTTTCATATAAAACTGCAAGAGGAAAAGAAATGAGCAGGAAGGAAGTACAGAGGAACATGATCCTCCATTAATGAGAGGTTTGCTAAATGATTCCCACTTAGTCACAAGAGGGGAGCACCTAGGAGAGAAGTGCATATTGAAGAGCCTCATTTGCATTTTGAAGAGCGCATTTAAGATCACATCTGATGAGACATACCCATTCTCCGCAACATTTGAAGCCCCTCTCCCCACACACACTTCTTTTTTTTTTTACCATCCTATCTTGAGGGTGAGGTAGCTGGTGGTAGTTGTTTGCAGAAGCCGGCTGCTAGTACTTGTCACCATGCATTGTCTTGCATTTGTCAGGGAGCACAGCAAACTTGCACCTCTTGCTTAGAGTGTTGAGATTTTCCAAGTGAAAATCCATGATGCTTGTCACAAGGAAATTTTTTAAGCAGAAGGTGGTTTTCTTTTAATGTTTCAGAGATTAAGAAGCAAAATAAAACATTGCTCCAAAATTTTGAGGAAACGTGAGATTTCAGGGATGTGAAATTGTGCCGAATGAAGTGGTGAAAAGTTTCAAATACAATTTCCTGGGAAGTGTCTTAACATTTTGCAGAACTCTCTTTTTTGAATGTCTGTGTTAAAGTCTCAGGACTCCATTCAAATGAACCAATAAAAATATAACAGTTCAAATTGTTGACCTAGGTAACTCAGGAGATCGACACTTCTGGTGTTCATTAGGATACTTGCAGTCATTTGCAAGTGGAAAGTGTTGAATGCTCTCAAACATTTGGCGTATGTCTTCTCCCTTTCTCTCCATTTAAAAAGCTCCTAATCACTCTGGTACCTAGGTGTGAAAATACAAATTTGAGAATGCAATAGAATGTTTCCGTAAAGCTGCTCCCTCATCCTATGTGACATAGATTCACACATTATAAAACCATTCTGCAGTTCAGCACAATTATGCAAAAACTTCGAAACAAAACGAAATCCCATGAGTCTGTTCTTTCTGTTCCATGCTTCCTCTCTTTCTGGGTGGGCTAGCACCATTTATGAATTATTGTTAGCTGATATGGACCCAACAGTGTTCCGCTATGCTGGCAACTGCAAGAACCCAGAGGCTGTTTGGGCTTTATTTGAGCTCTCGGAGCCCTGTGGCTTTGGATTTGGACTTTGCCCGCCACACCACCAGGCAGATAATGCGGCTGCAGCAATGACTTTTCCAGCAGCAACAGAGGCCGGAGGATGAGGATGAGAAAGAAGAGGATTAATCCAAGCTACTTCTATTCATGAGCTGTTCCTGAAGCAGCTTCACAGAGTGCAGCACCATTTCTGGGCTCAGGAGACTATCATCAGTTGATGGGAAAGTATCGTTGTGCGGATCTGGGATGATCAGAATTGGTGACAGAATTTCAGGATGGCAAAGGCAGCCTTTTGGAGATCTGTGTTGAACTAGTCCCGAAGCTGCAGTGATAACATGCCAACAGGTGGTGTCCTGTACCCTGGGAGAAGTGGGTCATCATTGCCATCTAGAAGCAAGCCACCCTCAAATGTTATCAGTCTGTAGCTAGCCAGTTTAGCATGGGCAGATCAACTGTTGGGGCCATTGTTATGCATAAGGCAGTGTTGCACTAGGTTATAAAGCTTGGTAGAGCTCAGGAAAGGATAATAAAAGGGTTCTCAAACTGTGTTGGGGCACTTGATGGGTTCGTGTACCTATCATTTGCCCCCTCGAACCAGGGCTCAGAGTTTATAAACAGAAAGGAGCATTTCTCCATGATGCTTCACAGCAGGGGTGGGCAAACTACAGCCCGTGGGCCAGATCCGGCCTGTCAGGGCTCTGGATCCAGCCTGAGGATTTACCACACCCATTTCCCTTCCTGCTCAGCTCTGGGAAGCAAATGGCAGCACATCTCTGCGTCCCCTGGGAGAGGGGGAGCAGAGGGCTCCGTGTGCTGTTTTTGTCTGTGGATATCTCACCTGAAGCTCCCATTGGCCGGGAACAGGGAACTGCGGCCAATAGGAGCTTCAGGGGAGGGAACCACAAGCGCATGGAGCCCGCTGCTCTCCCTTCCCCAGGACTGGGGTGCTGGCTGCTTCCTAGAGCTGAGCGGCATGGAGCTGGGGCCAAGGCCACGGCAGGCAGGTAGGGAGTCTGCCCTGACCCCGCTGGCAGCCCGGAGCTGCTCCAGGTAAGTGGCGCCAGGCCGGAGCCCACCCCGAGCCCCTCCTATACCCCAACCCCCCCTGCCTTGAACCCTCTGCCGCACCCTGTGCCCCAACCCCCTTCCCCAAGCCCCCTGGCACACCTTGTTCCCCTCCCCTGAGCCTCCTGGCACACCTTGTTCCCCAACCTCCCTGCCCCTGAGCCTCCTGCTGTACCTTGCGCCCCAACCCACTGCCCTGAGCCTCCTGCTGTACCCTAACCTCCTACCCTGAGCCCTGGGCTCCTCCTGCACCCCAACCCCCCTGTCCTGGGCCCCCTCTGCACTGTGCACCCCAACCCCCTTCTCTGAGCCCCCTTGTATACCCCACAACCTTTCTGTGGCCCAGCCCCTTGTCCTGATCCCCTTCCTGCACACTGCACCCCCTCCCATATCCCATACTCCCTCCTGCACCCCAACACCCCTGCCTCAGCCCTATAGTCATGGCCCTGCAAGCAATTTCCCCACCCCGATGTGGCCCTCGGGCAAAAAAGTTTGCCCACCCCTGCTCCACCGCCTGGCTTACCACCATGACAGGTTCACAAATATAAATGCAGCGTGATCTGGAAAAGGCCATGATGCTGGGATGCGATTTTGGAACTCAGCTCTATTTTCCATAGTGAATAAAGGAGACTTTGCTCCCAGGACTATTATGGATGTTGAGTATGGAGATTGCTCTGATTATCCTAGGAGACTCGGCTTATCCCATTCACAGGGCACTGGGACAAAAGGCTCAAAATCCCTCCCTGGATCCTGGTGCCCTCTTACCCGGGATGCTTCCCCCGGCAGTTCCCCCTCAGTCTCTATGGGTCTCCCCTCCCTGGGGAACCCCCAACCCTCTAATCCCCACCTTGCCTCAGTGTGGGCTACTGCCAGTCATCATTAAGCTCCCTGGGGCAGACTGCAGTGTAAGAGCCAGTCATCACAGGCAAGGGGGGTTTGGGCCTGCTGCCTCTGTCTACCCATGGGCTGGCCCTTGCTATCCCAGTACCCCATTTGACCTTCTACTAGGCCGCAGCCTGGGGGATTTCCAGGCCAGAGCTCCCCAGCTCCTCTGGCCTTCCCCCAGCCCTGCTCCACTCAAGGTACCTTCTCAAGCTCCCCAGCACCCAGGCTCGTTTCCCTCCACAGCTAGAGGAGACTGACTGAGCACCAAACTCTCAGCCCTTTTATCAGGGCCAGTTGGACCCTAATTGACCCAGCCATAGCTGTGGCTGCTTCACCAATCAGCCTTTCACAGCTTCTTTACCACAGCCACAACTCTTTGCAGGGCTGTTTTAAACCCCACCCCCTTTTTTCTTAGAAGCGGGGTAGCCACCCCACTACAAACAGTATTTAATTGTTTGTGTGTGTCTATATATATAAAATAAAGTCTTTTGTCTGATGAAAAAAATTTCCCTGGAACCTAACCCCCCCACATTTACATTCATTCTTAAGGGGAAATTGGATTCACTTAACATCGTTTTACTTAAAGTCGCATTTTTCAGGAGCATAACTGCAACGTTAAGCGAGGATTTACTGTATTTTGCACAGTATTTGTGGGAGTAAGGGAGAAAGGCTGAATGATGGGTGGAAGTCTTGCTTAGTGGTTTGAGCAGCCACCAAGATGTCCATTAGAAAATGGAAACAGCCAGAGCAGTGTTGTTAGGGATGCCTGTTGCTCTTACTGTTGTGTCTCAGGCCTGAAAATGTGCAGCTGCGTGCCCAGCTGTTATTCCAAGGGTGTGATGGTGGGAGCAGGGGTATTGGATTGTGGGCATTGCAGTTTCTTTGACTGTGGTAGAAATGGCGCATTGCAGTACTCTTTATTTTTTTTTTTTTTTTTGATTAGGCAACATTCACGATTTTTCTGTGTACTATGCATTGCAGATTCCTTATGAATGTTGTTTAATATTAAAAAGTGTTAAAATTCAATCTATTCTACAGCAGCCAGAAATAAATGTTTAATTAAAACAGCAATGAAACACAGCTTTAAAGTGATGCAACGTAGTGGAGGGCAGCACACAGTGATACAGGAACAGGGCGGGGGCTCCGATTCACAGGTGAGTATACAGCTTGCATCTGCACTCTGGTGCAGAGTATTGGAGCCCAAAGGTATTAGCATTGTTAGGTGGCTTGAAAAAGCTGGGCTCACAGCTGCAGTTGTTTTTGTTGCCCTGAGTTTGGGCTGGGGAGGGCAGTGACATCTGGGATCATAGCGGAAAGGCAGCAGGGAACATATTCTAGTGACTCTATATTGGCCATGGGCTGCAGAATATGGCTGCATCCTGGCTGAAGGCATTGGGTTTTCTGTGTGCCTGCAAGCAGCACACACTACAGATGAGCATTCTGCTGATGTGTCACCTACAAGAGGTGACTTTGCATGTCTTTGTCTTTCTCTACAGTGTATCCTTTACCATAGCAGCGCTATCTCTGGCCATTGCAATGCTGTATCTGGCCACTTTATCGCTCTGTCTGGATAGCTCCCTGTTTTTTTCCCTTCTCTGACCTCAAATACAACCGTCAGCTCTCCAGTGTTTTCAGTTTTTTGTGGGTTCTGCAATGAGATCTGCGAATATTTCATGTAAGTTCCCTGTTTCTTCTCCCTCAGTTAGCCAGTTGCTCAGTTGTTGCTGAAGGCCCTGACACTGTGGGTCTTGACTGCTGCAGGTGCTGTGCCTGGGGGAACAGGGAGAAAAAAACCCAAAATGGTTATTGTTCAGGTTCCAGAGGGGCTGTTAAAGTGTTTTTTAACATGATTACTGCTTTCCTCTCCCTGAGGGGGGACCTCAGATATGGTAAGTGGTGTGTACATGAGGAGGGATACATTGCGGGGTTTGAGTGTGCAGTCGAGAATTGTGTTCCTGGTATGGCTTTGCATTTGAGGCCGTACCTTGGAGGTGCTTATATGGGTTGGAGGAGTTAGCTGGTGACATCTGGGAGTGAGCTGGATAGTAATCCCCTCTGTTTCCCCTTTAGGCTGGAAGTTTCAGCAGTGGTGTAATTGCATAAAATTCTGGCCAGCTCCTCAAAAAATGGATAGGTTATATTTCCACAGTCAGATTGATTCCTGGCATCCATGGTTTTACTGTAAGTCCTCCTGAGCTGTTTGCTCTTTATCCAGCACTGGCTGATGTCCCAGTCATGACCCTTATCAGACATCTGACAAGCAATGTTCACAAACACATCTTTATTGTGGTAGATGGCCCCAAGAGCTTGCCGCTCTGACACTTATCCCCCGATGGCAATGAGATCTAGGCTCTCAGCACAACTTCAAGTGCTGCTTGAAGTATACTGTAAAGGCTGCTGGAGTAATATCATGGTAATGCCTATATCAGGGGTAGGCAACCTATGGCACGGGTGCCAAAGGCGGCATGCGAGCTGATTTTCACTCACACTGCCTGGATCCTGACCGCCAATCTGGGGGGGCTCTGCATTTTAATTTAATTTTAAATGAAGCTTCTTAAACATTTTATTTACTTTACATACAACAATAGTTTAGTTATATTTTATAGACTTATAGAAAGAGACCTCCTAAAATTTATTACTGGCACACGAAACCTTAAATTGGAGTGAATAAATGATGACTCGACACTCCACTTCTGAAAGGTTGCCGACCCCTGGCCTATATATTGGAATGTTGGTGCAAATGAGCCAATCGTAGCACCACATGGGTGTTTTCACGTGGGTGAAGGCCATCTGGTTAACCTGACCACAGAGGAGAGGAGGGTATACAAGTGAACAGACAGGTCAGTTATAGATGCCCAAAAAGCAGTGTGGGATAGCAGTTGGAGGACTGCCAAAGTAGTGTGCAACTACATTGCATGCCCACAAAGCAATAGACCGCACTAACTCAATTCACGCTGAAATTAATACACTTTGACAGATACTCCAGAGTTTGCAGTAAATGCAGTTAATGTACTCTAAGGAATTTCATAGTGTGTATGCAGGAGTTTCACACCAAACTACCTTGAGGTAGTGTGGACTAAACCCCATGTGTGGACAAGCCCTTAAAACAAGAATAACAACAAAAGTATGACTAATTTTTCCGCAACTCTTGAGTTACATATGCTGCAAAATTTCAAAATGGCTTCTTTCTGTACTGTTTGCAAATATAAATTACATTTATTTTTTTCTTAAGTCTCACTCTCTCTTTTCTATACACAGAAAAGTTCATCTTTGCATTTCAGTCTTCTTTCTTGGCTTGAGTAGTATGGAGAAAGAGGCTTGGAAAGGGGGGCATGTTTCTAGTTCTTGTGTTTTCAGTGCTAAGCATTTTAAAAAAAACCTAGTTCTGGAACATTTTGATAAAAGACAGTGCACCAAATACTGCTGCCTTAGAGTAGAAGGAAACACTAACAATTTGTGCATGTTTTACATGACTGTTTATGATGATGTTGAATAAAACATACACAGTTTTTATAACAATTACCATGTGAAGCATCTTAAAGAAACCTGCGTCTCCATAAGCTAGCTATTAAGAAGCTACACTGCTATGGTTCAGGATCTGGTACTATTTCTGTTTTAAGCCCATATTGTTGGTGTTTATAACTTGGCCATAGGAAAGTCATTCAGGGCTGAAACTTAGCATTTATGGTTAATTATTGATTGCAAATGGGAGAGAAAAGATCATGTGGTTGATGCAGAAATGTAAGACAATGCCAAGACCTCAACTTTTATTGAAATTATGCAGACTGATGTGTTACTTGGCTGTTGCTAAGCCTAATAGTACTAATCAGAAAACCCAAGGAACCCAGCATTTGTCTTGGACACTAGTGAGATAAGGTGCAGAAGCTGTAACAGCCCAAACATACTGATATCAGGGAGGAATATATTTGTTCATGGGCATTATAGTGGGGCAGCAACTCACCCCTGCAGCGCCTGCTGCTGGTCTCTCGGGAAATTAGCATTCCAGCCTCTGGAGCACCCTCTGCAGGCTGATGTTCCACGTGCCACTGTCCCTTTGTCCCTCCTGGACCCCAGTGCCCACTTCCCTGGGGCGCTACACCCCTGTAGCACTCCCACAATCTCGCTGGGTCTCCCCTCACCAGGGAACCCCCACTCACTATCCCCACCTTGCCTTAGTCTATGGGCTACTGCCAGTCATCATCGAGCCCCTGTTCACTGCGGCCGACTGCAGTCTGTATAAGCCAGTCAGCATAGACAAGGAGGGTTGGCCTGCTGCCTCTGCCTACCCGTGCACTGCCCCCTGCAACCACAGTACCCCTTTCTGGACGTCTCCTAGGCCCTGCAGCTTGGGGGTTTTCCAGGCCGGAGCTCCCCCAGCTCCTCCAGCCTTCCCCCAGCCCTGATCTGATCTAGGTATCCTGCTTAGTCTCCCCAGCAGCCAGGCCTGTCTGCCTCTATAGCCAGAGGAGACTCTCTCTGTCTGCTCCTGGCTTCCCTGGCCTTTATAGGGCCAGCTGAGTCTGTTTGGGGCATGGCCCCCAACTGAGGCTGCCTGCCAATCAGCCTAGTTTTTCCCTTGCCCCAGCCATCTCCCAGGGCTGTTTTAAATCCTTTTTCCTGGAGTGGGGCAGCCCCCCCACCCATTACAGGCATCCATTCTTTGATAGCACTAGCAATTCCACATTATTCTTAGCCCCAGCTGTGTCCCAGTCTATGCCTATGTTTTGGGAAATGAGGCCACAAGTTCTGATATGTTGACCTAAATTCAATCTGCGTAAGGCAGAAGTGATGCTCACCGTGGGAGACATTTTGAAGATCTGGCAATGTTTATGATAACTTCTTTAATCCTGTTTCCGAAGGCGTCAGTCGCCAGGATATCTAAGTGTCTTGGAAGGTAAAAAACAAATGAATGTTCCTGTGTTTTCTTTTTTGACTAGGACCCTATAACCAATGTATTCTCCGGGTCCTTGAAAGATGATAGCAGGTGCTGCTGATTCTTTGTAACCAAGCAAATATTCAGGAAGTAGGACATCTATTCCAGCTTCCTTTTCCTGGTCATTACCCATACAGATATTCAGATGGTGGGTGCTATCATAAATTGATGAACGCCTCTAGAGAATTTTGATTTTATTTCAGAGATGGAACAAAGGCAACAGAATTTGTCAGCATCAGTAACAAAACTGACAGTCAAAGGGGAAAAAAATCAATCACATCAAAATCTCCATGGTTTCCTTTCAAAAAGAGAAAGATTCGAGTTAGTGCCATATTTGACTATTAATCCTCTCACATGTCCTCATTATGTATATGGCAGAATAGAAAAAAGCATACCTCACTGAACATAATTCAAAATCAGTAAAGCTGTTTACAGAGCTACCTTTGGAATAAGATATGCGGTCTGTCAGCCTACATTCACTCCCTACTCCCCTCCCCCACCGAACATCTTGCTCTTGCAATTTTGTGTACATACATTTAACTTTCAGGTAGAAATAGTTTGAATATGTCCTGTTGTTAAATTGTAATGATAGCTGAAATTCACATGTGGGGGAAGAAAAAGAAAATGTTTCAGTTTTTGCATTCATTTAATTCCCATTTTTTCATCTGTGTTTAAGAGTACAGAATAGGTGCTACGTGTTTCACACCTCTGAATGCTACTCCAAATCTTTTCTTTTTTTTTAAGTGTGTTGTTATTTCTCTTTCTTGATGCAAATCATTTTCATTTCCCTTTCCAAGAGAATTTTTGGTGCAAATTTGAAGGGGGACACTCGCCAGCGGGGAGTTGGTCTGGGCACTTGCCATTCCCTTGATATCATTGTTGTTACTTCAAAGATAGACATAAAGTTTTGCCATAGCATGCATTATTCTAGGAATAGGAAACCTATTTCGTAGCTTTCTCCTACTCCTAATAAACTGACCTTTGCTTTTCCAGCCTTATTGGAGACAGTGCATTTTCCATGTTGGAAACCTGTTTGTGCTGTCTCCATCCCCAAACTGCTTCTCAACAGGCTAAACTTTCTTCCTCGGCCTTGCTATTTTGAGACTGACCCAATAGAGACCTTGTTGCTGGCTGTGCCTAGAAACCTGCTGGTGGGGGAGGTGATCCAGGATGATGCACCCCAGTCCCAATCAGAGTTTGCTAATGTATTTGGATAAAGCATTTGCATCCCATCCACCTTGGTTCTGATCCTCCTGGAGCTTAGAAAGAGCAGAGAAGTACTACCCTAAGCCTGTTCCAGGACTGACGTTATTTTATCATTGACTTCTGTTGTACAGGTTGGACAGCCATCGGGGCAGGATGGGGACCAACACATTACTGAGACAGCTCTCTGTCAAGAATAGCTCAGGTCCCACTTCAGCAGTAATGGCCTTCCAAAGGCCTGGGTTAAGTACTCGTGAAGCATCCCGAAGCGTAGCCCTACTGTGGAACTATGTTCAGAAACATGACCACCACCACAGCCCATTCTGCCTTCTTCCTCTATTCTCCAGGAACAGTGAATGTCTTCAAACTGTTGGAAAAAGAACAAGAATGGTTCCTGCTCCAAAAGACTGCCTCTTTTTAGCCTCTGCTAACACATATGAATAGCGAGGGAGTCCATGTGTGCCTGGGACTGCCACTGTTCCTTGCTGGGGTCACCTGAAGGCCAATCTTCCCATTCTCTTTTTAAGAAACAAACACAAAAAGTGTTGGGTGGGAAATAGGAAATATTGTAAAGTTTCAGCATGGGCCATCGGTGCCATGTAGACAAACTTTGTCTGATTATCGTTTCCTTAATCCACAGACAATAAAAAATCTTTAAAGATGGGCTTGTCATCACAGATTGTGTCTGCAAATATATGTATCTGCAAGAGCAACTGCATTGCTCCCATGGACATTAAGGGCTTCAGAGGAGAAGAGACTCATTAGGCACCAATACAAGAGACTCTTACGGACTATGAAATAGATACTGTAGTAGTCATTTTGAAAAGTCTAATTACATATTTACAGTACACTCAGACTAATGATCTGTTGTTTGCCTCACACAAGTATATTTGGTATTTTTTTACGATATAACTTTATTTTGTATACTGTCTTTCATTCAAGCTGTGTCCCAAAATTCTTTACTAATTTAACTGCAATTATAGAGATAATTAATGGTGAAGTGGGAGAGAAATTTATTAATTTTTAGGCATGGGAGAAAAGATTCCAAATCGTATTTGAAAATAGATGGATGGTTGATGGAACAGAGAGATGCAGAAACACTATTCTGAATCGCAGTAGTTGCAGAGAAAAAGGCTCTTGCACCAAAGTGGTTACTTTGTGTGGAGAGAAAGAGAGAGATCATTGTAAGATGAACAGAAGAGTGTATGAGATAGGAAGGAAGTAGAGCTAGAAAAAATCCATGAAGAATTTTAAAAATTGATTTTTCACTTAAGTAATCCCATGTTTTAAATCTGCAGTTAACTAGTGCTAATGGTTTGAGCCATTCATATGAAAAAAGGATACTAGAAGGCTAAAATGGGGCTGAAACCCATCTCATAAATTCTGTTTTGCCTAAAATTATTTTTCCAGTACTAAGTGTTTTCACCTGTAACTGGAAATGTCCTTCTTTTGATGGCTTTTATTCAATATTTTATGTCACTTAGAGATAATGGTTTGCATTTGTTTATAGTTTATATAGTAAATGTCAGAGACTCCTACACCATATGCAACAACGTATCCATTCGGCAGTCACCCAAATGACACAGCATGAAGCTCTGTCTGGAAAACTCAAGTGTCTACCTCAGTGGTGCAGTCTTCTAAGCTTGTTTTGGGTAGAGAGGATGGTTTCCTAATCCTCTTTTCCCCTCCTGTGCTCTGTTTTCTCTGTGTCAGGTGTTTATAAACAGTGCACTATCTTTCTAACAGTAGGATAAGAACAACTGTGGTTCTCTCCTGGGTCATGCTTTGGGAGGATACAACTTTAAATAAAGATGTGATCAGGGAATTATAGCATTTATTAACACTGTATGCATGAAAATAATAGTGCATGGGAGCCATGAAAAAGAAACAGAATATTTAGAAACTATGTTAACAAACTGTCCAGTAGTTTTGTTCATGCTATTAGAAAGCTTTAGTGCATTGAAGAAGAAAGATAGTCTTAACAAAGCTTGCAAGCAACCATTGGTAGATATCATGTGCTGGACTTCTGTTGAAACAGCTCGCAAACAAACTGGAGCATGTCTGTGTGAATGCCAATGAATAGCTGAAAAGGAAAGTGCCCCTTTGCTCTCAGTCTTTTCTATCTTGTATGTCACTGTGTGTGGCTTTCTTGAGTGGTCATTTAAAATGTATTTCTGGATTTACAAGCTTGGTTGAATTAGCTCACCTGCAATGCCCTGTGCTCTGAACATTTGCACCCTACTGCAAGCCCTCTGTCAAGCACGGTTTGTCCACTCTTCTCATATAACCCAGGACCAATTCAGTTTGCTTGATTCTCCATGTCTGCCAGTGTCCTCCAAAGAGAGTCATATTGGATGTTATCAAATGCTTTTGAATAGTCATAAAGCACATGATTGATGAGTGAGTGTTGTACTCTTGGCATTTTCCGCAGGTATGATGGAGATTCACAATTTGCTCATGTGGCTCTCTTTGAAACCACCTTGTGGTGGTGGTAGTTCAGCTTCTGCCCTTCACTCTTACAGGCATATGTTTTGTATTGAAAGGCAAGTTATCAATGTAATTTAGCGTGGGCCCAAAATTTGGATATGGTAGAAGCAAGCTTTGACAGAGCCTAGTAGCAATTGAAATGTTCTCATGCATTTTAGAAATTAATGGGAGATGCAGGGTGGTCATGAGTTTTAGATACCTGTTTGCAACCCCCAGGTTGAGAACACATTCTTCAGAGCATCGATGTTGCTTCCTCACTGGCTGGGAAAGGAGCGCAGCAGAGCATTTCCTAGCTTTCTCCAACCTACAACCTACAGAGGCTGTTTCTGCAGCACTTCTGACCCTTGCCTGCCCAAGAATCGAGATGGAAATCAAGACATTTTAATGGCTAGAGATTTGCCAGGCAAAATCAGCTTCTTGACTCTCAGTAGAAATAAATGGAAGGCAGAGATTTTTTTTCTTAAAAGAACAAACTGCATCGGTGGCGGGTCGTGGTTGTGGTGTATCCTTTTTGTTTGACAATCCAATTTGATCAATTTTAGTCTGAGTTTTAGCATTTCCTGTACAGTGTTGAAACAAGCAATATTTGTGCATTGGCTTGCAGAGTGAATGATTGAAAAATCATGGTGCATGTTAGTACCAATATAAGGGTGAGCTACCTTTAGTTTTGGGAATTGACTGCACAGCTAAACTGTGACTATTTTTGTCCAGGTTATAAACATGGGATGCAGTGTTGCAAGCAGCAACGGTTTTCTTACTCCAGTGTATTTCTTGAATTTGTAAATGTATAATTATGATTAGATAAATGCAGGAGTTCAATGAGAGTACACATGTGCATGAAAGCTGCTGGATCAGGCTTTAGCTTTTAACTTACAGGCGATCAAATATCAAAGGAATTTTGCAGTGCAAGTTGGGTTATTTGCGCTGAGGAATTATTTTTTTCACATATTTAGTCTATTAAACCATAAAGATTACTAGGATATTTTGATTATTTTTTTATAAATCTGAAATATCTTTAATTTTAAACACTGCAGGTTACAATGAACTTCTTTAATATCCTGGCTGTAGAAACTTTGTAATTGGTGTGTGATTAAATGCAGAGAGAGTTGGGAGCTTTCTTCAAAATATAAAATACTTACCAGAGAGAGTGCAGTCTGGATCCTGCTGTGGTGAGGTAAAAATCCGCAAGTTCTGCAGTAAGCGGTCTAGGTCATTCTTTCTTTGTTTCTTGAGCCTTTAGTTGATAGGCCCTGGGATTCAGAAGAACCTGCATCTGAAGCTCCTTACCACAAACTAATATGTTACATGATGGTGTCTCTTGTAAAAAGAAAATATATATAATAGGGCTGTCAATTAAGCACAATTAATTCACGTGATTAACTAAAAAATTAATTGTGATTCATTGCAATTTTAATTGCACTGTTAAACAATAGAATACCAATTGAAATTTATTAAATATATTTTTACTCATGAGAGCTTATGCCCAAATAAATCTGTTAGCCTTTAAGGTGTCCCCGGACTCCTTGTTGTTTTTTGTGGATACAGACTAACATGGGTGCTCCCCGATACTATTTTTTTTTTTTTTACGGTGCAAATACTTGTAATCAAAAATAAATATAAAGTGAGCACTGTACATTTTGTATTGTGTTATAATTGAAATCAATACATTTTACAATGTAGAAAACATCCAAAATATTTAAATAAATGTATTCTATTATTTTTTGACAGTGCAATTAATTGTGATTAATTTTTTAAATTGCTTGACAGCCATAATATATAATAAAATAAAACAAAAAAATCCACTTTTTTCAGAAGTGTACAAATACAGGGAGATGATTGACAGTAATGGATCAAAGATATCTTTACAGATAATTCCTAATGGCCGGATTGTGCTCTGATCCCCGTTCACACTCTTACCGACTCCTATTGATTTAATCTGAAGTGTGCACATGTCTGAAGGCAGAACAAGCATTTTTTAAGAAAACCTCTTTCTAAATACACAATTAGACACCATTCATGTGGGCTGAGTTGTGTGGGCAACCTTGACCACTGTGCTTTAAGCTTTAAGCTGTGCGTGTGTGCATGCGCATACGGATCCCAAACCCCGCGCACACAGTGAAACACCACGCGCACAGAAAATGAAATACTACATCAGAGCCAGGCTGGAATATCATTTATGGGCAACTTTTGACATTATTCGCCCACCATCTATCAACACAGCCAGATTCTACTATCTGGCGGGGAGAAAGGAGGGCAATGATTCGTACCCCTCCCACCAGCATTTTGAACACAGAATCGTTTGCAAGTAGATCATTTGGATTTGCTGATGTGTATTAAGAGTTACCAGCTGGATGGAGGACTGAGAGATCTGGACAGAGTTTATATTCAAGGGGCAAATGCAAAAGATTGTAAGGAAAAACAGTAGGGTTAGTTTAGCAGTCTCTGACATTTTGACCAATAAGAAAATTAAAATGCATTTGTAATTGCATATCTTATTCTTAGCTGATAATCATTTATTTATTTTTTTTAGGAAAATTTTAAATTTAAAACACAAACTCTTGTTTTTCCTTTTTTTACTTATGTCTCTATCTGAAAACCCATGTAAATTAACATAAAGCATACTTATTAAATTATCTTTATTATATGTTTACCAAAATCTTTTTGGAGATGTGCATAGAATGAAAGCTGAAAGTGGACACCAACAGGCAGAAACTTCTGGACTGATAATTATCATGATTAATATGTGCTTGATACATGCTCGTGATTGTCTATAAAAAGATCATAAAGATCATAAAGCATAATGCTTAAAACTAACTTCTGCTTCATGAAGAATGGTTACATTTCCTTTTTATAAGTATTTAAAATGGCATTTATTTAAAAATGACATTTATAAAATAACGGTGTAAAACTATTATCACAAATTGCAAATTAAAACTTTTTAAATGTATAAGCATTTTAGTCACTTGGGCAAATTTGCCTCATGGTGCACAAATTTAAACTCTGCTTCAAAAATTCGCACAGAATAATTTTTTTGTGCACATGGCCTGTCAAAAATTAGAGGGAACATTGCCAGGTGCAAAGGATAGGTTCACCTTCACAATCACATTTCAGAACTGCGGCATTAGTACAGTGTTATAGTCTACTGTGTCTCTGGCTTTTTTAATTACTGACGAAGACCATTGTTCTGAGTAATCTGTGCTTTTTGAGTGCTTTGTTTTCCTCTTAGAAACCAGAGATATTAAATAATAATTGCTTAATTTTTTGGTGCCCATTTTCAAAGAGTTTGGGTGCCCTAATAATAAAACCAAAAGCTAAAAACAAAAAATGAAAACTGTCATTTGGCAAATATTAATAAATTGGAGTTTGTACAAAGTCAGAGAGCCCAACAAATAATCATAGGAGAAAATGATGAATGTTTCCTTTAGGGAGGGTGGAATGTGGAGATGGCACATTTCTGCCTGATTGAATTTAATGCTTTTAGGACTTCTCTCCGGTCCCCACAAAAATAATTAAATAAAAAGATCTAGACCATGATCAAAATGAGATTTTCTTTATTTAAAGTATACGTTTTTAAAAGACTGCCCTTTTTTGTTTTCCACAAAATTTCAGTAAGTTCTCCTCTGTTGCCAGACAAGAAAAGGCATAGAAAAATATTAGAACTTCCAAAGGCCTCCTGCCATTGCTGCTGGAGGGCCTGCGGGTGGGGGTAGGTGCATTGGGGGAGTGCGGAGGATGGAGGTGGAGCGGAGAGGGGAGAGGAAGAGGAGTATGTTTTGAAATTGACAGTCATTTACTTCATAGAATATTCAAGATCACTTGTGTAACCCCAATGATTATAAATGTGCTTGTCTTGAAAATTAAGCAGACTTGCCATGGGAAAATAATGTTTATGTAGCCTTAAGTAATTGACACTCTTGTTGAAAGGATTCCAGTTTCAGAGTATCCTTTTCATTCAATAACCATCCGTGTTTTAGTGTGGGGCACATCTATATTCATTTTGTTAGCAAGAATATCAAGAAATTCCTGACGTACATCAGAAGCTGGAAGTCTGTGAAATAATCATTGGGTCCACTGGATCGCCAAAGGCTAAAGGGAGTAATTAAAGAAGATAGGGACATTTCTGAGAAGCTAAATTTCTTTGCATCAATCTTCACCACAAAGGATATTAGGAAGATAGGCACCATGGATCTTTTTCCTGATAATGAAGATGAGGCGCACTAGCAGAGATTAAGGTGTCGGAAGTAGTAGCACTGGAAAATTGTTAAAGTGCAATTAGGCATTAGGCCATGACTTATGAAGGTGCTCAAGTGGGAAGTGGCTGAAGTACTAGCAAATTTATGGACACTCATTAAAAACAGCTATTGTACTAGAGGACTGAAGGATAGCAAATGTGTATATTTTAAAAAGGGTGTAAGTAAAATCTGTGGATTGCAGACCAAGAATCTTACATTTGTACAAAGTAAATTGGTTGAAACAGTAATTAAAAATAGAATAATAAAACACTTTGAAGACAACGGTACTATATGGGGTCTAATCAGCACAGTTTCTGTAAAGAAACCATAATTCTCACTAATGTTATCATTCTTTGAATGTGTCAGAAAGTAGTGTATACAGTAGAACTAGTTGACATAATTTACTTAGGCTTTCAAAAGGCCTTTGACAAGATTCCTCAACCAAGAGTCTGCTAAAACAAAATCTAAGTAGGCAGAAGAAGACAGGGCGTGTATTGTCATGGACTGGAAACTGGCTAGGTGTCAGAAAGCAAAGAGTAGTGTTAAATTGTCAGTATTCATTTTGGCAAAAGGGTAGCAGCAAGGTGCACCAAGCTTCCATACTGTATCTTGTGTTGTTTATTATGTTTATGAATGATCTGGAAAGGGGAGGAGCAACATTTGCAGATGACTCACGTTATTTAGGTTACTGAAGACCAGAGAGGACTGTGAGGAACTTCAGAGACACTTGAACTCAGTGAATGGGCAGCACAATGGCAAATCAAAACGATGTTGATAAAGACAAAGTAATGCCATTAGAAGGAAAAATTTGAACTACTCATACACTTCACACAGCTCTAAATTAACTATCAATTCAAGACAGAGACCTGCATCATTTTGGAAAGTTCAGTGAATACCTACATTGTGTAGTTAGACTGCATAACTCAGTGCCACAGGATGTCTTTGAGACCAAGAATGTAGTAAAATTCAAAGAGAGATTGGACCTTTATTTGGATAAAAAAGAATATGCAGTATTAGAATAGTTAATACAAAAAAGAATATTGGAAGAGAGAGAAACCCATACCTTAGACCAGCTCATCCCATGCTTTGCTGCACATTGGGCTACCTACATTTGCCATCCTTGCCTGTCAACTGCCCTTCTCTCCAAATCGTCTCATTTCATGTTGAGATGTCATTCAGAACTGTTCGTTTCCATGTTATTCACGGTCTTCCTCTCTTTCTTCTTGCATTTTCTGGCTCCCGTTCAAGGGTGGTATTTGGTAAGCATTCTTTTTCCATTCTCAGGACAAGTCCCAGCCACTGATGTCTTCTTTTGTAGATTATTTGTGAAAGGATACCTTGTCCAGTAATATTTCTGACTTCTTCATTAGTTTTCCTATCTCTACATGTTATTCCCAATGTTCTTCTCAGACATTTGTGATGAAATGCATCCAGCTTTTGTGTATCTTTCTTGGTAAGTTGCCATGTCTCACTGCTCTATGTTGTGATGACGATAACAGTTGCTTTGTATACATTCAGTTTTGTCTTGAGGGAGATGTTTTTGAGTAGCCAGATGTTTTTGAGTCTTCCAAATGCAGTGCTTGCCTTCCCAATTCTTCTTCTTCCCATACATCAGAGCTTATATCAATTTCTGTTAGGGATTATTGTGTGACCTTCAAGGGGGACAGATTCCCCACCTTGCTCTATTGTGGGGTTTCTTGCTCCAAAGCATTTGGTTCTGGATATTGTCAGAGGGGTTACTGAACTGGATTGGATTAAGAGTCTGATTCATTATTCCTGCACCTATGTTCTTAAGCAAATCTTTTCCAGATTTGACATTTGATATAATTAAAATAGATTTTAAAAGAACAAAACAGTTGTATCTACCTTGTGCTTGAGAATAGGTGGTTTCAGCTAACCATGTGATATGAATTTAATATTTCTATCCCATGACCACAAATTAGTTTTGTTATTGTTTGTTATTATTATTATTATTAGTAGTATTACTACTTCTCAATTTCTACCATTATGATTTTATTAAACATATTCACTAATGGTAATATTTCCTCCTCTACAGAAGGCCAACACAAGGCCTATGCACTAACATTTTTCTTCAAGTTATTGTCTCCACAGATGCTCCATGTGAGTATGTGTGTGCACCTGGGCACTCTTGATCAGAAATTTTGTCAGCCATATCCACCGGTCTGCTGTCTGCATATCCTCATGCTCTGGTATAAGAGTATGTAGGGAGTGGTGGAGTTGCTGCTGCTCCAGCTCCTTCTCAGCCGCCTGCGGCTTGAGACAGAGGGTCATTGTGTCTGCTAGCTAGCTACGCAGCTTGCTGACTTTTCTTTCTTATTTTTTTATTTTTTATTTCTTTCATTTTACCATTATTTTTCTATTGAATTTGTGCTCCCCGCCACCCTTTTTGTTTGGTTGGGCTATATTCCATTCAGCTCTCTACATCTCCAGCTTTTCCTGGCAGGTTATTCCCAAGTCCCTGGAATTCATACTCTGCCAGATCTGCCACAGATCCTTCCCCTTCAGCAACAGGCATTCCAATTGCCTTGGATGTCTTGGAGAGACCTTTTTCCTCTCCAAGTGCAAGTGAATTCAGAAGCAGATCCAGAAAGCTGAGAGGGGACAGATGAAACTGCTTCTGATGGAACATTCTCTGAGACCCATGGAGTCCGGGCCCTTAATTTTAAGACTCCACTGCTCAGAATGTGTTGGTGACTGCACCAGTCCCAGCTCCATTAAGCAAAGACCCTGGGGGCCCTCAGATTCTTTGAGACCCTCTAAAAGAAGAGACCATAGTCTCCAGAAACAGAGATGAAGAGAAGAAGAAAGTCACTCTCCTGATCAGAAAAACGGAGTTCTCACATCCCGGTATGGATATCACTGAGGCTTCTACCTCCTCTGGAACTGAGTACCACAAGAAAAGATCCCAACAATCAGCACACTGAGATACCTCCTGGCAAGCAACCTCATGCAGCACCAGCAGCAGTACTAGAACTGGAGCCTTTTAAACACAAGGATTCCTCCAAGTCCAAGGTCTTAAAGTAATTGTCCTCAGTATCATCCTTCTCAGATCACAGTAAAGAGCATATGGACCCTTCGTTACCATCCCCAGTACCTCGCAGCACTATCCAGATTCTCCACTCCCATCCAGGTTCCTGTCTCAGGAGGACCTTCAAATCTGGAAGAGCATGAATTCCCTCTTGAGGGGTACCAAAAGGGATTTCCTACCAGTACCAACTTACCCTCTGATCCTACTGCATCCTTCTACAAAGACTTGACCACTGGAAACTGTTCAGTTACTGGTCCCTCCCTGGCTTCCAGTAGTGATGTGACCCCTGGTACTGTTGCCTCTAGCTCCTCCACTGGACACAGGTGAGTATACTTCCTCTAACTCAGACATGTCCATACAGGTGTCCACCATCTTTCTCTTCTAGCATCCCTCCCTTGAGATGTATCTTGAGGAAGAGACCACCAGTGGATGACTGGCCCATCAACCATGGCAAGGGCACCCTGGTGTCCTGCCCCATTCCTTATGGCCTAGTACAGTGGGCTTTTTGGAACCTGTGGAACTTCTGTGAGAACAGTTATACAGTGTGCTCTCATGCAAGAGGTCTGGTCAAGAACAACAGTCACTGCCAGCGGGCCACCTTCCACAAGAAGAATCTCCAGAACACCAGGAGCTAGGCGGAAAGGGAGTATAAATCCTGTTCCTCACTAGATGAGGCAGTTATTCCTGCCCACATCCCCCGCCATCCTATGGGATGATTTCAAGATGCTTCAAGGCCTCAAATCCTTACAGATCCTGCTGGAGGAAATCAAAATTATTTTCCGAACATTTTACATATTTTCCCCCTGGAGAGGATTGCCTTGCCCTTCAGTGTCTGTTAGCACCAGCCCCTTTGATGTGGCAAATACCAGCAACCATACAACTCGCTTGTAAGCAGACTGATAAAAAAAAATACTATATTCTTTCCAAGGGTTCAGAGTATCCTTTCTCCCATCCTACCTCTAACTGTTTAGTCATCAATGCAATTAATGTAAGAACTAGACAGTATTGGTCTTGATCAGCCCCTTCGCACAGGCAACTTAAATGCACAGACTTTCTTGGCAGCAAAAACTACTTTTCAGCTGCTCTGCAATTCATGGTGGCCAGCTATAGGCCTTAATGGGAAAATAAGGGCTTTACAAATTATTTCATGTTTTCACATTTTGCTGAACATCTGCCACAGGACCAGAGGCATCAGTTTCAAATCTCATCACAGAAGGCCAAACGATTGTCAAGGCTTCCCTTCAGGCTCCACTCAACATCGCCGTCACAGCTTTACCCTCTGTGGCTACCACCGTAGTCCAAGCATCGAGTATCTTGTCTGCAATCCTCCAGCCTTCCCTGGGAGATACAAAACAACTATGGAGGACTTTCCCTTTGAAGGCCTGAAGCTCTTAAGTGGCTCTTGGGTGGGTCCCTCTACTCCCAACAAACACTTGCTCAGTACCTTGGTATCTACTCACCTGTGACAAAAAGGAAATACAGCAAGTCTCAAACAACTCAGTGGTCTTGTCCATTTATCAAATCATGAGATTCACCAATCTTCCGAAAGAAACCTAGATTTCCCAAGAAGGCTTCATAGTTGAGAAGGAACTGGAGTGGTGGTGGGTCCATCCCTCCCTATGTACCCTTGTACCAGAGCATGAAAATGATATAGAGTGCAGGTGTGGATGCTGTTGACAGTGTCTCCCATTAAATGAGAATGAGCACATGCAGATCCTGGCATGGAGTACTCAAAGGAACAAAACATCTTGAAGAACTCTAGCTATGGTACACCTTTTGTCTCACTGCTTTGAAATGCAAATGCCTTGTGCACCAGGGTGAATTTCACCATAATGTTGGATAATTATCACTGCCTGTAGTATAAATTAAATTTACTTCAAGAAAATTGGGTAAAACCCCTCTGTACAGAAGAGAGAAATGTAACTGAAGCTAGGATAGTCACCTTTACAATATGCAGTACAAAGCATTGTAGCATAGTTTATATCCCTAACATTTTCATTCCCAAGTATCACAAAATACTTTGTAGCCGGTTACAGACTATACCTGAAAATACAAGTAATGTGTACAAGTTATCCATAGGATATCTTTGACTCTGATATAGTTTTGTCTCTATTGCCTTTGTGTTTAATATTTGTTTTAACATTTTTATTATACAGCCAGAGATGTTTGGGAACAATGCATTCTTGAACTAAAATTTAGTGTTATTAATGTTGTTGATTATAAAACTTCAGGAACTTGGAAATGGTGAAATAGAGAATGCCAGTTATGCAGGAAACTTAACAGGAAATATACTACATGTCAGTTCCGTCATGTGTTTGAATCTAGTATGCCAATTGCCTCCCCTCAATGGTTTTGAACCAGACTAGTATCTTGGCAGACTATCATGTTATATATCTTCAAGAAATTAAGGAGGTGGAATCCATATCAGTTTTTTTCTGCTTCAGAAATCCAGAAAGCAATAGAAAATATCATCTTATACTTGCTAGTTACTGCCTTTGCTTCAAGACCATTTGTGCTGTCTGGACACTGGTAACTCTGCCTCACAGACAAGAAATAGAATTGCACTTATGGAAATAGAATGCAAGTATCTCAGGAGGGAAATATGGTAGAGGGAAGGACTTCCGACTTTCTGAAAATGGAATGCTTTCAAGGAAATGAGCTAAGCTTTACAAATGGTATAAAAAGACTTGGAATTTTGGATTACACAGGATAAGCAGAGCACACATATGCTCCTCCGGATGTCCTGAGGACAGATTATATAATCGTACAGCAAATAAATATGTAGTTGATGTTGTTATCTGACCAACAATTGTGTTTTGTTAAGTCTGACATGTGTTTCAAATGTAATGGAGGAAAAACATTGTACTGCTTTAAATCAGTGATCTTTATGATCAAAAATAGGACACTTTCGTACATTAGATTCTTACCCACATCATGCCTATTCTTTTGTTGTTAAATAAATAAATAAAATGTGAAGCACATTATTGTAATTAAGGACTTAAGGAAACCCACTGATCCATATTTGGAAATGTTGATAATTTTGGTTTGCATCATTGCTGGATTGCATCAGACAGTCAGATAGAATTATAAGTCAGTCTAACCATGATCTTTGCCCTAAGGCTTAGTCTTTGCATGTCCAAAGAACACATGCAGCACATTTTTGTTGTATTATTGACTGCCTTGGAAGAAGTCAGTGAGTGGGGTGGGGGTGCTCTGCATTCTTTGGAATCTGAAATGGAGAGTTTAAACCACACACTCCTTGTTTGTTCCTAGGTTTTCAGAAAAAATGACCACCAAATGGCTTGAACTCTTTGAAGGTAGCGGTGTTCCATATGGTCCAATCAACAGTATGCAGCAAGTATTCGTGGATCCTCAGGTCAGTTCTTACAGAGCCTACATGATACATTAATAACATGTTTTACAAATATTCAATAACAATTGCTTTCCTCCACAGCAGTTTTCAACTACCTATAAAAATGTGATTCAAGTCATTTATGTTAAGTATGAGGCTAGCAACATGGTATAATTACAAACCACAATTAACTGCTGACCCTAAAATGGATTGCACATTTGGAAATATAGCGTTTTCTATATTGCATGAGGCCATTGGTACATCAAGTCTTGTACAGTATGTTGCTCTCTTCAGTGGTCAATATCTGATTCTTCAGAGGACAGGAGGGCAAGAATCCGTAACATTTTTCTAGGCAAATACTTCAATGTGGGAAAATAATTCTTCACTCTCATAAACAATCATGCTACTCTTTATAGCAGGTGTAACTACAAAGTATATTGATACTAATTATCGAGCTTTGAATATGGTTGAATGAAAATATGGTGCAGAAATATTTTCTTGGCTAGGAACTCCCAAGAACTAAGAGGAATTTGTTTTTTGTTTTTAGTATTTCACAAAGTTAAATGTTTCTTTATTCATAACAGATACCATACATTTGGTTAAAATGTTTTTACCTTCTTATGCCCATAAACTTATGAAAGGTGGGCACTGCACTGATTTTCCCATTGGAGCTTGTTGGGTTGATGGTTCTCTTGCCAGCTCAACCAGATGTGTCAAACAAAGTTAACAGGCTATATTTTGCTACTCAGTGAATCTCATTTAAATGAATTCCTGATGCTAGAATAAACCTGTTCCATAAAAGCTATATATCTACTTGAGTGCAAGTGTATGCACGGTGAACATCCTTGGAATCAGATATCTGATAAAGGAATGAGAGTGTTCAAGGAATCAAAATGCATCACTAAAAATTGTAAAATAGGATTGACTACTGAAAAAAATGAAACTGTTCTGTATGTAATATCTTCTGTGCACCAGTATATACCAAGACTGTGCCCAAGAATAAAAGAACAGAAAATGAATGTGTGATAAAGGAACACATTTATTGTATATCGAGGGCCTTCATTTATAAAGCTACTGCTGCATAAGAGTGGAAGTTTGGGTAGATTAATGCACTGTTACTCCTTGAAATGGGGTAGCACCATGCTGACTATGCCTATGGAGGATAACCAGGCCAACTTTCTCACTTCATAATTTTCACAGGGATTAAGCTTGGGTTTTTCAGAAGGCTTTATTTTACTCAGGGGCTAGTTGGTTTGTGGGGTTATACATAGGGTGATATTGAAAAGGAAATCCTGCACTTTCTGTTCAATTGAACTATTCTGTTCAATTAAAAAAAGTCAATGGCAATATGAGAGAGGGGATTTTTTAGAGGTTAAAGCAATGATGTGTTGAAAAGGGGGAAGTATCACTAAAGTGCCCCTGCTGAAAACTGTGTACCAAATTGAAGGGAGGACTGTGTTGATTTCCATGCTTCTGACAAAGTTTGCCTTCTTCTGGATACTGTTAAATCATCTCTATCATGAGACATATAATGATGCCTTTGCCTTTCAAATCGACCAGATTGCACCAATTGCCAGTTTTTTTTCCTAATTATTTTCCCATTAAGGAGCATGCTTATTCCCAGCTTCCCTCATAGAACTTCCTGAAAAATTGTGTCCTTTCCACATACTCATCTGGATTCAATATTGCACTATCACTCTGTTCTCATCACTTCTTGGGAACAAATGTAAGCATTTCTAGTGAAGTGCACCTTAATGGGCTTGTTTAGGAAGTGACATTATCCCCCTCCCTGATTTAGACTTCTGAGAAAATGCTTGTGTTCAAATGGGAAAACAAATAAATAGCCTGTTTTCCCTGGAACTCAGAGTTTATCATATGGTTATGGGAAAAAATGTGTGCTAGAATCCCTTGTTGAAATATTAGCATCACATCACTGGGTTAGAGATACTTTCTACACCATTCTCTCTCTGAGAGGTGAACCGAAGAGAAAAGACCCATGCAGAGAGGAGTAAACTCACTCTTCCATTTGTGGTGGATAGTTTGTTTACATTTTAAATTACACTTTATATTTTTGTGGCAACTACTCCAAACATCTGCAGATGGATCCTCCATTGCCCTTCCTAATCCAGTATCTCAAAAATGACTTGGAAAAAGTTAATGAATTTGCACCTAGTTCCATTATTCTGGGATGCTATTTTTCTCCTGTGCATCCAATCACTGTCCTGTGTTTCAGCAGCGACTACCTGTATGCATAATATGCTATACACATTCTCACTCTTAAACAACAACTTAACCCTTTCATAGACCATCTTGTCAATTCACTTCCTGCACTACAAAAAGCATGACAGTGGACTGGGTAGAACAGAAAATCCACCAATCACTCAGATTCTGTAATCCAAATATCCCCAACACTCCCAAATCCCATTTATAACAGGAACAGAAGATATTTCCCAACAAGACCATAGTATAATCATAGGCAAAATATCAGATATGTAAAGCTTGCCCCACTTTTAATGATATTAGGGTGACCAGAGAGCAAGTGTGAAAAATCGGGACTGGGATGGAGGGTAACAGGAGCCTATATAAGAAAAAGACCCCAAAATCAGGACTGTCCCTATAAAATCAGGACATCTGGTCACCCTAATTTATATACAGTGTAAGGACTTTGTGATTACTCTGAAATAATGGAAGAACTTTTTTTCTTCATCTTCTCTCAAGATCTGTCTAGATTAGGAAAATCTGTGTTTAGATGTTAGCTAACTTGCGTTAATGAACACATTTTATAGCACCACTTAGCACTAAATGTAGACAAAGGCAGCAGGTTTTCAAATTCAAGGATTTACCACAATCAGCTAAACATTTTAAAATTCCACTAGCTTTCATTGTAGAGAACCTAAAGTGATACCCAAACCAGTGGCTTTTGGATGTGGATAGACTTTCCTTTACCTCTACCCAGGATACCTTTGGAATCCATATGCTATGACGGTTCTTCCCCTGGCTGTCTTTTACTAGCAATAGTGCTTATATGTATATATATATTCAGTAACATTAAGACTTGAAACAGTTTCATTAATTTTTATCCCCATTGTTTCCTAATTATCTTCATTTTTTTGGCATTCATAATATAAACCAGCAGTCATAAGATGTGGGCTCACATCACTGGTGTCTGAGGCTTCACAATGTAGTGCATGTCAACAACCATCAAAGTATTATGCCAGCACAGCCATTAGCAATGCTGCAAAATGCTTTACGGTACACCACAAGGCCTTTAGCAGCCAAAGACCATGTGCATGGGGATAAAGCTGAAGAGGAATGGAAGCAAGACTGAAGGGAAAGGGAAGCAAGTCTAAAAGGGAGGACTGAAATGGTGTACAGTTTAATCAACTATAGATGTGTGTCTTTCACCCAGCATGGAACCATGGGGGTCAAAAAGGGCCCATATAATTTCTTTTGTACACTCAGATTAAAACAACAACTTGTCTGACTGTGGGATGTTTTTTGTTAACATCATTAACAACTTCAATCATACTCTAACTTAGTTGCCAAAAAAATGAAGTTTTTGACTACGCTGGATCGCCAGGTGATACATTTTTTCCATGAATGGAATGAAATGTTGTCTACCTTTTCCCAACTGATTATAATCTTTTATTCATTTGTATTGTTAAAATGAATACTGCAGGCATTCTCACTGCTAAGTCAATCAGTGTCTATGTGAGGGGGAGGAAGACAGAGGTTAAAAGGATTGAGAGACAGTCATTTGCTCTTTTAGGGTCACTGATACAGTTACGAAAACATTCACTCAGTTAAGATCTGCTAGAGGGACAACTTGCTTCCTTAAAAAATGAGGGGGGCAGAGAGAGAGAGAGAGGTGTATTTATGGAATGTCTTATAAAGATACTGTATAGGCTGTCTGCTTGCAGCGTTTTATATTCAGACTTTTTCCAAATTCTCTTTTCCTAAAATATGTTCTTTTATTCAGGCCAAGATCATACAGTACATTAAAAGAATTCTTTAAAAGTTTTAAAAATTTACTAGATGACCTCAGTGTGGTCCTATTTAACATACCCTCGGGAAAACATTTATGAAATACAGTGTGGTTTGAGGTTTTCCACACAATGCAAACGTAAAAGAGAATTTATTTTTTTTTAACAGAAACAATTTAAATTCCTCTAAAAGATAAAATAAAACAAGAGCAGGCACGCACCATACTGCAGATAAGCCATGAAAGCATAAAGATCTCTGGCTATTAAGTAAGGGGAATGAAAGTATTCTTCTTATTTTTTTTGATTAGGTGTTCTGTCTTTTTACAGTCAGCGTACAATGCCATTGTTGTTTCCGAATGGCTGGCAGAAATTTTAAAAAAGAATAAGATGGCTGCATTATGGACAATTTAATAATTTGTTAGCTAATGTTTAAAACCACACTCCTAGATACATTTTATCGTATCAATGCTGTGGGCAGAAAATAAAAATGTAAGTCCTGAAATGTATTTTTTAGCGGAACAGTTACAGACGTACCACACAAGTTGAGTACATCAGGTGTAAGACATCATCGTGATGCATCACTTCTGAGAAGTATTGGGAGGGAAATATCAGAGTTGAAATATCACAGCTGGCTCTGATTTCAGCTCATGCCAAACACCTGCAAGCTCTAAAAGGATACCAAAACAAAACTCCACCCTGTGGCAGAAGGCCATCCCTTAACAACCCTTCCTTGACTTTGCATCACTATAAAAATTAATTTAACATTTTTACAGAAACCTTATTCTTCCTGTCCCAGAAGACTAATACAGTTCCTTTAGCCATTCTGCTGAATATGCTTCAAAAACAGAAGGTTAAGAATTGAAATATTTGATAGTTGGAAATTATCTGATGTTTTCATCTTACTATTTGTGAAAGCCTGTGAAATTGGTGGGTTTTATTAACCTCTAGACTATATCATATTCTGTAAATCATTTCATTTGAACACGTCCTGGCAAAATTTTCCTAGCATCTGGTAAAAGCTTCCACAATTGAAGTTATGAATACAAAAAGCAACTCAAGAAACAAAGTGTATTTTAATGTGTTTAGTTTTTTTTAAGGATGCACTTTAAGAACCATGTTTTGAATCACTTTAGTGGTTAATATTTACTGAAACAGTTTTGAAGTCCGCTAAGGGTTATTCAAGTCAAGTGAAATTATATTCTTGTCTTTAATACTGCCGAGAATTTCTTACATACAGTGGTTCCTGCAACTGAAAAACAGTTGATGAAGGCCTTTAGGTTATACAGTGTGTCTGGAAGTCATTTCTAGAGGAGAAGTGAAAGAGGAATTAAATTTTTCATTTATCTCTTTAAGCAATAGACCTGGTTGGAAATTGTCTAAGGGAATGTTTTTCCAGAAAATGCCATTGTGTCAAAAGCAAAGCATTTTGTGAGAACATATTGCCTTTGAAAATAATTGCTTTGAAGTGAAAATTGGAGAAAAAGTCCCACTCCTTTCAATATGAAACATTCCATATGAAACATTCCATTTAGACCTTTACAAAACGAAATGTTTCAATTCTCCATGTCAAAATGACTTCTTGTTTCAAATTTTTAATTCTATGAAGTATGATATCAACAGCTGAAAACCAAATGAACACTTTCAATTTTGTCAAAGTGAAACATTTGGCTTTACCAAAATTGCCGTTTTTTCCAGAATTTTGATTTGTGGAAAAATTTGAAGTTTTTGTTTTCTTTCTTTTCTGAAACAAAAGAGATTCCAGAATTATAAAACTGCCCTTGAAACAAAACAATGATTCCTGCACACACTAGGAGAGTGGCTATTGTACTCCTTTTCAGATTACTGTACCCCTTTAGGGAGTCTGATTTGTCTTGTGTACCCTAAATTTCACTTCACTAAAAGTTACTTGCTTACAAAATCAGACATAAAAATACAAAAGTGTCACAGCACACTGTTACTGAAAAGTGTGTGTGTGTTAGTAATACATATGCCTCCATATGTTATGGAGAACAGTGCCTTCTATTATAGACTTCCATTTTATGAAGATCACACATTTCCTAAAAAAAAAAAAAAAAAAAGCCTTTATTTCAAGCATAGCTATCAAAAGATCTCAGAGAAGTGCCAAAAACCTCCCAGTGAACTAGTTTTCAAATTAAAGAGAGAACCTGCAAGGATGTTTTAAAAGAGTTGCATTATGGGTTCTCAGTTCAGGAGCATAGTGAGAGGCTTCTCACTGACCTTTTCAAAACTTCAGTTGTCTTTCTTCACTATCCTCCAGCATTAGCAATTCATGACACAACTTCTTCAAAGCCCTTTGGTTAGTTTCTCCCTTTGGAGAAGTTGCACACTGGTTCACTAATCCTGGAGCTCAGTAAAGTGATGACAGTCAGTTTCAAAGAGTTTGTACTTAATGTCCTGCAATCTTGGAATGCACTGAAGACAATGTCATTGAGTTTTCAAGGAACTGAAGTTCCTAACAGCATGTTAATCTGACTGGCATTTTCATTCTTGGATACAGTGCAAATTTGGAGTCATAACTGAGCCGTAATTACCCCAAGAATTTCAGTTAATCAAAGTTTGGTGAATATGGGTTTCATTATACATAAGAATACACGTGCTTAAATTATTACATTGCAATCCCATCACATTTTGCAAGGTAAGCGGGGTTGTCCTTGGTCTGTCTTCTAAGGTCTATCTAAGTGCTTGTAGGAGTTAGTCCTGATGATTCTGTAGGCGGCATTCTTCCCACAAACTCTGTACTGAACCAGTGCCACTGCACAGGTGGTATACGCTGTGTTACCGGACTGCAGTCATTTGCTTGTGTTATACATTCATAGTTGTGTGCACTTTTGGTTACCAAAGATCCTGAGGCAGTTTTTAATAATAGTAGTAATGTCCTGATCAAATTTTAGCTTGAGAACTAATATTTTGCCAACTTAAATTCCCCCAGCAGTTTCAGTTGAAGATAGTATTTTTCTTCACTAGCTGTATACTCTTTCCCCTACAAGTTGTGGAAAATAATATATACATGGCTTATCAGCCTAACAAGGTTGTTGATCATTAGGTAAAGTAAAACCTCTATTTTTCATTTTCAAAATTTCACAATGAAGTAGACATATATCCAAACTGAATTAAGTGAAGTTGGGACAGAAGGAGTCTACAAGGATATCAAAGGCAAAAACTTTGGATGCTCAAAACCAGTTTCAATATATGAATTCAGGTAACTATAGTTGAGTTTTGACTTGGTTTTAAATTTCTTCTTTTCAGTATCAGACTGTGTCCAGGAATATCCTGTGAAGATGGATAGCCTGGGCTTCTTCTCTGGGAAAAGGGGCTGGTCTTCACAGAGTTTTTGTGCTCCTTTAACTAAATCGGTTTGAAACTGGAATAATTAAAGTTTTACACTCCCCTAATGTGGATAGTGTTATAATGATATAATGGTGTTTATTCTGATATTGCTTATTCCTGTAAATTTAGGAAAATAAGATATTCTGGTGATAAGGAATCTTTATAGAGGTATAGCTGGATGCACACTAAGGAATGTGCTGCTTTACCTGTTTTGTTTTGATTTTAAAAATATCACATCCCTAACCAAAATAATAGTACAAAAACTATGTGGACAAGGCTATAGTGTGTCTCTACTCTCCAGCTGCCTTTTCTGAGTTTTTCAGCTGAGCCCTGAAAATTACAAAAGAGATATGAATCTCATTTTTAAAAAAACAAACACTTAATCAGTGATTAAAGAGTCCTTTGGGATGCCCCAGATGAGTTGCAGATGTTTAGGGCAATACTAGAGGTGCACTGTAGCTCACACTGGGGACGTTCTGCTAGGTGTTTGTCGTTTCATACATACCTGTGTTATGTGTAATGGCCCATGAAAGGGGATAGTCCCATAATTCACAAATAGCCCTAGGAAGAGGATGGCAAACAACTTTCTAGTGCTATAACCGACCAGTAACAGCACTAGAAAGGGAACTCTTGGGCAACATGAGAGAGAGATGCAAAGGTGATATTTCAGGACTTTTGACCATAGCTCAACAGTGGAAAGAGAGACAGACACACGAGCATGGCTAAAAATGGAGACTGTAATGTTGTTAACTTAACATAACTCCTGAAGGTCCAAAGCAGGACTACAACAGTTACCAGGTTGAAGATATTATAGTGTTGATCCCAAGCTGGTTGCCAAGTATCAAGGAAAAAAAAAAAAAAGAGGGACAGTTCTTAGCCACTTCAGTCAGTTAAAAGGGGTTTGCCCCCAAAAGCTAAATTTTCCCCCTCACCGTTATTTCACCCAAGGTTTGAAGGACTGGACAACGGATGCTGCAAGCTATGCAAATCATTGATGATTACATCCAACTTGCAATGCAAAGGCCCAGGCTCAGTGCCTGTCCATCCCTCTACAGAAGTTTGCCCCCTCGCCCCAAACTGGCCCGTATTAACATGCAGTCCATACTAGGAACCTTCTGTATTTGTGCCAAGCCCTTACTGATTATCAGGACTTGTCTCTTTTTCAGTATGTTACATGCCATTTTCCTAGGTACGGTTAATGTGAATATACACTTGCCTTTTTGCAGTGTGTTTATCCTGTAGCTTGACACTCAATAATATATCTGGTCATTAAGTTAAAGACTGATTTCTAGAAATGCCTTTTTTTTCTGATAGGCTCCCACCTATCCAGTAATTAGTCTGTTACAAATAACATCAGTTATAAATATTCTTTATACTAATCAAAGCAGTATGACAGTCAGCATCTCTTCTATGAAAGTTTAAAATACTTGGAAATCAATATAACATTCCTTCTCGTCCTTATCCTCTAAATATGCTGTCCCACCATATAAAAAATTAAAATGAGATCAACTAAACAGAGCCTTTATAATTAAAATGAAATGAAAGGAAAAAATGAGAAGCAATTTTTTAATTCAGTAAATGTGTGAATATATTCCATATGACAAAACTTTGCAAAAATAACTGCAAATTGCTGGTTCTTTGAGAAATATTTGCTGTCACAAAACTTTTCTTCTTTTCTGTTCTGCCAGTTCTCTTGTTGTATTAGAACTAAACGCAAACACTCTCACTCTCACTGCGCACACTTTCTCAATCTCTCATTATGGACGACTGATGGAAAAACAAACACCAAATAAGAGCATCTGGAGGTGGTTTATTTCTTTACAAGTTGACTGGAAGACAATGTTGAAACAGGCACTGCTGTCATTTCACAATACAGGAAATTTGGAAAAGGTGTCACAGCTGTTTTAAATAACTTCATTTTGAGCGTGCCAGTCATGTGGGCATGAGCCTTCACTTCTTCACTAGAAGATGAGGAGGAACTCATCCTGCAATAAGTGTAACTTGATTGAAATCAGTGAATTTCCACCAATTTGGCCCCTTAAAGGCAAAAATCAGTGCTATGGCCTAACTCAGCAGTGTTTTTAAGTGTCTTCGTGACTTTAAGCAGCTAAGTAGTCCCATTAAAGTCAATGGAACTACTTAAGTGTGAAATGGGTCCTATGTTTGATTATCCGTCTCTTAATATTAAATAATAAAGTGTGTGTGTGTGTGTGTGTGTGTGTGTGTGTGTGTGTGTGTATGTGTAAATTTGAGAACTAAGTGATCTAGGCATTAAAATAAAAACAATAACACTGAGAGGTAGAATGATTCAGTGAAAGGCCTGATTTGTAGCCTTGGGAATCAAAGTCTCCTATTTCACCTGAACAGAACAGTTATGACACAGCACAGGAAACAGCAATGCAATGTTGCCCAAACTGTTTTGCCAAAGAGCCTCAAATCTAACCTGGGAGGACCTGCTTTAAGCTTGGATAAATAATTCAGTCCCTGCCAGTGTACTCCATGTCATTCTGCTGAGACACCATCAGATTTGCCAGTTTTGCAGGTGGTTAGTGTAAACCTGGTCACTAGGGGTTGAGTTGAGACCACTAACTTATTCTCATTCCTTTAGATAGTAATAGCTTTGGTCACTAGTGACCACTAATCAGGGCAGGATTACAACTGATGACAACAGAATTAAATAAAATAAGTATGTGATAAATGCATTCTTTTAAGGTGGCATACATAATATACTGTTTATCTAGAACTTTTGTAAAGTATTTTACCTGAATCCATATAGTAAGACATATTGCACAATTCGTATAAGAGGTCTGGGGTTTTATTAACAAAAAAAAATTGAATTTATAAACGTATAATGTATTCATTTGCTTCATCACTGTAAAGCATATTTGAGAAATATTTCACCTTTCATACAGTACTACAGGGTGCAACCACAATGCCCCAGCCTGTATGAGTTTGGAGTCAATTAAAGACCACATTTGCATTATAATCTCTGAAAAGATTTAAATGTTTATAGAAAATGTGTTGTAACCTGATGTGGTTATCTCTGTAGTGATGATAGAGATTGATAGACATTTTAGAAATTATTCATGCTGAGAAATTTTAAAATTTCAGCATGCTACTATATTTTTCCTCAAAGCCGCTGTGTCCTCTTTGCTTGAAATCTCTTGATAGGTTGTTATGTGTGGAAAACACGCATTCTCTTCCCTCTATTTAGTGGTTCCACATAGGCTATGGCTGCAATATGGCAGTTATTTCAGCTAAGGGGTAACTCCACCCCTTTTTTTTTCTGGTACTGGCTTCATTGCAGCCATTATCAGGGAAATGAAATGCTAAATATATCTGCATTGAGCTAAAAGCTACATCAATGGCCAAACCACAGGAGCATTTTGCTAATATATATGTCCCAAAATCAACTTGGTGACTGAGTCATGGAGGTCCCTCCAACCGATCAACTTTTCTTCATTGCTACCAAGGTATGCATTTATTTATGCTGCTTACCAAGGTCTTCCCCATCTATCTGATAGGAGAGTGTAGCGATGGTATTAGTCAAGATGAAATTCTGTTACTGTTGGGTATTTTTAATGCCTTATTATGTTCCATGTCTCAACTTTGTTTTTCATTGCAAAGTTGTGTTTAGTCATTTTAAAATTAGCTGAGAACCAAGACAGGAAGTTCAGTGTTTTGGATTGTAAAGTGTTTTGAGATCTACTGATGAAAAATACTGAAGAAGAGCTAGGTGTTAGTATTTAAATAAGTATGAATACATACTTAGTGAATGGACCATTATTGTGTACTGGGTAAATAACATGGTTTTAAAGTATTTGCAATTATTTATTTGATAGACTCAGGTGCCACTTCACTAATACATATTTAGAAGTCTTTAATATTTTTATTTCAAGTATACTGTACTGCTATGTCAGGACGGGTCTAGTGTTCATCTGTTACATTTAATATAATCAAAATTACCAACAAATAATTTTTATATGTAGTAATGGGAAGAAAGCAGCAGTTAATATAACTTTTTCTATAACAATTCAAATGGTTGGAAACCTCAGTTGAAGTTTAAACTATTTTAGTAACAGTAAGCAGCAGGAGAAGAAAAATATTATAGTTTATGTCCATTTTGTAGGCAAAGAGCTGTAGACAGTTTGGACTAAGTTGTTTTCTTCACAAGGGTCATACTTTTGTTACTGACACAGGGTGGCTGGCAGACTTTAAGACTTTGCAGAGGAATCGAGGGCTTGTCTGTTGAATGATTTGGAAAAGTGCCCCTGAATCACAGTGGCAGGTGCATCTTGTTAACTCCAATCTGGATATAAAAGGGGTTGGGAACAGAAGAGGCAGAGGAAACTAGAAGCTGAGACAATGGTGGTCTTGTGGGGAAAACTTTTGGAACAGACAAACTTGCAAGGAGAAAGTTTAAACTTTGGTATATGTTCTCTTATGTTTGAGTTACCAGCAGAGCTAAATGCCAAGGAAAAGTTAAATATGGCAATATACAATTTATGTATGTTTTTTTCAGAACAAGTTAGAAACTCTACCTGTGTACAATTGCTTTGTGTTTTCATTAGGTCTGTCAAGCGATTAAAAAATTAATTGTGATTAATCAAATGAATCGTGATTAATCACAGTGTTAAATACTAGAATACCACTTATTTAAATATTTTTGGATGTTTTGTACATTTTCAAATGTATTGATTTCAATTACAACACAGAATACAAGGTGTACAGTGCTCATGGTATATTTATTTTTGATTACAAATATTTTCTCTGTAAAAAACAAAACAATATAAAATATTAGAACCTACAAGTCCACTCAGTCCTACCTCAGCCAATTGCTCTGACAAATAAGTTTGGTTACAATTTTCAGGAGATAATGCTGCCCACGTCTTGTTTACAATGTCACCTGAAAGTGAGAACAGGCGTTCACATCACACTGTTTTGGCTGACATTGCAAGATATTTATGTGCCAGATGCGGTAAAGATTCATATTTCCCTTCATTCTTCAACCACCATTCCAGAGGACATGTGTCCATACTAATGATGGGTTCTGCTCGATAATGATTCAAAGCAGAGCGGACCAACGCATATTCATTTTCATTATCTGAGTCATTGCCAGCAGAAGAAGATTGATTTTTTTTTTTTTTGGTGGTTCAGGTTCTGTAGTTTCCGCATCGAAGTGTTGCTGTTTTAAGTCATCTGAAAACATGCTCCACACCTTCTCTCTCTGAGGTTTTGGAAGGCACTTCAGATTCTTAAACCTTGCGTCGAGTGCTGTATCTGTCCTTAGGAATTGGTACCTTCTTAGCGTTTTGTCAAATCTGCTGTGAGAGTGTTCTTAAAATGAACATGTGCTGGGTCATCATCCAAGACTGCTATACAATGAAATATATGGCAGAATGTGGGTAAAACAGAGCAGGGGACATACAGTTCTCCTCCAAGAAGTTCAGTCATCCATTTAATTGAATGAAGTTATGTAACAAAAAAAATCTACATTTGTATGTTATGCTTTCATGATAAAGAGATTGCACTACAGTACTTGTATGAGGTGAATTGAAAAATACTATTTCTTTTATTTGTTGTTTTTACAGTGCAAATATCTGAAATAAAAATAATATAAAATGAGCGCTGATAATAAGATCAGAGTGCAAACTGCTGCACTGGGCAGCACAGTATGGGGAGGAGATGACCAGCCCCTCAGTGGGGAAAGAACGGGTTAAGGACTTTTTAGAAAAATTGGAGATGTACAAATCCTTGGATCTGGATCAGATTAATCTGTGGGTGCTCAGGGAGTCGGCTGATGTGATTGCAGAGCCATTGGCCATTATTTTTGAAAACTCATGGTGATCAGGGGAGGTCCCAGATGATTGGAAAAAGGCAAATATAGTGCCCACCTTTAAAAAAGGGAAGAAGGAGAATCTGGGGAACTACAGACTGGTCAGCCTCACCTCAGTCCATGGAAAAATCATGGAGCAGGGCCTCAAAGAATCCACTTGGAGGAGAGGCAGGTGATCAGGAACAGTCAACATGGATTCATCAAGGGTAAGGCATGCCTGACCAACTTGATTGCCTTCTATAATGAGATAACTGGCTCTGTGATATGGGGAAAGTGTTGGATGTGATATATCTTGACTTTAGCAAAATTTTTGATATGCTGTCCCACAGTATTCTTGCCAACAAGTTAAAAAAGTATGGATTGGATGAGTGGACTATAAGTTGGATAGAAAGCTGCCTAGATTGTTGGCTCAATGGGTGATGATCAACGGCTCGATGCCTAGTTGGCAGCCCGTATCAAGTGGAGTGTCCCAGGGGTCGGTCCTGGTGCCGGTTTTATTCAGAATTAATGATCTGGGTGATGGGATGGATTGCACCCTCAGCAAGTTTACGGGTGATGGTAATGCAGGGGGGAGATAGATACACTGGAGGGTAGGTAAAGGGTCCAGAGTGACCTAGATAAATTGAAGGATTGGGCCAAAAGAAATCTGATGAGGTTCAACAAGGACAAGTGCAGAGTCCTGCACTTAGGACGGAAGATCCCATGTGCTGCTACAGGCTGGGGACCGACTGGCTAAGTGGCAGTTCTGCAGAAAAGGACCTGGGGATTACAGTGGATGAGAAGCTGGGTATGAGTTAACTGTGTGCACTTGTTGCCAAGAAGGCATATTGGGCTGTATTAGTAGGAGCTTTGCCAGCAGATCAAGGGAAGTGATTATTCCCTCTGTTCAGCACTGGTGAGGCCACATTTGGAGTATTGCATCCAGTTTTGGGCCCCCCCACTACAGAAAGGATGTGAGCAAATTGTAGAGAGTCCAGTGGAAGGAAACGAAAATGATTAGGGGGTTGAGGCACATGACTTCTGAGGAGAGGCTGAGAGAACTGGGCTTATATAGTCTGTAGAAGAGAAGAGGGGTGAGAGGAATTTGATAGCTGCCTTCAACTATCTGAAGAAGGAATCCAAAGAGGAGGAGCTAGGCTTTTGTCAGTGGTGGTACATGACAGAACAAAAAGCAAAGGTCTCAAGCTGCAGTGGGGTAGGTCTAGGCTGGATATTAGGATAAACTTTTTCACTGGGAGGGTGGTGAAGCACTGAAATGGGTTACCTAGGGAAGTGGTGGAATCTCTATCCTTAAAGGTTTTTAAGGCCTGGCTTGACAAAGCCCTGGCTGGGATGATTTAGTTGGTGCTGGCCCTGCTTTGACCAGGAGGTTGGGTTACATGACCTCCTGTGGTCTCTTCCTACCCTAATCGTCTATGATTGTATGGACGCTTTTTTCACCTCCCATGCTTCAGGCACCATCTTTTTGTCTCTCCTTTTCAAGTTTGCTCTTTCTGTGAACTTTCTGTTGATTTTTCTGTTGACAAGGGCTGGGTGTTAATGTCTAGATGCATTAAGGTTTCACCATGGTGCCTAAACTGTTGTCACATGTTCTGTATTCAGCTGAGGTAGATTTAAACTCTTTGGACCAAGAAATGAGTTTTCCTACATACTCTTTTTAAAATGGCATGTACCTCTACATCACTTTATAACTAATCAGGCAATCATGCCTGTTATGAGATATACATCAATGCTAAGAAATGACTGCATGATGCAGTGTGGATCCTAACAGTTATCTCATGCTGATTACTACAGAACTGTTTGAAATTATACATTTTCATACAGTATATGTTGTCATGAGAATCTGCTTGTGCACCTTTGAATTAATTCATGCAGTGTTGCCTGGAATATATGACACTGTCTGTAGAAACAATATATATAAGGAAAGTTCTATGTTTCAAAGGGTACAAGCTTGTGATGATTGACTAAGCACTGCAGCTCATCTGTATAGCAAGGCAGACATTCCAAGTCCTGGGCTTTGGCAGGACACAAACAATGGTGAAAACTGAGGCCATCAGTGGGCATAGGGGTGGAGGGGAAGGATTACAAATATTTCAAACATTTTAGAGGCAAACGTGAGCTGAAATGTCAGGAGGTCAGTTTTTATTTATTTCTGCTTTCTGCTGCCATTCTTGCCTATTTTTACAGTGGATGGTTCCTTGCACAAACATCTGGGATCAGGTTGCTAACACCTGCAGCACATGGAGAGAGAGAGTGGTTTCCCTGACTATAAGACTTATTTTAAAATGCATAACTTAAATAGCTATTGATAGTAAAAAAGAATTATTTTAAAATATGTTGTTTCCTCCTGCAAAAAAGTGGATAATATAGGTATTTTTTATTTGCAGCATCCATACTTTATTTTAAAATAATTGGGGCTACTACACACAGACTGCAAGTGCATTTTTCATGATTTAAACCTGGAACACTGTACAGTACATCTGTTTAACATCTTGTAGTTTCAAGAATTCAGCCTTGAAAATCTTCTGTCCCATAAAAGGTTATGTTAGGATTTTCACATGCAAACTGGAAAAGGTTTAAGCACTAGTGGATCCTCTTTTATTAACCCTTGTGTGGCTGCTGGCCCATCATTGTGTTTTGCCAAGAGTTTTAAGAAGGAGACTTCATTAATGAAAAGAAATATGAGTTTGTGAATATCCGAGTATGCTGGAAAATTACTTTTTCAAGATATAGCTGAAGATCCCTAAGTAGGCATTAGACAACTTGTTTTTTAATTACCAAATGATGATAAAATCATCCAATGTGTGGCTATATCTTTATTTGCTATCTATGCTTCTCTCTATTGCACTGGTTTTATGCTGATGCAATTCCATTGTCTTCACTGGAGTTTTACTGGCATAGCTGAGTGGAGAAACAGGTCATCTCACTGCTTCCTGTTCAATACAATTGGCAATATCTGCACACAAGAAGCCCAGGACTAGTGGTAGAAATTATGTGGGTAAATCACGACCTTCATTGACGGAGCTGTGCTAGGAAATCTTTACCATTCTTTATGGGAGCCATTTCCATAGATTTAGAAAATAGGTTCAGTCTCTACATGAGGGCCTGAGGCCAAGCAACATTATCTCCCATTGAAGTAAAAGGGAGTTGAGGGATCTCAGCTCCTCGCAGGAGTTACTCAGATCCTTGCAAGGCCAGGCCATTAGTGAGCCCCAAAAGTGACCCATGTAACAGTGGAAGGAAGATTCTGTGGTCAAGCAGTAGATCGGAGATCTGGGGTTTGGGCTTCAGTGCCAGTGTAATAAGTCATCTCTAAGCCAGATGCAGGGGTGCTGGAACAATTTGTACAATGGAGGTGCTGAGAACCATTGAATCAAACTGTAAATCCTGTATATGATGGGAACTGCTTCAAGCCGCGGGTTGCTACCTCACCCCCAGCACCCGTAGTTCTAGCACCTATGACCTGGCAAGTGCTCTTTGAGCCTAAGCCTGATCATTAGCGCTGAGTGAAGAGTCATCCTGGAGCCTGAAACCTGAGGGCTCCATGTCAATCAACCAGGGCTCAGCCCATTTGCAGGCGAAGGTCTAACTGGTGAGCCCAAGGCTAGGGATATCAGCTCCCAACAAAAGCACCCATTCTAGTCTGCTCAATGTTGCAACTTCACTGGGAGTATCCCCTGCTGCTTGGTTTTTCTGACAGATTGCACCTGCTTCTGCCTTGTTCCAAGCCACTCTTGGTTCCTGATTCCTGCTTTGACCTTGGCTCTGGTTCCCAGCCCAACAGCTGGGTATGACTGCCACTTCTCCAACCACCAGGTTTGTCCACTGCTGCTTCAACCACTAGGCATGACTATCCACTTCTCAGTTTCTGACAGCCTGCTTCTTCCACAGATTTTCTGACTGACCTTTGGCAAGTCATTTAACCTCGTTGTGCCTCATTTTTCTTATTTGTAAAATATGGCGAATCATATTTACCTATATATATATGGCAGGTGTGATGCAAACTTTAATTTGCTGTCTTTGAAAATCAGTTTATGATCCTTGGTTGGAGAGTGCTATAGAGGTAAATACTATTATTAATTTATATACATTTATTTTGGTGTTCTTTTTTTAAAAAAGCATAGACCCTTACTAGGAAACAATAATTTTCCTTAATTCAAGTAGTTGATGCCATGCATGTAGTGGACAAGTCACAAAAACGCTTTGTGCTGCAGGGCCTGTAGTGAGTGGGCGTGTGAAAGAAGAAGAGATAGCATTTCCTTTAGAGACATACACACCCTCTGACCCAGACGAGAGAAGAATCTGTGTTGCAGAAGGCTTGCTGCAAGGGATTTTCCACATGTATTTTATTATTCTGAAGCTGATAGTGGTGACAAGTTGCACATTAAGTAACTGTCTCTTAAAAAATTACTTTTTTTATTATCTCTGTAGGAAAAGTGATGTAATACTGGGTTACTTGGGTAAACAAAGTCATTTGACTACAGAATATATTACCATCACATATGAAACTAGCTCCCTTCTGCCCCTTCACTTTAGACATATGGCTCTATGGTGATTACCTGCATATTTAGGGACGAGTGTGTTCAGATTCACAAAGTTAGTAGCCAACAGTTTTCACTGGGGAAATAAGTTTAGCCAACTGTTAGTAATTTGGTTTTGGAAATATCTGCAAAGTCCTCAAATGCATAAGACACAGTGAAACATATGGTCCTAATCAGCCCCTTAAGAAGAAGACATGGTCTATTTTCCATTAGGGATGGTGCTTACAACAAATGAGTAAATACAGCTGAAGTTTACACATGTATTCTAACTTTACTGTAGTATGTGTGTGTGCTTATAGGTAAATATGCATGCACACGTATATATTTAGGTGTATTCCCAGTGGATCATGATGATTGCTACTAAATAAAACAAGCTGACATAGCGAGTCAATTGGTATAAAAATAGGAAAAAAATACATTTTTTAAAAAAAAACTTTTCTTGTTTGGTTTTTTCCTTATTATTCAACTGCCAGAGCTCATAAACCTAAATTGGCAGCATGTAATTGGACAAAGGAATGCAGTGGAACCCTCTTGTAATGATGTTTGTTTTTTAACATAACTTTGCTCTGAGCAGAGAGGTTCACAATAGGAGCAATTGCAAGTTGCACATTGCAGTGCATTGTAACAATTCTAGGCAGTTATTCCACTTGACTTGAAATGAGGTTTCATTATATACGTTGGCAGTTGGGCAAATCCAGGGTCCTGCACCTGGCTTGACAGGTTGTATGGGATATAAAGCTGATGTTTGGGGGGAGCCACATTGTAGAGTCTCCTTCTTCCCAGTAAGTGAAGTAGGCTCTCTGAACCCTTATTCAGGCACCCCCATGAGGGTCAGTTCAAGTGGACCCATAGTTTGGTGGATACTTGGGCCCTGCCTCTCCCTCGACATGCCTCTTTCTGCCTCCTGCATGCTGCTATGTGGAGAGCTTCCATGTAACACACCTGGAGCGCGCATCCCCTGCACTCCTTGAATTTTGCTGAAGGGCCTGTTACGGTCACACTTTTTATAAAGTTCAACACATGCTCCTTCCCCCACCCCCATTTCCATCATCATAATGATAGATCTAGGTGTGACACGGTGCTCGTAGGGAGTTCCAAGATTCTACAGTGCCATGCTTAGGGGACTAAATGCATTCACAGCCTTTCACTACTGGGTCACACACAGAGGATTAAAAGTTATCATTACCTCAAGGCCTTAAATTCCTTATTGTGTTTATCTGAAGTGTTTGTGTCTAGTATCTTTGGCAGTTGTTACAATTCTTGCACGTTTTCCTGCACATTCCTCATGGTGTGACCATCACAGGAATGGGTTTTACAATTGTATACAGCACATGAGTAGATTCCATTCATCAGAATCAAGTACATTATTATAATTGTAACAATTCTATAACAGCAAAACAGTCTGGTCAGATTGCATAGTGTGCTAGGTCAAATAAAGCTTAGCTTTTCGTCTTCTGGGTCAATTGGAGATTCGACTAGGTGAGTGGGGTGGACAGGGGAAGAGAAGAATTATCATCAGTGTCAGATATACAGTAGTATCTGGTTTTATAGGTATATCCTTGAAGCCCAGGAGCCTGGTATTTTGGTTAGGCAGTAGAATATCCATATCATATATAGACTTAGCCAAGATGTACATTTTGAAAAGAACATAATTATATTGGAGTACAAAGGAGTCTTAAAAAAAAAGATGAATGATCGGATTTTCAAAGGTGAAGAATGTCCACAAATCCAATGTTGAGGTCAATGGAAGCTGCCAGTGTTCGGCTGTTCGGCACTTTTAAAAATCAGGCCGGAAGTGTTTAGTAAAGGTCTAATCAGGAAACGTTAAAAGAGATGGACATGTTCACATAAAAGAAACTTGAAGAAATATAAATAAACCTCTCTCATGCACCCTACATTTTGCCTCTAATGTGCAGATTTACTTCCAAAAACATTCTTTTTCTCAGTGTGTTTCACCTCGTCCAAAATTCAGATTACACTTACTATAAATGTATCTATAACCTGACAGGAAGAGGGAGGACGAGAAAGGGTCATTCTTATATAAAAATGCCTTTGGAGAAGACACAATAACCTCAGCTAGTTGTGGAAGTAAAGGAGGACAAACCATATCAGTAGAATTTTGTCACTTTTGAATGCAGTTTCTCGTTTTCATGTGATTCACACACAGATCCCGAATGTAGAGAAGTTGTCAAGGCACAAGATCATCCTTGCAAAAAATGCAGTTGCCATGAGAATCTGCTGTGAGCCTTTTGATCTAGAGCGGGGTAGGCTGGACATAGAAAGGAAGGAAAAGCCTTTTTTAATGTCACTGATAAATCAGGCAGGGGTCTGATCCAAATGAACTTCTCTAACTTAAAACACTTTCCTGTAAAATTGAAAAATTGTAACAAATGTTGAAATCAAGACAAGATTATAATTCCCCTTGATGGAAGCTTTCAAGGGGAATTATAAAAGTAAATCACAGTGCTTTACTTATTCTCCATTAACTAAAGATTGTAGATAACCATCTACTTTGCTACACTGCAAACTTCTATAATATGTTGGATTTAAGTCTGTAGGTTTAAAACTGGTTCCTGTCTTCTTTAGTTTCTTGGTGTATTGCAAACCTAGTACTCTGGCAAAGGCTGGGAGAATTTTTTGGTGAACTTGGGCATAGTTTCAGGCAAACCTGGGCCAACTTCCAAGGAAACTAGGTCAGACTGATGATTCTCACTTTGAAATCACGCAGATCTTCAGTGATTTAACGTGGTCTCAACATGAAACTTTGCAGTTTCAGCTGGGTTTTTTCACTTTGCATTTTTGGGTTTTCTCAAACCTGAAACTCAAAGCAAAAATCAAGGAATGCAAGATACTGGGTGAAAAAAATTATAGCAACCCACTGGGAATAAAAATAACCAACTTTCACTCAGTTTTCCGTTACACCTTATTATTTTGTAAAGAAAGTGTAGATGATATATGGGTGAGCCAGAAATGTTATCCAATAAAGAATTCCACTTTCTCCATCTCCTGTCCTGAAGTGAATGAAAGACGAGCATGATTAAATGGCTGTGGAATGTGACAGAATTTGTTACTATTTTCTCTCTATCCTTTCACATCGTCCACTTTCATAAGTAAACCAGTGCCTAAACCAGCTGACAGGGCTGTCTTCTCTTGGACTGGAACTGAAAACTGGCATTTCGCTAGTATATCACATGATGTTGCAATGAGACTCCTGCCCAGATGGAAATGTTCAATCCATTGTTCATCCATCATGGGGGTTTGCCCGTTTCTTCTATTTTTTCCCTTGTCAGCATGGCTAAATGATTCAAAGCGTCGCAAGGTAATTAACGATAACCTAGAACTTCACTCTAATGTAGAGACTTACTATCTATGCCATCTTTTGCAATAGTCTCCTTTTACAGGGAGTAGAGAGGGAAGAGAACATCTAATTCTCAGTAGGGTTGCCAGCCCTCTAGGATTGTCATGTGATGAAGTCTCCAGGAATACATCCAACCAAAATTTGCAGCCCTCATGCTCAGTCATGGCTTAGCTACACATTGAATTGGCTTTCCACTACTTTTTCTTTTTTTTTGTCATTCCTGCTTTTCTTCTTCAGTCAATCAAAGCTGTATTATTCACTGATGTCAGGGAACTGAAATTTCTTGGGAATGTTGATTTCAGCCCCTCCTTACCCCTTTGTGCCTAACTAAAATGAGTATAAATGAGGAATTTATATCCTAGTGTAGTCTTTTCTGTTATTCTGTATCTGGTGATTGTGTTTGTTCTCTCTTTAGCAATAGGAACAGATTAATAGTACGTTCCCTTTTTTATTGTGTCAGATTGCATGGATGACACTGACAACTAACAGATTAGGCATGGACTAGCAGTCTGAAAACATGGATTCTAAATCTGGAAGACAAGTTTCTAGTTTTCACATATGTTTGCCGGTCAAGGTAAACCTCAGAGTTTACCTCTTCTTGTTAATATGTGTTAATACTACAGCTGCCTTGTCTTCACCAGGATTTTACCTCAGGTTTGTTACTAACAGGCGCTAAGAACACACCTTTGTTCCTAGTGAACACAAGACCCAGCCTGTAGTTTTCCCCTTCTGTAGGATGGGGTTAATGTTAGTTACTCATAACACAATGATTTTTGTAAAGTGCTACATAAGTAGCAAGTGTGATTAAGAACAGTTACTGGTAGAGGGGAAAGAACCCAGGACCTCATCGTTCATGATGAATGTGCCAGAACATCTGATTATTGAGGGTACCACTATCCCCTTCTCCTCATCCTCTTCTTGCAGCTCCTTTTTCAATATAGAGAATTTTGGCAACAAAATAGCATTTCCTTTTTTATTAAATATCCAGAAAGTGAAAATATTTTGTTCAAAACTTCACTGAAAAATATTAATCTATCAACATATTGCTCCAATTTTATGGAATAGGCCCGTGGTAGAGCACGCAACAGGAGTAACATTCATGTATACTCACTTCTATTACTTCCTATACTAAGTTTTAACTAGTGTGAGTTTTTAGAGCCAAGTTAAAGGTATAACCCTGTAAATAAAGGTTCATAATGGAAATGCTGAGAAATCCTAGGATACAGTTGTGAAAAATATTCATTTAATAATAAATCTATACGAGATATTTGTGTTGATGATTTCTGAGTAGCAGTAACAGCTGGCTTTATATGGATGGATGCATTAGACATGTAATACCAAACATATCACTGCATAATTTTATAATGAACAGATTCGGAACTATAGCAAGAAAATTCATGAAACTTACAGATGTGTTGTCTGTACCAGAGCTACTTTAGAAAAGACTTCAGCCTGTATTTTAAACTAATAGCTGACCATTTATAGAGTAGGCAGAAGCACAAATATTTTAAATGGTGAGATGGTGTAAGCTCCACTGTTTGTAGATATGGGGTGTAGAAAGCCTATGCAATAATTATTTCCACCTTGTATTTTACTAATTCCAGCAGAGTGACCAGACAACAAATGTGAAAAATCGGGACAGGGAGGTTGGGAGTAATAGGAGCCTATATAAGAAAAAGACCCAAAAATTGGGACTATCCCTATAAAATCAGGACATCTGGGCACCCTACTCTAGATTTACCACATTGTCATGTGTTTTAGGAAGAGGGGATGAATGTACTGCATTTGGGCACTTAATTAGTAGCAAAACTGCTGCTGGAATGCTTTGTAATATCAAATAGCTGAAAGAGGAGGAAAAATTGCAGATAAACATGAATAAATAAGGAAGTGATTAGATTATATGAAAATTGTTTGGAGTCTGGCGGAATTTACTGTAATCTGCTAATGGCAGCAAGAACTGTGTAATTGCTAATGCCAAACAAGGAGACTGGACATGTAAGGGAGGGAGTTTTCTGTGCTTGTTACCATTTATGATTTTCTAAAAGCTATCCATATGTGTCCACTTGGTCTGGACTCCTAGGCAAGTTGGTCTCTGGCCAGATGCTCCATCTCTTTGAGCTAACACCTCTCTATAGAGCTCTAATGCTCCCCTGAAGAGCACTCTTTTTTAAACTCTCCAATTTAGATTTGGCAGTTGAAGCATGATGGCGATTGAATGTTTTGAGAACCAGCAATAAATAATGCTTTAAAACTTACATTGTTTTGTCTCTCAGTTGCTCTGCTATGCAGTTGCATAAGCATTCGTAAGCTAAAGTAGTGGAAATCAGATTGGATTACATCTGCTAAGGTCACATATTGGTTAAGGTTTCTTTCCGCCCCCCTCTAAAGCTCCAGTTTATTCTCATTTGTATCATAAATAGAGAAATATAAAGGAGGGTGCTCTGTTTTATGAAACAATGTCCAACAAGGAATTGGTGGAGTTAAGAATGTAAAGTTTGGCTAATCTGAGTAGCATATTTATAATGAAACATGATTTCTCTTGTGTTTTTTTCCTTCTTATCCCTATAAATACTATGTAATCCTCTTCTCTTCCCCTACCCTGACAGTCTGTTGTTGTGTCTCTGCCTGCTAAGTGTCTGATCCAGCAAAGCATATAGGGCTTTCCAAGCCATGCAAGCCCCAATAGGCCCTGGGGATTGTGCTCTGTGACCGGCCAGCCAATCCAGGTAAAAGGTCATTTTGCTGTGGAAGACAAGGCAAAGGAGGACTTTGTGCTGGCAGTATATTCTGCAACTGCTGGGATTTGAGGAGGCAGTGAAGGGGAGTTAATGCAAAAGAGCCTTTTGCCTCCAGCACAGCTACTCACACTCCATCGGTGTTCTATCTGTTCACATCTGCCTCCAATGCCAACACTGAAATTGAAATGTCCATGGGATTTACTCGTGCACCTGTGAATGGGGGAAGGTGGGTCTGGTCCACCTGATGGGCTGGGAATATTATAACGTGCAAACAAACTCACCCACCAACAAAACAATAATGTTGGAGTGTGGCGGAAAGGGAGTTCTGCCTTTCCTGAACAATGAGGAGTGCTGTAAGGAATTGCCTTTCCCCATTACCACTGTGTGGTTTGGGAATATTTTTCCTTTCTCCTGGGCTTTTGTGTGTGTGTGTATATATTTGTGCTGAAGCTCATTTCTGTTCCTCTGTTATCTGGCCTCCAAATCTGACCCATCGGCCTGGAAGATCCTGCCATCTTCTGGCTATAGTCTCTTTAAAAATGGTTCCCAAGTGATTGGCTGTCAGCCACCAACTAAATATAAAGGCTCACAGTTTTAAAGACTTAAGTATTTTATTTTTTTACTTATGGGTGTAGTTCACATCCAGTACGTAACTATCTAGAGGCCCCAAATTGCCCGTGTACCTATGAGAATTCGCAAAACTGCAGGCACAAAAGTGGAGGCTTAGTTAAGGCCTGCATAAAAATCAGGTAATAAAACTGCCCTTGCAAAGCAGGAAGCATATCAGCTTTGCAATTGTTAAGTAATCTAATCATTTTAAGGGAATGTCCAGAATCTATTATCTGCATCTCAGTGCTAAGGATTTAAAAAAAAAACAACAGAATACCCCAAACTCCCCAAAACAAACACAAAAGCTCACTCTAAAAATAATTTGGAAATTATGTTTTATTAGATTCATACCCAGCATCAAAACTGACAAGCATTGTGTTTCAGGTTTCCTCTTCCTTGATACGTTCGAATAATTGTTCATGACCAAAAGAATAAGTCTTAAGTATTAATATTTTATTATGATTAAAAGTTTGTCTCCCTATCCAAAGTATTTGAATTAGCTAAGTTTTGTGGAATTTCCAGCTCAGTTTTACATTGGTTTTCTTGTAAAGTTTCTGACCTTTCTTACTTTTGATTGAGCCATAGTAGCCATTCTTCTGGTATTCTGGGAATTCTATTTCTAGACCTGGATAGAAGCAAGAAATACAGAGGTGTGAAACCAAAATAATCACACTATTTCTGAATCTCCAGAGTTAGGATCACGTTTGGGGTGAAAGCTTTTTCTTCAAGGACTTAGATTCTGGTTCACTCTAAATATTGTTTGGAATTAGAGTACCATGGTATTGCAGGGAGATGCAACATGCAAATTAACTCATATGAAGAGAAAGCTGTACTTGTGTTACTGAATTCCCCCAGAGATTCGGCATGTGGAGGGCAGCTTTAAGTTGTGGTTGTAGCACCAAGGAGCCCACTTTGCAGGAGCTGTCTAAGGGATGAGCTGAGGTGGAGCACGCTCTGAGTGCCTTGCTGTGAGCCTTCCCTATCCAATGCTCTACTTTAGGCCTATGCTAGATACTTGCCTACCCTCTGTTGGAGGAAGATCAGTGTTTTCGTTGCACTACCTCTTATCTCTTTCTGCCAGCACAAACCCTGAAGCATTCAGATCCCTGTATATATTATATCATATAATTAAACTATATTAAATGATAAATACTGACATTAATTCCTAAGGTATCAATAGTGCACTATGCTGCATGCTTTTCAGCTGAGTAATGTTCTCTTTAGACATTTTTGTGTTGGATACAAAGCTGCCCATAGTGATACGTGCCTTTCACATATGTAGGCCAGACTAGAACTTCAGTAACGCTGCTAAGGGTGACAGAAAATCACGTAAAAGCTGCAGCGAGTTTAGCATGGTGCATCTTGTTGCTGACAAAGACACTTCAGCCAGGGCAAATAAAGTTACTAGAGACGGGAGCAGTATAAGAACCTCGATAGATAGCTGTGGACCACCCTTAAGACATGGACTCAGTCTTGTGTGTTCTGTATTTAAGAAATAAATGAAAGTGAGGAGACTATACACATCCCCTCTGTTTTATTTTTAAAAAGACTTCCCCCTAATAATTCCCTACACTTTATATATCCCATAAGATTCTCTTCTGCATGTGGGAGGAACTGAGTTAATGATCTAGTCCAGGACACAATTAATTTTTTTTATTTGGTGCTTACACTTTCCTAAGATGGATGAATGGATGGTGGCTTCATTAAGCAGAATAAGATGGTAAACGTGAAGAGAACTACCCCCACTTTTCCCCCAGAAAGCCCCTGTTTAACTCATTTGTCCTCTATACACATAAATAATAAGTTATTCTTAGAACCCTAAGGCTGCTGGGTAAAAACTGTAAATCTTGATGGAATTAGTTGTAATATATAGTCCTATAAATGGAGTAGTACAGACTGGGAAGTGAAACATTTAAACAACCCATTAGTCATTTTTTCCCTTGAAGTCAGAAAAAAAAGCTAGTCAGTCATAAACAAAAATGTGTTAAGAATATTTTCACCATCTCAGATAGATTTTTTGCAGTTAAAGGAGCTTTCCTTTAACTCTTTACAGACCAAGGATATAAACATCTTCCTAAACATTCTCACGGCAGGGGATGGTCCATAAATTCAGTAGTGATGAGTTCTTCAGTCCCCACACTGCAGTAGGCAGAGTCAGATGTTTTTGTTTAGCTAGGCTGACTTTCCTCCCACTGCAGAGCCCCTTCAGAATTTTCTTTGCCTCCAAAGGTGTAGCAGGCTCAAAGTTGGGTCCCCTGTAGATGGTCCATAACCTGATTATTTTTTTCTTCTTTTTTCCTAGGTCTTCTCCCCTGCTCCCCATCATCTCTCCCCTTTGTAGAATGGGGTTACTGGCTTTTTAAGGCTCATTAAAATTTACCTTATATATCGGAAGGACAGAACAGGTCTTGGGGGTGGGGAAGTGGCACTATATGTGAAAGAAAATGCAGAATCAAATGAATTAAAAATCTTAAATGAATCCATATGCTCCATAGAATCTCTATGGATAGTAATTCCATGCTCTAATAAGAATATAACAATAGGGATCTATTATCGACCACTTGATCAGGACAGTGATAGTGACGATGAAATGCTAAGGGAGATTAGAGAGGCTGTCAAAATAAATAACTCAATAATAATGGGGGATTTCAATTATCCCCATATTGACTGGGTACATGTCACCTCAGGACAAAATGCAGAGACCAAATTCCTCGATACTTTAAATGACTGCTTCTTGGAGCAGCTGGTATAGGAACCCACAAGGGGAGAGGCAACTCTTGATTTAGTCCTTGATTTGGAGCGCAAGAGCTGGTCCAAGAGGTAACTATAACAGGACTGCATGGGAATAGTGATCATAGTATAATAGCATTTAACATTCCCGTGCTGGGAACAAAACCGCAGCAGCCCAACACTGTGGCATTTAATTTCAGGAAGGGGAACTATGCAAAAATGAGAGGGTTAGTTAAACTGAAATTAATAGGTAAAGTGACTAAAGTGAAATCTCTGCAAGCTGCATGGACACTTTTCAAAGACACCATAATAGAGGCCCAACTTAAATGTATACCCCAAATTAAAAAACAAAGTCAAAGAACTAAAAAAGAGCCAGCGTGGCTTAAAAACCATGTAAAAGAAGCAGTGAGAGATAAAAAGACATCTTTTAAAAAGTGGAAGTCAAATCCTAGTGAAGTATTTAGAGAGGAGCATAAACACTGCCAAATTAAGTGTAAAAATGTAATAAGAAAAGCCAAAATGGAATTTGAAGAACAGCTAGCCAGAAACTCAAAAGGTAATAATAAAATGTTTTTTAAATACGTCGGAAGCAGGAAGCCTGCTAAACAACCAGTGAGGCCCCTGGATGATAGAGATACAAAAGGAGCACTTAAAGATGATAAAGTCATTGCGGAGAAACTAAATGAATTCTTTGCTTCGGTCTTCATGGCTGAGGACGTTAGGGAGATTCCCAAACCTGAGCCATCTTTTGTAGGTGACAAATCTGAGGAATTGTCACAGATTGAAGTGTCACTAGAGGAGGTTTTGGAACTAATTGATAAACTTAACTGTAACAAGTCACCGGGACCAGATGGCACTCACCCTAGAGTTCTGAAAGAACTCAAATGTGAAATTGCGGAACTATTAACTAGGGTTTGTAATCTGTCCTTTAAATCGGCTTCTGTACTCAAAGACTGGAAGATGGCTAATGTAATGCCAATATTTAAAAAGGGCTCTAGAGGTGATCCCGGCAACTACAGACCGGTAAGTCTAATGTCCATACCGGGCAAATTAGTTGAAACGATAGTAAAGAATAAAATTGTCAGGCACATAGAATAACATAAATTGTTGGGTAAAAGTCAGCATGGTTTCTGTAAAGGGAAATCATGTCTTACTAATCTATTAGAGTTCTTTGAAGGGGACAACAAACATGTGGACAAGGGGGATCCAGTGGACGTAGTGTACTTAGATTTCCAGAAAGCCTTTGACGAGGTCTCTCACCAAAGGCTCTTATGTAAATTAAGTTGCCATGGGATAAGAGGGAAGATCCTTTCATGGATTGAGAACTGGTTAAAAGACAGGGAACAAAGGGTAGAAATAAATGATAAATTTTCAGAATGGAGAGGGTTAACTAGTGGTGTTTCCCAAGGGTCAGTTCTAGGACCAATCCTATTCAACTTATTCATCAATGATGTGGAGGAAGGGGTAAACAGTGAGGTGGCAAAGTTTGCAGATGATACTAAACTGCTCAGAATAGTTAAGACCCAAGCAGACTGTGAAGAACTTCAAAAGGATCTCACGAAACTAAGTGATTGGGCAACAAAATGGCAAATGAAATTTAAGGTGGATAAATATAAAGTAATGCACTTTGGAAAAAATAACCCCAACTATACATACAATATGATGGGGGCTAATTTAGCTACAACTAATCAGGAAAAAGATCTTGGTGTCATCGTGGATAGTTCTCTGAAGATGTCCATGCAGTATGCAGCGGCAGTCAAAAAAGCAAACAGGATGTTAGGAATCATTAACAAAGGGATAGAAAATAAGACGGAGAAGATCTTATTACCCTTATACAAATCCATGGTGCGCCCACATCTTGAATACTGTGTACAAATGTGGTCTCCTCATCTCAAAAAGGATATACTGGCATTAGAAAAGGTTCAGAGAAGGGCAACTAAAATGATTAAGGGATTGGAACGGGTCCCATATGAGGAGAGATTAAAGAGGCTAGGACTTTTTAGCTTGGAAAAGAGGCGACTAAGAGGGGATATGATAGAGGTATATAAAATTATGAGTGGCGTGGAGAAAGTGAATAAGGAAAAGTTATTTACTTGTTCCCATAATAGCAGAACTAGGGGCCACCCATTGAAATTAGTGGGCAGCAGGTTTAAAACAAATAAAAGGAATTTCTTCTTCACACAGCGCACAGTCAACCTGTGGAACTCCTTGCCTGAGGAGGCTGTGAAGGCTAGGACTATAACAGGGTTTAAAAGAGAACTGATTAAATTCATGGAGGTTATGTCCATTAATGGCTATTAGCCAGGCTGGGTAAGGAATGGCGTCCCTAGCCTCTGTTTGTCAGAGGGGGGTGATGGGTGGCAGAAGAGAGATCACTTGATCTTTACCTGTTAGGTTCACTCACTCCGGGGCACGTGGCATTGGCCACTGTCGGTAGACAGGATACTGGGCTAGATGGACCTTTGGTCTGACCCAGTACGCTCTTTCTTATGTTCTTACCTGATGGAATGCTGGGCAATTGTGGGGACTGTTACCTAGCTCTTTCCCCAGTTTAAGCCCTGCTGGTGGCTGAAAAAGCAAAAGAGAAGGTTCTGTATCCTGTGCTCAGCTGCCTTGGCCAAGCGAATCAAAGGGGAAAAGTGTTTCTTTTGCTCCCCCAACCTTGGTGCAACTACAGTTATAAAGAAGGCCTCTGGCCACTGCCAGTACGATAGAGCAGCTGCAGACAAGCAAGAGGCTCAGAAAGGCAAGGTGCTGAACCAAGCGCCTAGGACATCGGGAATTGGAGCAGAGGAAAACCTCCTGGACTCTGGCCGCCTTCTCTCCACCAGCTAAAGCCTCACAACAGTGGCTGTGCAAGTTGCTGGGGACCTCCCCACCCTTCCGGTGGGCAAGCTGTGGTCAGGACACTCCTGTATTCGTCTGGAGTCCTGAGAACCGCCAGCTATCCAGTATCAGAGGGTTAGCCATGTTAGTCTGGATCTACAGAAGTGGCAAAGAGTCTTGTAGCACTTTATAGACTAACAGATGTTTCAGGGCATAAGCTTTCATGGGCGAAGACCACTTCATCAGATGAATGTTGTGGAAATCTCCAGAGGCAGGTATAAATATGCAGGCAAGAATCAGGCTAGAGATAACAAGGTAAATTCAATCAGGGAGGATGAGGCCCACTTCCAGCAGCTGATCTGGAGGTGTGAAAACCCAGAGAGGAGAAACTGGTTTTGTAGTTGGCGAGCCATTCACAGTCTTTGTTTAATCCTGAGCTGATGGTGTCAAATTTTCAGATGAGCTGTAGCTCAGCAGTTTCTCTTTGAAGTCTGGTCTTGAAGTTTTTTTGCTGTAGGATGGCCGCCTATCCAGATACACCTGTTTCCTGCCATTGCCCTTGTTTCCTTTGTATCAGGGTTATGGTGGACATTTTGGAGCTAGGATCCTGTGTTCCACAGGTAACCATTTTATCCAGACTCCTGGCACTGCCTCCCCGGCAGCCATTTTATAGTCCTCATAGTGTATCCAATGAAAAAAATAAACTACAGAAGAAAATTGCAGAGTTCATTCCTCGTCCGTTTCCCCCTCCTCCTCTCTAGAGCCAAAGCAGGGAAGAAAGGTCCAAAAATGCAGGGACAGATTCCCAGGGAGTTACAGGAGGGAGAGGTTATCTGAAAAGTTATTCCCCTCTTTCTCCTCTTCATTTGTCTATGATCTGATCAGACCATACAAAAGACATGAGTAGAAAGCACAAGCATAGAGTCAGTTAGTGCCCACTCAGATTCTTATTACTCTGAATCTCTCTCTCTGTCTCTCTCTCCTGGTAGTTGTCCCTCTAAGTGGAGTAAGGGTCACAAGCACAGACATAAAGCAAACAGCTCCTCTGAGTCTAGACACTTTTCCTCCTCTTCCTTGGATCAGGGTAAACTTTCAGAATCTGACGCAAAGGAAACCCCAAAAGATCCCCGGGAACTCTTGTTCTCTGCAGTTTTTTCAAATCTATTCAGAGAAAGGGAGATACCCAAGAAGGTATCTCCCCTGGGCATTTGGCTATAAAGGATGAAAAGGGTGATGAGGAGGAGGTCAAGGAGTCAGAAAATACGCAACAGTATTTTCCAGCTGGCTCTAACCGTGACCCTTACATTTTCATCCCGGGTGCCCAGCTTAGGATACCAGCTATGAGGGATAGGGAGCTCATATGACATAACAAAGATGGAAAGTGAAAGCCCAGTGGAGGCAAAGCATCAGATCAAGAGCCAAAAACTTCTGTAATATCCACCAATCAAAAGCATTGTTGGATGCTTTACCTAAAATGGATGCTAAAATCATGTCAAGAACATGATCCTCTTGGCTGCAGGGGCTATGAAATGGTTTCAGCACCCCTCAGAGCTTTAGCATTTTTTTCTGCCAGAGTGGTATGGCTTATACTGAGTCCCTGCTCTCTGACATCCCTGAAAAGACAGAGCTAAGAGGTTTGAGGCCTCTTTAAAGACAATTTCCCTAACATCTGTTCTAGTTTCAGATGCCTTGATCAAGGTTTCAGATTCTCCCCAGATCAATCGCATCCAATACAGTAGCTAAAAGACTTCAGTGGCTACAGACATGGAAGGCAGATTTTTTTCACAGTGCAAGTATTCCAAACTTGAGAGAAACTTTTTGGGGATCAATAGGACAAGCTCCTTCCAATGCATAGGACAAAACCAAACAAAGTCTCTCTTCAATGGTAATGATCACAAAGCTCTAAAGAGAATTGGTAAGCCATCTTTCCACCTTATACAGTTGTTTCAGGGTTATGGAATCTCATATGGATATGATAGGAGAGACAACAGATTCTTTAAGAATAGAAGGGGTAAAGTCAGGTCCAATAAACCAAGAGATTTCTTCTACTCCAGGAATGCCACTAAAAGCAATCAATGACTACAACATTTCCTGAGGGGGCCTCTCCTGCCTCTTTTTGTTCCCACCTGGTTTGTCACCACAATGAACAAATGGGTGAGACACATAATTTCCAAGCAATATGCCATAGAATTCAAGAGGAACTCCCAGTCTAAATTTTTCCACTCTCCCTCAAGCCATACAAGAGGAAGGCTGTATTCCGGCAACTCAATCACCTTTTTCCAAAAGGGGTAATAGAGCCTGTGCCAGACCAGGAATGGTAGCAGGGATTATATTCCGTACCTTTCCTGGTGCCGAAGAAATCAGGGTGGATAGGATGCTACTGGATTTAGCATCCTAAATTGAGAGCTTATCCACTTCCACGGGTTCAGTATAGAGACTGCTCACTCTGCCATAGTGTCTGTCATTCAGGGGGATTCCCGAACCTCTGTGGACCTAAAGGAGGTGTTTTTCCATATTGCCATCTTTCCTGCCACAGTTGGTACCTGAGGTTTGCATATGGCCGTACAAAGCCTTTGTTTTTGGCAGTGCTACTGCTCCCAAGGTATTCACAAAGTTTCTGGGGGTTATAGTGGCATCCATACATCAAAAAGGGGAACATCTATATCCTGTTCTTGACAACGTCCTGGTAAGAGACACCTCCCCACAGAAGACAGTCAGGGATATACAACTGACAATACACACCTTTCAGCAACATGGGTTTATAATCAATCTGAAGGAAAGCCAGCTTGTCCCTGCACAGACATCTGACACCACACCCCACAGCACCTTTCTCTCCAGAGACAGGCACAGATTCTGGAGCAAGCATACAAGATCCTTCACAGTCCACATTCCCCTATAAGGATTTACTTCACCTACTAGGCGTGTCTGTTTCATGCATATTCCTACTCCCAGGGACAAAGTTTCATCTCAGGTATCTGCAGTACTACCTGCTGAGCTTCCCCGCTCATATTCACAATTCCTCTTCTCACACTGGAAGACTTCCCTCCACTGTGTAAAGGTCCCTCAGATGGTGGTTACAGCCGACAATATTCACAGACAATATCCAGTTAGCAGAACTGCTGAGGGACACCATAATGGTGGATACCAGCTATGAGGGATAGGGAGCTCATATGACATAACAGAGGGCATAAGTTCAGTGGTTGCGAATGGAATCCCACTGCGCCATAAACTGTTTGGAACTGCAGGCAGTTCACATGGCCCTTCATGCATTCTTCCCTGCCTTGAAATCCAGACACACCCTTTTGTATTCACTGATAACACAACCGCCATGGCATACAGTAACTCCTCCCTTAACATTGTAGTTATGTTCCTGAAAAATGCTACTTTAAATTAAATGATGATAAGCGAATCCAATTTCCCCATAAGAATGAATGTAAATAGGGAAGGTTAGGTTCCAAGGAATTTTTTTTACCATACAGCACAGTACCATAGTTGGGAGGTCCCCCTGCCTTACCTCACACAGGCACAGCCCACTGGCACTGGAGACAATGAGGCAGGCAAGGAGGCTGAAGGTGCTGAAGGCTAGGAGAAGCATGTTGCGCAGCAGCAGCGGCAACTTCCCCTACCCTGCAAGCACCAAGGGTGGGAGGTTCAACCCTTGGTCAGCCCACTCCACCCCTTCCCCCAAGCTCCAACTCTTAACTCGCCTCTTCTCCTCCTCCCGCTTTACTCTACACACCACGTCCACGCTCCTTCCCCCTTCCTCCCCTGCCTGCCTGCAATCAGCTGGGTTGCGGCATTCAGGAGGGAGGAGGAGCCTGCCCGACAAGTCCTTGCTCTTCCCCCCTCCCTTGTGCATCCTGAATGCCGCAAGTCAGCTGATTGCCGCGAGCAAGAGGCAGGGGGAGGAGGGAGAAGGCACTGATCCGTGGGGTCTGCCGGCGAGTGGGAGGCACTGTGAGGTGGGACATAGGGGGCTGCCAGCTGTGGACAAAGCAGACAGCAAAATGATATTATAGCAAAGCATTGCACAACTTTAAATGGAGCATATTCTGTAATTGAGCAGGGACATAAGATCGAAACAACGTTAAGCGGGAGGACGTTAAGTGGGGAGTTACTGTACATAGACGGGGGCACGCATTCAAGCTTGTAACAAGCAAAAACCACAGCCTTCTTTAGGAGGGCCAAGAGAAAGATTCTGTCAGTCTGAGCCATGTATACCAAGGGAAAACTGAATGTCACAGCAGATTGGCTCAATCACAAAATTGCAGGCTAGCAGAAGTGATGTTTCCACCAGAGAAAGTTGAACTACATAGTTCAGATTTTTGGAAAACCAATGTGGGATCTCTTTGCATCCAGTTCCAATGCCAAAATGAACAACTTTTATGTCAGGAGGAGAAATCATTGAACCAAGAAAATCAGGTATGGCCATGGGCTCTGCTATATGCATTCCCTCCTTTTCCCATGATAATATGCACCATCCAATTCATATGGACATAATGGGCTACAGTGACTCTGATTGCACCACACTGGCCAGGGGCCGCTGGTTTTCAGACTTCATGGATATGTCTGTGGCCCTTTCACTATCACTGTGATCCGCTCCGAATTTATCATCTCAGAGCTATCTATTCAGTCATAACCTGAGATCTCTAAACTTGACTACCTAGTTATTGAAAGATCACATTTAAATGAGGTAGGATACTTCAAGGATGTGATCACAATCCTACTGAAGTCCAAAAAGTTTCCCACCATTCTCAGTATACAGTAATATGGATATTTGTTTCCTGGTACGCATCAAAAGGATACATGGCAGGATCAGCTTTGGTCAAATTGCTCTTAGGATTCTTAGAAACAAATCTGTCTATGGTACAACAGGCTTAGAACTGGAGGACAGCCAATTTCTTTTAAAAAGAGCTCCAGATGTGATCCTCACAATTAAAGGCCACATAGCCCAACTTCAGTACCAGACAAATTGTTTGAAACGACAGTAAACAAAAAACAAAAACATTACAGAATTCTCCGACAAATACATGAACATGATATGTTGGTGAAGAGTCAACATGGTTTTTGTAAGAAAATCATGCCTCACCGATCTGCTAGAATTCTTTGAGGGAGGTCAACAAGCATGTGGAAAAGGGTGTTCCAGTGAATATACTTAGTGTACTTAGATATTTAGAAAGCCTTTGACAAGGTCCCTCACCAAAATCTCTTAAGCAAGGTAGACAGTCAAGGGATAAGAGAGAAAGTCCTCTCATGGATCAATGACAGGTGAAAAGACAGAAGACAAGGGGTAGGAATAGTTAGTCACTTTTCAGAGTGGAGAGATATAAATAGAGGGTATCCTCCCCCCCCCCAAGAATCTGTATTGGGACCAGTGTTGTTCAACATATTCATAAATGGCCTGGAAAAAAGGATAAACAGTGGGGGAGCAAAGTTTGCAGATGATACAATTTTACTCAAGATGGCTAAGTCGAAAGTTGACTGTGAAGAGTTACAAAAGGATCTCACAAAACAGAATGACTGGACAACAAAATGTAGCTGAAATTCAATGTTGATAAATGCAAAGTAATTCACATTGAAAAACATAAGTACCATCTATTTATACAAAGTGATGGGTTCTAAATTAGCTGTTAGCACTCAGCAAAAGAGATCTTGGAGTCATTGAGGACAGTTCTCTGAAAACATCTGCTCAGTGTGCAAGGGCAGTCAAAAAAGATAACAATGTTAGGGACTATTAGGAAAGAGAGAGATAATAAGACCGTAAAGACATGACACCATTATACAAATCCATGGTACACCCACACAATGAATACAGCATGCTGTTCTGGTCACCCAGTCTGATAAAAGATATATTAGAATTGGAAAAAATAGAGAGACGGGCAACAAAAATGATTATGAGTGTGGAACAGCTTTCATATGAGGAAAAGATAAAAAAGAGTGGGACTATGCAGTTTAGAAAAGAGATGACTAAGGGGGAATATTATAGAGGCCGATAAAATCATGAATGGTGTGGAGAAAGTGAATAAGGAAGTGTCATTTACCCTTCATATAACACAAACCAGGAGTCACCCAATAAAATTAATAGGCAGCAGATTTAAAACAAACATAAGGAAGTACAACTTCAGCAGGAGCTTGGCAGAGGCCATTTCCTTCCCCGTCTCCCGCCACCTCCACTGGGAGTCTTCTTCGATGCCTGGTTGCCTCTGCCAGATATGCAGAGACCTAGAGAATAGGGCTGGTCAAAATTTTTCTTTCAAAACTGTTTTTCTATGGAATATTGATTTTTCAACTAAACAAAATTGTTCGTTGAAAGTGTCTGCTTTCTGCAGAAATTTTGACTTTTCAACAGACATCCTAAAATTGAAAAATTTCAGCCAAAAACCATGTTTAAAGTGTCCTCCCCCAAAAATCTAAATTTTGTGTGAAAAATATAAATGAAAATTAATTTTTTGTTAATTCTCACCAACGTTTTTCATGGAAGGAAAAAAAAGTTTTATTTTCCCCTTACCAGCTCTACTGGGAGCCTGATTGTCTATCCCCACCTAAGATGCAAGGGGTATCTGGTAATGGGGTGGGGAGACACTGGTAGTCCACTCCCACAAATAAGAGCTTCAAAAGACACGGTGATCTCACTTGGTGGTTTTCTTTTTCTGTCTGGCACCAGGTTCTCTTTTGGGGGAGGTAACAGATTGCACACTGCTCCCCTCTGGCAATGGTGTTTTCCCAGGAGGAAACCCCTGAGAGGAGATGGGATGCAGATCTGAACTGTTCTACCAAAGTCAATCAGCACGAAAATGCCAGTTGATCTATTTATGCTATTGATCCCTTAGGCTATCTACTTTTTTAAAGCTGTTGTGTCAATACTGACACAATACAACAGCTTGCCACCTACAGTCCTTATAGATTCATAGATTATAAGGCCAGAAAGGGCCAGTATAATCATCTGCTCTTAACTCCTGCATAATACAGGCCATAGGACTTCCCTGAATTAATTCCTCTTTGATCTAGGACATCTCTCTTAGAAAAAAACATCCAATTTTTATTTAAAATTGCCAGTGATGGAGATTGATAGGAAGTTGTTTCAGTGATTAATTACCTTCATTTACAACTGCTGAGAGTTCATGAAGTAAATATTAGTTAAAAAAAATACCTGAATCATTTTCACTCAGTTTGACATTGTATTAAAGAGAAAGGGATTTAGTACAGTGTACAGTGCTAACAATTGTAACCTTTTTAATGGAGTAATAATATAAAAGTAGCTCTGCTGGCAGGTGGGACATAGTAAGTTGTATACTGCTCATGCTTCAGTACAGCTGCAAGCTGAGGATGTAGGATCTTCATCTCTTCTTGAGCAGCTGACTCCCTAGAGATGTGGTTTTGTTCTCTGTCATATCCCAGTACAGAGATATTCTGTTCCAGTCAAGTGACATTCCCTTTGAAATAGAAAATACAATCCTACCAGTTAGATCTTATGCAAGGGAACACCAGCAAGCTTGAGTCTATCCTTAAGAGTGAGGCCTGATGGTAAGAAATCTGAGAACCATTAATCTAGAGACTTAGAATAGTTCTTAGAATGGTAAATGTATCTAGAATAATCAATACTAATACTAAACATATTTGACATAGGCCACTTTAAGGATCATTAATAGATGTGAAGTGGCCCTATAAAGTTACATTTCTATACCCTATTATCAATCCCCTCAGACATTCAGCTGTTCTCAGTCCGGCTAATTATGATAGATAAATAATTTTGTTTAGGGTTTTTTTTGGTTAATATTTCTATATTGAAACAATTGTTCAGTAGGCCATTAAATTGATTTATAGATAATCTGATCCCAAAAGTAAATTAAAAAAGCGGGGGGAGGCTAGCCTTCAGTCCCTACTTCTATTTTCTTTCCTCTGTATTGTGAAGACTGGAACAAAGGAGTTTTAAAATCTCTTCTTTAAAAAGCATAGAAACCAAGCTATGTTTATCTATTTTTTAAAGTTAATTTTCCAAGCAGCATAGCTTAATCCATTCTTTCCTTATTCCTTTTTTTTTTTCAAAAAGTGAGTATTGCTCATAAAATAGTTTTAATTGAATGTGCATGAATGACGTGTAACTTGCTTAGAGCTACATGCCTCCCTTTATATGACTTTGGTTTATTTTTTAGAGCTCCCAGTATAACAGTATTGGACAAATACTAAAGGTATTTAGCAATTCATCTGGGTGATTTTAAATATATTTCTGTTACATTGAATTATTGGCATGTTGAATAGGAATAAAAGCTTAAGAAAATTATCCCTCCCCCCTTAAAAAAAGGCACATCTAAAAAGGTCACAAAAGGAAACACACAATTCAGATAATCTCCATGTTATATCTGAGATTAACTTGGACACAGATGTTTCAGTTTATAGTTTGATCTGGTGTAAAATATACATTTAACAAAATGCTGTATTGTATCGCTTGTATAAACACTGATAAAAGCATGTTGGCTTTTCTACCATATACTTGAATCAAGAGCTCTGGAACTAGTGCTTAGAACAGAGATTTTGATACTGTACCCCACAAATTAACTCTTTCAGCTTTTGGCCACAGGTTTTCTCAGTATATATATTTTTTCTCTCTCTAGTGGCAAATCTGTTTGCATTTTATAGGATTTAAGGTGCTGTGGATAATTATTAGACTTTGTTCTTTCTGTATTTAAAGATTAAATGATTCAACACCATTCATTACTGTTCATTTCCTGACCATACTGTAACGATGATCTGAGAAGTTACTGAAATTATTGATGCAACATGAAAACATGTTTCCATCCATGCACAGCGTCCCCATTCCGTCCTCCTGGCTGTAAGTGGAAATAACTTAGGAATTATCAGTCAAACCCTTGACTGCCAACCCTTTCCAACAAAAGCTGTTTCCCCTTCTTGTGCAAGCATCAGCATCTAAAAAGCTGATTGCTTCTTTGGAAGTGCTAGTATCGTTCCGAGACAGGCATGAGGAGGTGCTTTCTATATGCCAAAGACTGGTTGTCTTGCTGTTGGTTTGTGTCAATCCCAACAACAGTCAGTCCCAGGAAGTAATACTCCTAGTTTACTGCAGAACAGCAGTGAAGTACTCTAGCCACCAGTGCTGCAGGCTGGAGGCTGAGCAAACATGTTTTGATAAATGACTGATGATTTTGTGGCATAGTGGTTACAAATAGCATTTACTGAAGTCCAGATGGTTCACTAATATAGGTGCAATCACTTGGTGAACTGCCTTTTAAAGATCCTGCAAGACCAATGCATTCTTACTACTTTTCTCCCATAGTTTAATTTTGTCCAGCTAGTTTAAAAGGCATTGTTTATACAGATTTAAATTACAATTTGCAGTATTGTCAAGGTGTTTTAGGATTGGAGAAAATGACTAATGGTCTTGATCCATATCATATGCCAGGTGGCTTGCTTGAAAGCCACAGTTTAAACTATGGAAATGCTGAGTGACATAGTCCATCTTCTTAGGCATTGACAACACTGGGAAAATAAGACTGCCACCCTTGCAGTTCAGTTGGTGTTTGTAATAGGTGGAGGTCACTGTGTAGACAGGTTAGACAACAGAGTGTTAAAAATGCCCAGGTTCTTTCTACATTGCAGCCCTCCACTGTTGCTACTAAAGGTGGAGCTGCAAAATTTGTAAATTCTATGTGTTAAATGTAGCAGAGTAAATGGAGTCTTTCAGTCTTCTGTGTAGTTCTAGTCTCTACTGTAGTCCTTTGTATTTTTAATCTGTTTTTCAGAAAACTGTGTTTCAATTGTGATTTAAGACTTGGTCCTGCAAACACTTCCAAGTGTAGTGCTTTTCACTGTGAAACAATTCCACTGACTTTGATAACCTCTATGCTCAGGCTGCAGGTTGTATGCAATGTTGGTCCTTACTGAGGATGTGATCACTCCCTTTAGTAAGGTGTGTGCAGAACTCAGACCAGTTTGAAAGGAAATGGAAAAAATAATCCATTACCAATTAGAACAGATAACCTAGACTTACCCACACCATATGTAGTTTGGAGTGTTGTTGTAATCATTTTGGTCTCAGGATATTACAGAGACAAGGTGGATGAGATAATATCTTTTATTGGACCAACTTCTGTTGGGTGAAAGAAACAAGCATTTGATCTTACACAGAACATGTGATACTACATGTCTTTAGTGCCACCCTCATTTAGAGAGATGCTCACAATCTCAACTCAGATTCAATAGGATCAAGTCCTGAAAGAAGGTTAGCGGAACAAAATCCATCTCAAAAGACTCAGAGACAGGCTTGGCTTCCTGTCCCATCCCATCTGTATTTCTCTGATGGCATGAAGGGAACAGAGAGCTGTCGTCATTGGCCAACTAGGGAGTCTTGTGATACAGGGAAAATATCACCATGCCAGTGTAATCAGTTCCAAACAAGCCACTCCATTTACCACCACCCTCTTATGTGTAAAGTGCATTCTTGGGTAAGCCACAGGTGTGGCCAGAGACTAGAGGGGGTGATACCCAGCCAGCAGAAATCTTAGCCACCTGAGACTACACTAAGGCTGCTCTAAATTATACTTGGAGCCACCCTTTTCTTTCACTCCGTGTTCTGTGCCAAGTGCTGCTTGGCCACAGTTTGTGATCTAGCCCTCAAAAGCAGAATATGCGGGAGGAAGGCCATGCTAATCTTTTGGTATTAAAATGCTTTTACAAGTGCTGATTTATAATGGAATCCATATACTAGTTTGATAAAGACCCTTCTCGTTCCCACAATTCTGAATAACCAAGATTCTGCCCTCACTAGTGCTTGATGTGACACTGCCCTGGGGGGCTGGCCAATCATGAGTTTTATTGAAATTTTTGTCACCTTTTTGATAAAGTCAGAATAGTTCATTTGTAATATAAAACTTAGTGCAATGATACAAACCCTGAAGCCTAATCTTAAATGAAGGAGCTACTCTTTTAACAACCCACTGTTACTTGCAAGGTGAAGGTAATGAGATGGCCACTCTATTTTTTCCCATGGGTTTTGTGCTCTGATGTTTGTTTCCCTGCGCCACCCCACCAGCCCCCAGCCACAATGCTCTGGTGTCAAAGAATCCATCTTGCAGGTTTGTTACTTCAGTGATTGTTGAAACACTGACATTTTCTGGAGTACCTCAGTTGACTTTTTTGAATTGTCGCCATGTTGCAATGCTCAGGATAACAGTTTGAATTAAAGCCAAAGATAGCTTTGAATCATTTGTTATTAGGGTACTAACGAGCTCTGCAGACATTTCAAAATACTGTTTTTCACCCTTTAACCAGGTGTGGCTTAATCCAGTCTATTTTTCCCAAAAGTAATAAGGTGTACAATGTATAACTTTCCCCCAATATTGTGAAGACTGTTTCCAAAAGGCTACAGACATGCTTTTTGCAATGAAGAGAAGATTTTACGGGGTTTTCTTTTCCTAATATTATATTCCTGCTTGCCTCCATCCTGAAAAGCTGATGGCTTGAGCAATGACATTTTCTTTAAACTATCACATCATGAGCTATTCTCATTTCTTTATTCTGCTTTTCATGTGCTTTTTGCAGCTTAAAAATGTCTGTGAATGAAACTAAAGGTTTATTACTAAAAGGATTATATTTAAGGATCATTTTCCAAATAGCTAACAGTGACAATGCAAGCAAATTGTACTCAGCTGCTGAAGAAAGGAATTAAAAATTTAATACTGAAATAAAAGATTTTTAGGCTTCCAGTAATCTGTCTGATAAAAAGAGAACATGCCTGAAATCTTTAATCACAAAGCACTGAAGTAATTTCTAAAATATAATTGAATTTACTCTTCTGGCTTTCTTGAGTGAAATGTTAAATGAAAGCACTTAGAAAATTAAAAGACTGAAATATAAATGTTAATGTAAATCATTCTCAAAAGTTCACACCAAAGGGGCTCTTACCTGTTTGGTTTTTTGTTTGTTTGTTTTGTTTTTACATTAAAAATTACATTTTCCCTATGGCAGTTCAATAATAAAACAAGATAAAAATAGTTTTCACTGTCTTTGCTGAGGGGCTCTCTTTCCAGTGGAGTAGAAAAAGAACATCAGTTTTTTGAGCAAGATGGTTGACGTTAGTCATTATATTAACATTGTTAAGTTTAATCAGAAGTTTTCAGCTGGATTTCAGTGTCTAAGTAGCAGGAAAATCTTTCTTACAGTACAGACATTTTGATGGATGCAATGAGCTATATATGTGTAGTTTTCTTCTAAGGAATATATTACCAGACTTTCAATGGGACTTATTCTCCCAAACCTGGAGATGCTGTTGAGAATTCCACCCTAACTTTTTACAGTTGCACTGCAGGGGTGCATCATTTGAGGAGGTCATAAGGTGCTTCTGTTTCTCTCTACCCCTGCACTGGGGCGAGCCTTACCTACAGCCATTGCACTTTCTTGAACACAAGAACAGCTCAAGGCTAGTGCGCCCATGGGAGCTCACCTCTGAAAAAGAGACAAAGTGGAAGCAGAGCCATGGTCAGAAGAAATCAGAGAATCATAGAAGTATAGGCTGGAAGGGACCTGGAGAAATGGTTAAGTCCGGCCCCCTGCATTGAGGTAGGACCAAGTAAATCGAGAGCTTCCCTGTCAGGTGTTTGTCCAACCTGTTTTTAAATAAAGAGCGAAGTTGTCTTGCTGTGGAGGCCATGCACACTGCACCCTCCTAGGAAGTGATAGTGATTGCACTCCCTGGAACCTCCAGGAGGCATTGTGTCTCCTGAAGGTTCACAGGAGGTGGTACAGCTCTGAACATGAAGCTGAATTTTAATGCCACAGCTTGGATTAGCTTCTTTAAAATCACGTTATACCGTGGTCATCCAGCCTGCTGGTGATAGAGAATGTTGAAAATCTTGTTCAGCATTTCCTTCTTAGGTGCATCTTCTTTATCGTGGTCTATCTTTGCTTTATTTCTTAATGATTAAAATACAATTATCAAAGAAAAGAGCCCCTCATCATTTCGCTGTTTCTCATTTAAGACCTTTGCCACTCATTGAAAAGGCCAGTGTCATATACATCTGTGTGAGTGAACCTGTTCCTGCAGTTCTGAGTCATACTGTCACAGTTGCACTGGTACCAGAATGGCATGCTCTTTTCTTTGTTGTGGTGGGGAGGTACATTCATGTTTCGCTTGAAAAGTTTGGCTAACAGAAGCACAGGAGCCTAAACCACAAACACTAAAAAGGGAGGTTTGAATGTATTTTTTATAGGAGCAGATCTGTAATAAAAACAATAAAATCCAGTGTTTAAGTTTTATAGAAATAATTTAATGACCAGCTGCAGCTATAAACACCTTTACGTTGTGATTGGGTCTTAACTCCTCCATCCAGTGATTAATTGGTCTGGGAAAGACAAACATATTACATTATTCTTTAAGTATAACATCCTGTTTTAAAGACTACTTGGTACAGTTTAAATGTTTTTGAATCTGTTGACTTTAAAGGGGTATTTCAGTTGTCTTCCATTTGTCATTAATTCTTGTGTATTTTCATGATGATGATTATAAAAATACACTATTCCCCTTTAACGTTTCTTCCCCACAGCCCGTATTGCTTTGTCATGCTTTCTCTGCAGAGGCTTCATATGAGTAACATTGGGTGGTGTCACAGCTTGTTTCCGTAGAAACATCATGACAAACACAGGATGGATATTTTATTTGACATGAATTGGAGAGAACAAATAGTAGGGTCTTCCTTAAATGGAATCTGGCACACGATGGGCTGTATTTGTGGATAATAACCACAGCCTCACTTTGGGAGAGGCACCAGAGCACTGGAAAGCTTCGTGCTATAAGCAGCTCCCAAGTATGCAGGGGAAATATTTCCATTCCTCTCCATAACTTTGCTGACCAGAGCAGGGAGGAGTAAATCATAACTAGACTCCCTCCCTGACCTCTGAGAGGATGACAGGACCAATGTACAGGGTCCAAGAAGAAAGGAAATCTTTTAGAAATTCTCCCTCCCTCTGGGGGGCTACCCACAGTGTGACTATGTGGGAACAGATATATGCACAGAACTTTAACACATACTCTATGTAACATTTGTTCAGGTGAATTTAGTGTTCCTATCAGGTGCCAGATTGCCTACTCCTGATATTAAAATCAATTGGTTTAGCCACAAAAGAGGTACAACACAGGCAGCAGCGGTTCAAGTTCTCCAATGTGCCTGAATCATAACTGAGAATGTAGTGACATTTCTCAAATTCATTCAGTCCCTGGCCTCTCTGTGAAACTGCCATCAAAGGATCTAATTAGTATCTATTGTGGTGGTTGTGGTTTTGCAACATGGACAGTTGTCCACTGGGAGATTGATTGAGAACACTAAATCATAAGTCACCACACAGCCATAAAACGATAGCAATTTTTGGTCATTATAGATATGGGCTATCAGTGAAAATAATTGCTATCATCTTAATAATCCCCTGATCCGTCCATTCTCCACTGCATATAATTATTCAAAATAAATTACTACTTCATAGATTATGAGGCCAGAAGGGACCACTGTGATCATCTAGCCTGAACTAGATGACAGGACTTCCCCCCGAAATAATTCCCAGAGCAGATCTTTAGAAAAACGCTCACATGACCTTTAGTAAATTGTTCCAATGGTTAATTAATCTCACCACTAAAAAAATACGCCTTATTTCTGGTCTGAATTTGTCTAGCTTCAATTTCCAGCCACTGAATCGTGTTATACCTGTGATGGGTTGGATCACAGAAACCTCCTTGGGACTGCCAGCTGATGTGCCAAGACTACTTCTGCCCCTGCTTTCTTGCCCTGCCAACTTGAAAGGGGCAGAAGACTTTTTCAGAGTCACTGCTTCTCAGAATAGTCCTGTAAATATGACCTACAATCCTAATTCCTAGATGTAGACATTCTCATTTGGCCGTATTAAAGTGCATATTGTTTGTTTGAACCCAGTTTACCAGTTGTTCCAGATTGCTTTGAATCAGTGACTTGTCCTCTTTATTATTTATCACTCCCCAATTTTGGGGTCATTTGCAAACTTCTGACAGTTTTATCAATTCTTCATAGTTGTATGAGTATGATATTACTATGACATAATTATGATGTATTTTGTACAAGATGGGTTGTGTAAGATGTCATTTGAAAAATTATGGTTTGCTGATTATGATTATCTTATTGGTATCTGTATCAGCTGCTCCATTACCTTGCCCTGGATCAATGTCAGGTTGGCGGGCCTATAATTACCCAAGTCATTCTATTCACCCTTTTAAAAAATTTTCACAACATTAGTTTTCATTTAGTCTTCTGGAACTTCCCCAGCATTCTAAGACTTATTAAAAATCAGAATTAATAATCCAGCAAGCTCCTTAGCCAGCTTGTAAAACTCTAGTATGCAAGTGATCTGGACTTGCTGATTTGAAAATGTCTGACTTTAGTAGTTTCTGTTTAATATCCTCCAGAGATATTAGTGGAATGGAAAGAGTGTTATCGTAATTGTATTATGAGACTATATTATCTGTTTTTCCTCAAATACAGAACAGTAATATTAATTTAATACATTTGCTTTTTTTACATTGTTGTTGATAATTCTTCCATTTCCATCTAGTAATTGACCAGTACCCTTATCAGGATTGTTTTTGTTCCTAATACATTCTGGAACACCTTGTGTAAGTTGGATTTTGCGTAAGTCAGAAACATATATCCTACCATTATGCAAAAAAAACCAAGAAAACCCCCCTATTTTTAGCTTACGGAACTTTTTCTGTAAGCTCAGGTTTCTGTAAATCGGGTCTTGCGTAACCTGGGGAGCATCTGTATATTTAGAAAAACTCATTGTTCTTTGCTTAGCTGGCCATAGATTTCTCATTGTGTCCTTTTCTTCGCTTATCTATTTTCGACATTTCCTAACTTCTGATATATATTTATTACTATCAACTTCCTCTTTCTTCCATTTGTTACATATTATTTTTTTATTTTTTACAGCTGCCTTCACTTCCCCTCTAAATCAGATTGTTTTTTAACCAGTACTGCCTTTTTCCTTGATTCTGAGATTGTGGCTTTTTGAGCCCTCGTAGGGTGTTTTTAAATGGTTCCCAAGGTGTTCTGAAAAGATTCCCAATTAACATTCACATTTTTCTGATTAAAGTTTTCCTCCCAGCTGATTGGCTCATAATTGTTTTCAGCTTTGTGAAACTGGCCCTATTAAAGCACCAGGTATGTATATATTACAGGTCTGGACTTTATTATGCTTTCACATTACACACACTCCCTGAGTTACGCAAATTTGAGTTACGCAATTTCGAGCTTATGGAAAAATCTCGGTAAGCTAGAAATAGCAGTTTTGAGGATTTTTTTGTGAAATGGTCAGAGATATGTCTCTGACTTACGCAAAATCCGAGTTATGCAAGTCATTCCGGAATGGAAAGCCTTGTGTAACTCGGGGAGCATCTGTATAAATGTGATCAAGTCATAATCATTTGCATCTAAGCTACCTTTAATTTTAGTGATCATTTCCTCTTTATATTTTAGGAAAAGGTCTAATTTTCCCATGTTGTCTGTAACACTTTTTGAATTAGAAAATTGTCATCTATAATATTACATTCTAAGGATGTTTTAGTACTGGCAGTATGAGACCTCCAGCATGTGTCACTCAAATTGAAGTCCTCCATAAGCATGCAGCTTGTTTTTCCTACACATTTTAGGCATGTAAGAAAGAGATAATCCTGTTCCCTTGTATGTTTTGGTAGTTTGCAGCAGACACCAACTAATACCGTATCTTGTGCTTTATCTACATTGATCCATAAACATTCAAGATAATTTCCTTCTAAGTTGTCAGTGATCTGGAATCAGGTAATGCCAATTTTCACATAGAGTGCAACTCCCCTGGCCCTTTTTCCCACTTGATCCTTCCTAAATAGGTTTTAATCATTAATTTTTACATTCCCGTTGTGCGTATTGTTCTGCCTTATTCAGTAATACCAACTATATTGCATTTATGCTCATAATGATCAAATGACATTCCTTTTGTGTGTTACCCAAGCTCTTAGCATTGTTATATAGGCAATTCAAGAATTTCTTCTCTTCATGTCCTTTGATTCCTTGATTAATTTTATTCTCAACATCTCAATTTGCTAACTGAATGTTTGTGTCTTCCCTCTTTTTACCTTCTCCTTTTGCTATTAGTTTAAAAAAAACCCCAACTATTCTAGGTAGCTCATCTCCGAGAAGATTGGTCCCCCTTCTGCAGAGGTGGAGGCCATCCAGACTGTGCAGCCTCCTCTCTCCATGAAAGATCAACTAGTGTCCACAAAACCAAAACTGTCCACCCAGACCACTTACCTAGCCAGTGATTCACTTCTGCCTTCTGTCTTCCTTTGCTCATGGGACAGGAAGGCTCTTAGAGAAGATTGCTTGGATATTCTTCTTCTTCACATGCTTCAAAGTTCCCTGAAGTCATCTACTATCTGCAGTGTACCCTGTGATGCAGTGTTATTAGTGTTGATATGAACCAATGGATCCTTCCTGTTGACTTCAGAAGTCTATCCAGTCATAGAATGATGTCTTGTGTCTTGGCTCTGGGAAGGCAACACACTGTCCTATTGTCTGCCTGTCCCTTCCAGAAAGTTCTTTTGACTTTTATGGGTATTGAATCCCCCGCAAGCATTGGCTGTCTTCCTTGGACTGTTCGAGAACTCTTTACAGGCATGCTTGATTTGTTTACAGGTTGAGCTGAGCTGCCATCCATATGTACTTCACATACTATATTTGGTTATGGCTGGATACCTGCTTGTACAAAAAGTATTATTTCTAAATACAAAAATGTTTTCTTGTGGAAGACTGACAAACGAGTATGGTTGCAGACATAAGAAAGGTAACTATACTGAGAACCCTATGACCGATTTTGGGAAGGGGGACATGTCTGTATCAATGTGTGAAAGCCATTTTATTTCGGGGGCTCCATGCTTTGTACTGTAGTCTTCATTTTGGAGTGTGACCTTCATGTTGTGTTGCAACCTCCACTGTGGTGTAAAGCATCCATTCTGCAGTAGGGGCTTGACACCTGGTTGAATGACTGAGTCTGAGAAGTTGGCACAGAACAATCCAGGGCCATCAACTCTGTCTCTCAACTACTGGTCAATCCACAAGAACAATTAACTCTTGACACGGAAGCCTGGATGGGCACAGGGACTGGAGTGTCTCAACATGGCATATGCCGAAAGATGTCAGAGACTATGTTTCAGTGGTAATGCTCTTTGAAAGGTCCATTGTCAGAAGAAGGGGATGGAGAAGAGAGAAGGCAGGAAGGGTTGCCTACCCTAAGGACACTGGCCAAACCCAGGACTCACTGAAGGACTGAAATCGGATCAGGGGTGGGGAGTAGTGGGGGCTGTTTGTTTTCCATAGATCTGAGACTTTCTAGTGCTCTTTTCTGAGTAAAGTTCCTAAGGTGAAGAAATTCCTTTGCTAAGCCTGTGTTCCTTCTTTGCCTGCTATGTTGTCTCTGAAGGGGTTAATCGAGAAGCTCAGAGCTCCCACAGCAAAGGGGAACTCCGAGGGAGCATGTATAAACAACAGTGGGCTCAGGAGGACTTTGACACTGATTCTGGGGTCTAGGCAGCTGGACTACGGGGTCCCACTGCCCAAGAAGGGTGTCGAATACACACTCTTCAACTAGGAGTGTGCCTGAGAGACCCAGAGCGAGGAACACTGATCAGTCATTATCCAGGCCCAGGAAGCTTAGAAGCCCATAGGATTCAGTTATTGGAGCCACTCACAATTGGCATCTGTCCACACAGGAAGACTGAGCCAGGAAAACTAGTGTGAGATCAGCATCAGGTAAAATGTGTCTGAAATAAAGATAAAATTCAAAATATTTAAACCCGGATGTCTAAGTTAGACTAATAAGTCTATATTTAGGTCCTTTAATAAAAGTAGTCTCTATTTCAAAAGTGCTGAACAGTAACTTATATGAGATTTGTGCTTGATACTTTTGAAAATCAGGCAATTTTTGTTTAAGTGCCTAAATATTCATTCAGGAGCCTAACTCTAGGCCCTCAGGTTGCAAAATGTTGGCCAAATGTTTAATTTGTCTTAGAGACAATGGGCCAAAATCATTCCTGGTGTAACTCCATTGTATTTAGGGATTAATTTGGTCCGGCATTTTCAGTGGACACAATTATTACAGCAAGGAAATATTCCCTAGTGCTTTTATTCTCAGGAGAATAACCATCTAATGTGTATCTACTTCTAAAAAGTGCAAATTCCTTGTTGTTAGCAGTTTTTTATTGGTTATCATCACCAGTGAATCACTATTTAGGATTTCTTGAACACAGACACAGTCATTAATCATTCAGTAATAGCAGTGGGAGTCTGTTGTTTAAACATGCCCATAAGAGGATTTAGAAACAAAATACAACTAGTGAAATTCAAACAAGAGGAAATTGTCCAAAACCCCAATAAGAATCAGAAGGATCAGGACATCCTGATTCTCCTTCTATTACAGGTTTATTTAGACATTTTGTCCTTTACATGAATCAGAGGGGTAGCCGTGTTAGTCTGGAATTGCAGAAGTGACAAAGAGTCCTCTGGCACCTTTAAGACTAACTGAAGTTTTAGAGCATAAGCTTTCGTGGGCTAATACCCACTTCGTCGGATGCATGCAGTGGAAGTATCCAGGGGCAGGTTTGAATAGGTAGGCAAGAACCAGGTGGGAGATAACAAGGTTAGTCCAATGAGGCTGAACCAGCTTGTTATCTCTAATCAGGGAGGGTGAGGTGTTCCTCTAGCAGCTGAACTGGAGGTGTGAATAGCGAGAGAAGAGAAGCTGCTTTTGTAGTTAGCTAGCCACTTGTAATCTTTGATCAATCCTTGATTGATTGTATCAAATTTGCAAATGAATTGCAGCTCTGCTGTCTCTCTTTGCAGTCTGGACTTGAAGATTTTTTGCTGCAAAATGCTGAACTGTAAATCTTTTATGGTGTGTCCAGTGAGGTTGAAGTGCTCTCCTACAGGTTTTTGAATATTGCCATTCCTGATATCTGATTTGTGTCCATTTATCCTTTTTCGTAGGGACTGTCCAGTTTGGCCGATGTACATAGCAGAGCTTATGCTCTAAAACTTTAGTTAGTCTTTAAGGTGCCACAGGACTCTTTGTCACTTCTGTCCTTTACATGTTTGACTTGGGGGGATGAAAGAGAGAAGAGGGTGGTTGTTTTATCATTGATATATTGTTTCTCAAGGGACAGGTTTTAATTCAGACTTCTTAAATATATTAATAGAGCCTGATGAATTATGTACTCTCATTTATAGGTTGGGACAGCAGTTAAGTGCCAAACCCTAATGTATGTATCCATATTTGCAGTAATGATCAAAGCAATAGAACAGGTCTAAAATATGTATGTATATAATGAAGTTTTGTCATCTGAATGCTCCATTCTTGGAAATCTCCACACGTGGGACTTCTGTCCATGTCCATTCCATGTGTTATCTCATTCTTTCTTTGCCTGGCTCAATGAATCAGTATGGTTATCTAGTTAGTATATCATTCATGAAACAACTCAGTGAGTTTTAAACATACATTTGCATTATCTCTGGCACAAAGTAATCCCACAGAAAGTAATATGACGTGTAATTGACAGGGAGAAGGAAGTTTAAAGTTCATTTCTCATCTTCAGGCCCTGATAGTTCTAAGGTTGGTATAGCAAACCCTAGAGCTGTGTCAACTTTATTTTTATTTCATAGACGTGTGTGTCAAAATGTTCCATTTCCTTGTGCTTAATTTTGCATCATTTATGTTTCAGGTTATTTGTAATTTCAACAAATCAGCTATTTTCAAATAAAAAAGATCTTGAATTTTGAGGCAGAAGTGATCATCTGTCAGAGACTCTCCAAATGAGAAAAGGTGCATTTTTTTCAAAAATTCATGTACATTGGCAAAATTATTGTAAAAAAGGGCCCATTTTTCCTTTTCAACCAGCGTGGAAAAAAATTAAATTCTAATTAGTTTTGTATTATTTTGCAGGGGGACTATTGAAATATCTGGTATTTTTGCTTTCTATTAATCCTTGCTACCCTCCTTTCCTTGGATGCTGCCACATGTAATCTTCTGTTAAATATTGCAGAAAAGACTTGGAAATAAAATTCACCAAAAATCTGATCGTGCGCTTTAAAGCACTTTTAAATCTAAAATAATGTATTTATCCATTTTAGTATTAGTAGCAATGTGTGTGATATGTTAGTTTTGAACATAAGGAGTCAGATTCCATCTTTCCAAAGCAGATGGAAAGCCTGTGGATCTGGCTTGACAAAGACTTTCCAGGCATGAGGGAACGTTTTAGGTGGCTGGAAGGAAAGTGTGTCCCTACATCTTGGTGATCCCCAACTTCCAGAATGGTTGCTTGGTGCCATAAACAACTGGACACAAATTAGAGCAGCTCTAAGGATCATGCACAGGTTGCCCTGGATTGTGGGTGGCGTACAGGTAGCTTAAAACCACCTTTGAACAATTCAAAGGCAGCCAAGGATGTAGGCCAATAACTGCTGTATTGGAGCAAATTATTAGTCCATCTGATGCTTCAGAGGAAGGCAAAATCCCTCTCCCTCCACATTCTCTCCCTTCTTAATGCAGCTGGCCAGTTGTGCGGTGCTGGCCAATGAACAGCTGCTAACAATAAGGAAATTGTGCTTATAAGAAGTAGCTCAGGATCTGATGGTTATTGTCTTGTGGGAGTTTGAGGCATTGGGGACTTCTTTCTTGCCAGGATGCTTTTTTCACTTGAAAATACTGTCTCTGTGTTGAATTAAACACTTTTATCTTCTTTGTTTATGAGTTTGTGGAGCTGATTTCTTTCAAGGAGCCCCATTTCTCCCTCCTCACCACCCCTATACTTCCATCTGGAAAGATTAGGGGTTTTACGACAGAGAAATATCTGGGAATTGGAACAGCTATTTATAGTATGATTGGTAATTTTTCCGAGTAGAAATGTTTCTCCATTATTTACATGAAATGTACAGTGGGTGTGTATGTGCCTATGAATTTGCATGTATGGGTACATGAGTATGTGTAGTTATGCTTTGTGAAGTATATATCTGAGACACTCCCATTTATAGAGTGCCCTTCTTGCAAACATCTTGTAGTACTTTACAAAAAAATGTAAAAAAATTGAACTAAACAGGATATGAAAATACAGTGCCAAAGAAGTGAGTCTGTAGGCGTGATTGAGACTTAGCTAATGATATAAAGAGCCTAATCTATGAAGGGAAGTCGGTTCCTTGGGTTAAGGGAAAATAAGCAGAAACATCCAAGCCCTGATGTTGTCCTAATCTGAGAAACAATCTTCTGTCCTTCACAGCTTGTGTTAAGCATGTGCCTCAGTGAGTGCAGGCAAAGAACTCCATGTAAATATGCAATGGGCTGATCCTTTTTTGTAAGCATGACAATCATAGAGTGAAGCAAAGACTCAAGGGTATTTTGTAGCATGGATAAAAGAAATAAAGATTGGATGTTCTTTTCAAAGATATGCTTTAAGAATTTGTTTAGGGAAGTTCTATGGCTTGTGTTATACAGGAGGTCAGACTCGATGATCACAGTGGTCCCTTCTGGCCTTGGAATCTAGGAAAAGGTAGAGAGTCAGTGGCTAAGCGTTTCAGAAGTGATTTTGAGTGTCTTATTCATTTTGTCATACAAGAGAAGTTGGTCAAAACTTGTGCATTAACTCTGAATGGTTGGATTTCATTCAGTTGATTCTTCTTTTCACTTTGGTTGAATGCAGGGCACTTGTCTTTTGTAATCATTATTCATTTATAAGTTTGTTATGTCATATTAGTAAATATTATTAGTTTGGCCTGTCCAATACATAATAAGAATCTCTCAGTTGATGACTGCCATGTCCTATAGCATGATTTAGTGTCCTGTATTAAAATAAATAATTCACTTCAACTGGACAAACTCTTATTTCTGCATTAAAGCTAACATTATTTCTGGCTTGAAAGTAAATCTATGAAGGTACAAATAATTGTGCACACTGTGCTGTATATAAACACACACAAATACATAGCTAAGTTTTCAGACTGTTGTACTTAAATGAGTTTAAATGAGCTGATGGAAAAGAAACGATTACCACAAGGCATGATTTGTCAATCTGTTTAGCCATGGTCATTGCATTTAGTGGAAAATCTATTATTATTAACTATTAAATCCCCCCTCTCACCCTCTATATTTAAATGACCTTAAGACTTTGACCAAGAAAAGCCAGAAAATGTATAGTTAAATTAATTCCTTCCTTAGCTCATTCTACTAGGGGAAAGAAAGCAGGACATTGTGAGTTAAGGGTCCAGGGTCAGCCATTTGTCTGTCTTGCATCATTAGCATTTCTTTGTATTTGGTTCCTGGTTTGTTTGTTTGTTTTTAATAAAAAAAAAGATGGTGGAAATCAGTCAAGAGTGTAGCATTTGCCTGAGGATCTAGTATGTACTTGCTGGCTGGGCTGTAATTAGCTACTTTGTTATCATCACTTGCAAATAAATGCATACTCCATTAATCAATTACAATGCCATATTTAAAACTCGCAAGTAAACTAAAAAAAGCCACAATTGAGGCTATTAAGTCATAAGGGGTCAAACAGTTCTGTATAGAAATCAATCAATGAACCTGGAATACCTCCCTTCACATCTTTTATCTCATCTGATTTTGCCAGTCAAATGAACAGAAACAAAGCATATCTTGCTAAGAACAATGAAACAAGAACGAGAATCAAGAAAGCTAGCATCTGTACACTTGACACCAGTGACGTCACAAAGAGGGAGGGCAAAGAGGAAAGGAGGAATGATTTGGGGCAGCTCTCATCTCTTCTTATAGTTCTTTCCCTTCTTCAAGAAGCATCACCAGCTAAGGTTCAGGAGACAAAAAGACTGTGTTGGGAGCAACCCCAAGTTGTTTCTTGTGAAGATGAAGATTTTTTGCCCATGTTCTTTTTCCTGCCAATTAATAACATTTAACAGCTGATGGCCCATTTGTCTGAGGTGTCAGCTAGTCTTTTGTCTCCAAGGTTTGGCCACTCCCCAGATTTGGAATACAGGCATGTCGCATCTTGCGCGAGGGTTCTGTTCCGCAGTTACCGTGTAAAGCGGAAACCTCATATAGCCAAAACTCATTGACTTCAATGGTGGGTGAAATTGCACCCCCCTACAGAAAGTTTTTTAATTCCCCCCCCCCTTTTTTTTGCCGACCGCATAAAGTGGAAATCACTTAAGTTAAATATGCCTAAGACGCGACATGCCTGTATCTCTAAGAAGCACCATACAATTGAATTTTATAACTTTACATATAATGTTGCCACACATATTTTATCAGGACAGTACTGAACAGCGAGTTATCAGTTTCCAAATGATACCTCCCAAGACATACTTGTACAAAGATTATTATAACAGTGATTATCACAGGTGTTGGCAACCAAACTTCTACAGTACCTGTCTTCTGTCAGTGTCCTTGAACCTTCTGAGCAGGACCTCACACCACCACATAGCAGAGATTGCCTACTGACCTTGACATATGACCTTCTTTTAACTTTGGATAAAATACAAACTTCCATGCTTATATTGCTAGATTTCTCATCATGTGGTATTACTACAGAAGAGCCTCTCATTCCTCTTAAATGTATCCCAAAAAGTTAAAAAGGCTAATTTTTCTTTCTCATCTGACCTCATCATCCAAACATTCCAAAACAGTTGTGCTTCACAGATGCAACACAACCTAAGTTTTGGGCCAACATTGTGCCTTTAATATTTGTTTTTTAAAAATTGTAATGGGGACCGGTTACAACCAGTGTTCTTCAGGAGTAATTAGGTATTATAATGATGGGCACTACAAAAAGATTAATATCTATTTTATAATTAATATAACTCTCAAATGTACAGGGTCAGAATGTCTGATCTCAGATACCCTGATGAAAAGCTGGAAAAAATCCATTAAAGTTAATAGAGTTACTCCAGACTTCCACTGACATATCTGAAGTTGAATTTGGTCCACAATACCTATCAACCATTGAGACCTGAGTTCTGATGTTCTTTTAATATTGGTGAACTATATTGTTTTTCCAGCTTTCTATTATATTAGCATTTTGTGTTGAATAGTGAGAAGCAAGACAGACTATTTTCTGTAAATTGTGAAATAAAATATTTTCATGAAGGAAGTTGCTGTGGAAGGGAAATTAGCAGGTAAGGTTAGGGCTATTTGCACAGAATCACTGTTGCCTGTTCTTGAAAGCCTTTAGAGCTCTGACCTGGCCAGCTTTGGTGTTGAAGTTAATCTCAGGATTGTAACTATTTTACAAACATGCATTAGTCTCCAAAATTTCCGGTGTGGAAATTGGAAATAATTTAGCCTTATCAAATACAGGTCAGCGCTCCCTTTCTGAGAAATAGGAATGGGTGATAGTGTGTTGAAGTGGTCTTTTCAGACACATAATCCTATCTATCCTTTCTCTTGTTGTCTTCAGCTTTTCGTCTTCTAATTTTTATTTCTTGCTGGTTCATTCCAATTTTTGTTTAGGAAGCATGCTAAAATCATCCTGGCCTTCACTTCCACTAATATTCTTGTTAAATATATATTGGGGTTAGACTTATTTGACAATACTGTATATGGCCAGCCTTGCAAATTCTTACATGAGTCAAGGAGACCATTCCCATGAGAAGGGGTATGTAGAAGCAACCCACAGGTGTCCAAGGTATGAAATTCAATTTTGTTAGCACAAATCTGATATGAGCTTTATGTGAGAACCTCCATGCATCTGTGTAATGTCTAGAGTTTTTACATCATTTTGCTGAATAAAGTTAATGTGATCCAATATGATTTTTTTAAAATAAACGGTGAGAGAGTTTAGGACTTTACCTCCTAATATAACTTTATAAGATCAATCCACAGAAAATCTTCTAGGAGGAAGCAGAATACATTAATGTCTACATAGCATACTTTTCTTATTTCACTCAATCAGATTGGTAAATTAAGGATCTCAGAGTGGAATGTTTCATTTGGGCTCCTTCCTAGGAGTTAAATATAAGCTGATCACTGTCGAATCTAGTAATTAAAGAAGAGAACGATCAAAAGATTTCACATAGCCTGTTTGTGAGAGTTTACAAAAGCTGGATAATAATTATGGCAGAATAAAAAAGTAAGAAATAGTTTTCATTTTCAGTAAAATATTTTTTAAATGCCTCCCTCCAAATGTACTGTAGATGGTCCTCTGGATTAATTTGTAAAAGGCTTGTGTATTTGGGTATCACCATCAGTTTAGCTCAGAGATTAGGCTGAAGTGCTGATCACCAAGTTGCTGAGAATGCCTGACTGATGTGTTCCTTTGAAAAATCTGATTCCTAGGATTTAGGAGTACATTTCTGGATCATGTGTGATATGGAGGTAAGCTACTAATGTTACCATGGGACTGGGAAAACAGCCCTTCTGCTAGCTGATATGTCTTAAATTTGGCTGTTCAATCCATAGTTAGGTATCTGTATAATTGGCAAGGTTATCAGAAGTGCTAAGCACTCATCAGCACCCATTGACCTTGATGAGCATTATTGAATGTTCAGCATTTTGAAAATTTTATATTGTAAAAATCCCTTAGATTGTAAACTAATTGGAGCAAGGAACTTGTCTTCCTGCATGTCTGTACCAAAGATAGTGTGAACACTGTGTAAATGTTAACAGAGTTAAGTAGTTTGTCCAAGATCACACAAACTGCTCGGAGCAGATCTGGGAATAGAAAATCTTACTGACTTCACTGGGGACAGGATTTTACCTCAGGAGTCCTCATTCTTAGCCACCTGCTGTTTACATTATTTTAAAGTAAGTTAATTAAAACTAGCACTCTAAAATAATGTAAATATTCCCCTCCAATATTGGAAAGCCAAAGACAACAACCTTGTTTTGCCAAAGCATGAGAACCAGAAAGTGAAAATAACTAACTGGTGAAACTAACTGGTCTGTCTTGTTTCACAGTGCAGCCTGCCAAAAGTAGACAAACACCGTAAATGGTTCAAGGTAAATTCACACACGTGTTTGCATACACATGTACAAAATCATGATTTTACTTTGACAATGTTCTCTTAAGACAGTTTACCAAGCAGAAGACAGAACGTATTCATAAAATCATAGAATCATGGAATATCAGGGTTGGAAGGGAACTCAGGAGGTCATCCAGTCCAGCCCCTTGCTCAAAGCAGGGTCAATCCCCAGCTAAGTCATCCCACCCAGGGAGATTCTACCACCTCCCTAGGTAACCCATTCCAGTGCTTCACCATCCTAGTGAACAAGTTTTTCGTAATATCCAATCTAAACCTCCCCCACTGCAACTTGAGACCATTACTCCTTGTTCTGTCATCTGTTACCACTGAGAACAGTCTAGATCCATCCTCTTTGGAACCCCCTTTCAGGTAGTTGAAAGCATCTATCAAATCCACCCTCATTCTTTTCGTCTGCAAACTAAACAATCCCAGTTCTCTCAGCCTCTCCTCATAAGTCATGTGCTCCAGCTCCCTAACCATTTTTGTTGCCCTCTGCTGGACTCTTTCCAATTTTTCCACATCCTTGTAGTGTGGGGCCCAAAACTGGAAACAGTACTCCAGATGAGGCCTCACCAATGCCAAATAGAGGGGAATGATCACATCCCTTGATCTGCTGGCAATGATCCTACTTATACAACCCAAAATGTTGTTGACCTTTTTGGCAACAAGGGCACACTGGCGACTCCTATCCAGCTGCTCATCCACTGTTACCCCGAGGTCCTTTTCATGATATAAAACAGCTGAAAATATAAGGATATTTAACTGAGACCCCTAAAATAATCAATCAATCAATAAAAAACCTTTTGCAATGATTTTAAAGAGTTCTCCAGTTAATTACATGTTCACTTGAGCAATGATCAGATCAAAATAAAGATACATCACTGGAAGTTTCATTACTCAGTAAGAAAAAACTCTCTTATTTCTTTAATTGAAAGATTTTAAATGATTCCCTTCACTGTCTTCTGGGAAGGACAGATTGGTACTTGAGAGGAAGATATATAGGGCAGTATGTCTACTAAACTTTATAATTAAATGATATTATCGTGTGTATATAATCTTTCTTCTGCAGCCACTAATGACCAAACGCCATCTTATCAGTCATGAACCTCTCCTGAGATCTATTTTAGCCCAGAAGTTTCTCTGTATTTTCATTCATATGTGGGTTAGAGAATGAGCTCTCTCTAAGCCGGTTTGAGATACTGATCTGGCAAGAGTTTACCTCATTTTTCATTCTCATTATTCTCCTGTCATTTTGTTATGATGTGTTTTTAAGAACATCCAGCTTTTAGTTTCAGGAAAACCAATTCCTAATGCAGAGTAAAACATGCAGATCTGATTTGTTTCTCATTTCAGCAGGAATGCAGTTGGTTTGTATTTAAAATAGTTTTGTCTTTTTTCCCATCTGTGCAACAGGCCAGTTGTGACTGGCACCCACAGCAGTGTCTGAGAGGGTACAAGGAGCTTTGTCCCTTCCACACCCTGTGCATGGCCCACCCACAATTTTTGACTCTGTGTACCCTGTATTCTCCTTCAAAGAGGAGTACGCACTACACTCTCTTAAGCAGGCACATTCCCCTTTATGCAAGGCTAGCCAGTAAAATACTGTTGCAATATAGCCCTACGTGAGCAATTGGTCCCCCCATAAGATCCTGACTTATGTGCTGAGAGAGAGAGAGAGAGAGAGATTTTTAAAATATCCTAGAATGTATTTATTCACCCATTACAATGATCACTACTTTTACAGCCTCTCTCTAATTTCTTGATTTTAATGGGGTCTTCATAGTTCAGAGGATTGATAATGGGATAGCAGGTTTTCTTCAAGGCCCCTTGTTCAGGCCTAATATGTCGACACCTACTAGTAGATGCTTGGGGACTATTGTGAAATGAAATGATGGTCTCTGTTTAATTCTAGTGAGCTAGTGTCCATATTACAAAAGTTACCACCACAATAACCACCTACTGGCAGTGCAAAGAAACTTAAGACCTGATGACATATGGAGAACCGTCTCACCATTAGAAATGGTATTTCCAGGACAGTAGTGAATCACTCTGGCTGTGCATTTTGGGGAGTTTGAATTGCTGCTGCCTGTACTACACCTGGTCTGTTGGTACAGGAAACATTTTCCAGGGCTACCAGTCCGCCAGCTTTCATCATTACTGACATCACTCTCATAAAAGGCATGTGTGCACATGCAAACAGAAACACAATTTTTATTGGGGTCTTGAGACTTTCAAATGATCCTAGAGTCCAGAAATGTTTATGTCTTTTCGTGACTCCCCAGCCCTCATGTTTAAAAGATTGATATTAACCCTCATTTTGGCCATCATTCTATCCTCTGCTTTGCTGGCAGAATATAGCAAATTATGGCCAGATATTTCTCCAGTGCACAGTGAGATGAGAGCATCAGCTCTGCTGCATTCTCTCTTCTGGCCTACAGACACTACAGAAGCCTCTGTGTGTAGTATGCTCGAGAGGGATGTAAATGGTAGAATCATGTGCAAGTAATGGGAGGAGCTGGTGAATAGACAGTGCTCTTGCCATGCTCTCTTCATGTCTGGGTGGATTTTAAGTTACTGCTAGGTGAACCAGCTTTAAACTCCCCATGATGTTCCCAAGACACTTTCAGTTTACCAGTCATAAAGATGTGAAGGGGCCATGGTTCCATTGCAGGATGAAGGAAGTGGGGAAGGAACCAGTGGAAATGTAGAGTCACTAGGCCTCCATGCAAATGACCCTACACTCTGCCAGGTGACACGAAATGCCTGTTTTCGGGGACTAAATTCCTTGCTTATTCTCTAGGTGGTGCAGCTGACTTTTCAAACTCTACAACTGGTCCATCCCTAGGGTTCAGCAAAACTCTTCAGAAACAGGAAGCTTTCCCAGGCTATTTGCTTGTAAAGCTTAGGTTGTAACCCTCTCCTAGCCAGTATTTGCTTGCCCTCAGAACACTCATGAGACAGTATTTAGAAATCCTGCTACACTGTGCTTGCCCAAATGATGATTAAGAGGGGCTGCGTTTAGCACAGGTATTTGAAGGATGTAAACATCAAGAAACAAGAGAAATTGTTTAGGGTGGTTTAGAGAATTATAATTAGGGAGGAATTTAGGCCAACTGTCAAGTAAAAATTCCTAATGGCAAGAAGTATTACATTATGGCATGCTCTCCCATAAGAGCAGATACTTACAGTGACTTAGTTATTTAAACATGATCTGGATAAAGCAAGTGTATTTCCACTGTAACCATATTAAACAGTGTGCGGTCTTTCTCATTTTAATGGAGTTGGGGCCTGAACCAAAGTTCTGGCTCCAAACACTTTCACAACTATGAAGTTGTTCTGAATCCATATATTGACCTGTGTTTTGCAAATGGCCCCTATCTTTGTAAAGGCCTATAGGAAACACCCAAATCTGGACATCTCTGAACCTTGCACTGTTCAAAATCCGTGGACTGTTCAGTTCAATGGCTTTGGCCCATCTTTAGTCTTTCAAGTCCAGTCCAACTAAAGTTGTTAATATTTTTGCCGTCCTTTGCTGACATTACATAATTTGGCCTCTGCCTTGGAACTCCTCCTGCGAAGGACAACATCTCTTATTCAGTCCAGTAAGTCAAAGTGGATGCAGAAATTAAAAGAAGTGTTTAGTGAAAGACCTGCATTCAGGTAACACACCGTAGTACCATTTAGGTGTTTTATTTTCCACAAGCCTAGTGCTCCTGCTTTTAAGCTTTTTCAAAGCTGAATTCTGGGTGGTAATGATGTTTGAAATCAGTGGTGACTGTGGCATAGAATTGCACGTTAGGCAAAATTGAAACACACCTTTAAAATAGTTCTGGGACACACCACTGAATATCAAAGTTTTCAGAATATTTTTTCTGCCTCTGGCTTTATGGAATCTGATCAGAGATTGAACATTCCATTCCACTCCTTTTCTCCTAAAAGTTCCAGCTCATTAAGGATTATTTTTATACAAAAGAGTTTGGCATGGTCAACTTCTTAGCTGCAGTCTGATGACTTTAATATTAGACTGCTGATGCCTGCTCAGTGTTTTTGTTTTTTTAAAAAGTGTTGAACCTGATACAGTTTTACCGCGAAATCTGTGTATAAAACCAGGGACTAGCTGAAACACACCTCTTCAGTACTGCTGCCATAGCCATCTTTTTAAAGTGTATCTCTGGTGGGGAATTTATACGTTGGGTTTAGCATACAGCATCGGCAATCAGAGTGTTTCCCTTTCTGCTAAAGTTTCCCCTTTCTGGGAGCAGCCACATTCTGTCCCCAAAGTGAAACCCTCTCATTTTCCTTCCTCCTTTCCTCCTTTCCCAAAGCTGGTTTGACTGAGATCTGAAAGTCGACTGAAACCGCATTGTGAGCTGGAATTGCACTACAAAGGAACATAGGGCATTAGAGGACAAAATGTCAGTGCAGTGACCTGGATTAAGATGTATTAGTTTGTTGAGCTAGTGCTCCAATTCCTGCCAGGATTGCTTTTTGTGGTGCAGCTTGTACACTAGATATCAGTGGTGATGCTCCCTCTGCTGGAAAGAGCAATGTATAAGGCTTCCTTCTGGGAGAGCATGACCTGATTAGTTCTCATTTATCATATATGTGATGACACTTGGGGCTGTCCGTTGTTGGTGATGTCAGACAGTACACGATAACAACACTTTAAGCATATGTCCCTTACCTGCATGTTCCAGATGGATATGATTGTGGCCTGAACAAAACAGCTTATATATTGAAAGAGTCATTTCTTTCCACAAATTAAACCATTATCATAACATTCATTCAGCATAGTGCATTTCAAAATAACAGATCAAATTGCTTTTCCTAGGATTCCTCTTTCATAGTTTTTTCATATTTCAAGACACTTGCTGCTGCTGTTGCTGCTACCTTGTTAACCTGATCTCTGCAGGTGGGGAATTTATAAATTGAGTTCAGCATAGAGCAGAGGCAAAGTATAAAAATACATGAATAAAAATTCCTAAAAATCATCAAATTTCAGCAAATATGTAAACCTTAGTTTAATCTAAGTTAAGACTGGGTATTTAGTATTTTAATGTTAACCTCATTTTACAAGCGAGCTACTCTCATACACAGAATTCAAGTTACAGCAGTTTCATTGTTAATACAATATCTTAGGTCTTAGCTGAATAAAATTGCCAGGCAGGTATATTTGTTAGACCAGGCTTCTCAGGTTTTTTTCCTTTCTTTTTTGTTTTTTTTTGTGGTGCTCATTGTCTTGTCCAGCCTGCCAATTACCCTCACATTGTGAACAGGCAGCATCCCTGTGGCAACTACAGAAATTGCTTACATGGAAAAATATTAGTACTTTATTTATGTGTGCATATCTGTAATGCGATGAATGGGTTGCTTTTTTGAACATAGCGCGGTGATGCTGGGATGGACTGTGGTCACTGATCTTTGCCAGCTTAAAGTCTAGATCTGTTCATTATCTTGAATATCACAAAGACTGAAAATTCATTGTCCCATAAGTATGTTGATATGAAAGGCATCACACATTTCAATGCTTGATCTGTGAGTGCTAGGTATTTATCTGTAGCGGCAGCCTTTTATTTCAGAGGTTAGTTGTTGCACAAGGTCTTTAGTGTCTCTTGGAGGTGATTGACTTCTTTTGAAGACAAGCCTTAAATTGCACTCCTAGCTGCAATGAAAGACTATCTGATCTACTCATCACTGTATGAGTCTTTGGAGAAGTATTCACAGGGAAGTTATTTCGGCAGTGTCAAATTTTCCTGAATAATATGTGTATTCATTTTAAATGGAAAGTGTTCACTGGCATCCATCCAAGGCAGGAAACATGTCAAAACTATCTTCATTTACTTGCAGAGTCCATACGAGCAATTTTTAAAAGCATGGCTTCTGTCTTGTCCTGTTCATTGAACATTCTCACAACACTCAAATTGACAAAAGTATCTGATAAGTAAGCCAGCTGTACGTTCCATGAGAAGTCTTCAAAGCATGGGACCACACAAATGAGTGATCAGACAAGAAGGGTTATATTTCGGAATAGTCAAATAATCATGTTAGTGTTTCCCCTCCCGAAATGAACAAATTTCATTGCAAGAGAGCAGGAGATGGGTTTTCACACCGGTTTGGACATATTTGTGTGTCATGCTCCCTGCACAGTATAGTTACTCAAGGCCATTCTCTTGCATGAATCAATCTAATATTTGAAAAATAGCCTTTGCAGATAGGGGAGTGGCAACTACTGGGTTCTCTTACACTTTGCCAACAGAATTATATCTGACATTAACTGAGAAGTGGAGTGGACGCCACTTTAGCTGATTTACCAAGCTGAATTGTAAAAGGGCCACAGTGAATTTGATAACATTGTTCTTTCACATTTTAAGCCATGTCACAGATTCCTCTTGTTGTTGTTTTATTTGAGAGAGGTACAATACTGACTCAGCCACTTATTTAGCTTGACACTAAAGATCACTTAAATCATTTCCTTTGCTACTGACAGAACTAACTACTCCCTAGTATCATGAGGTTTTCCTACTTTTGCAATTTGAAGAATCCTAAGATAAGGTTCCTCCAAAGCTTGTGAGATTAGAATAAAGACTTGCTTGGGAGTTTTTGAGGAGTTGATCGTTAATTTATTCAGCTGCACAGGGAAAAAAAAACATGGAAGCTTGTCCTTCACAGCAGAAAGATTTCTCAATGTTGCAGTAGCGTTGTTGGTTGGAGGCTTTTGTTGGCTAATATCACTGCTCTACAGCCAAAATGCTTCTGAAATAAATGTAGTCAAACTTTACTAATTCTGGGTCACTGAGAACAAAAATGATGCTTAAAATTGTTGATTGGCTCTAGTTTTCAAGATATGCTATTGGGTCAGTATATACGACCCTTGACATGGGAATGGCGGAGGATAAGTGAGTTATAAAGGGAAGGGATCTCAATTTAAACCAGAAATGACTAAAATACATCTTTGACTGGATCTATGAATAAATCTATGACTGGGTTTGGACAGTACTTGCTTTTTAGGCAAAACAATGAATGATGCAATCTGAAGCTGGTATTGCGTCATACATGATATGAATTGCATCATGTTATTCCTAGAAGTCATGGATGGTGCAATCATAATGAAGCTTACATCACTCTGCTGAACAAATTGCCTTATATCAGCTCTAGAAATCATACAGTGTCGAGCTCTCTTATTTGTCAGTGTTTGATTTTGCGAAGGGACACATTTCTGTTTAGCCAAAGTGAGCAGAGATGCCTCGTACTTGTGCGAACAGTGCAGATAACTTCTGCTATGTTTGTGGTGAAGTGACTTTTGCATCACAAAAGCGCAGTATAACCACTATGGTTAAGAAAGCCTATCACCTTTATTTTCGCTGCAAAATTGGAGATCAGGACAAGAGGTGGGCCCCACACATATGCTGCAACACTTGTGCAACAAATCTTCGTCAGTGGTTGAACAGGAAAAGGAAATCTATGCCTTTTGCAGTGCCAATGATTTGGAGAGAGCCAACAGATCATACCAGCAATTGTTACTTCTGCATGGTGCCTCCAGTTGGGAAAGGTGTGTCAAAGAAGAAAAAGTGGACTGTGCATTATCCAAACATTATCCAAACATTCCATTGTTTGATTCAGTCTCCTTGGCATTTTGGTTCTGGCTCCTAATCTTCAACTAATGAAACATCTGTGTCACCTGCGGATGATCCTAGTGTCTATGTGGAGTAAATTGTAGCTGCTTTCTTCTATCTGTCTTTGCATCCCATCATTTGTACAACTACTTCATTTTATGTTTTCCAAAAGCATTTTTGATTGGTAAGTATACAATTAATAATCCCTGAAACTTGGTATAGTTGGAAGATAGAGCAAAGGTAATTTGAAAAGTTAAAGAAAACTCATTTTTAACCACAAGAGGAAAACAATGGTTTCAGTGGTTAATAGCAGAACAGTATGTGAGACTGGTATTGTCTTCCCCTTGTCTATAATTTCCTGGTCTTCCTCTCTCTGCACATGCTGATTAATCTTTTTCTTTCATTCCCTGACTCATCTGGCTCTCTCCTGGCTGTTGGCTCCTTCTCCTTTCTCCATGCTGCCTGCATCTTTTTTATTTTCTTTTTATGTGAGCACAGTAATTGCCAAATCAGGATAGAGATGTGGTCTTTCTAGTCCAGAAGTGTGTTTTGATAGTGGCCAATAACATTATAGAGGCTGCTATGCCGCCTTCACCTTTTTTTAGTGTATCCTACTGGTGTGTAGGCTCTCAAATAGAAACTGGAAGGAGGAGCCGTACTTTGCACACAACCTGTAAGTGTTCTGGGGACCAAATGTGCTCTGCAGACCACAATGGAAGAACTGCTCTGCCATACACATTTGTTAGAGTCTGGTGTTGGATGTGAATGCATCAGAAAGTCTATTTCTAGTTTTCACAGAATCAGAACCGTAGGACTAGAAGGGATCTCAGGAAGTCATGTAGTTAAGTCCCCCTACGCTTATGGCAGAACTAAGTAATATCAGCATATTTTGTATTATAATCAGTATTATAATTTGATTTTAAGTCATTCCTGTTTCCCAAAAGAAAACATTGGTGGATGGGATACTGGACTTCTCTTTTCTCTTGTCTTGTTGGTGATGGGCAGTCTTGCTATGATGTGACATTTCAGAATTGCAACATCCCCTCTTCTTTTTTACTTCTCTTGGGGTGCAGTTTCTATTCCTTTAATGCCAGAGATGCTCTCCTGATAGCTATTTCAGGAGATTATTGGTGGCCCAAATCTACCTCACTTACTTTTTACAACTTTTGCGACTCAATCCCATTTAAATGAACGTGGCTGCTCAGTTAGAGTCAGATTCTGCCACGTGGCCTCATGCTAAGTCACACCGTATTCCACGACTGGTCCCTTTTGAAGTAATTGGGCTTGTGTGTGATTACATCAGTTCTGAATTTGGTCCAATGTGTTTACCAAGTGCATATTTTGTATTTTTGAACTGGGTACAACTAATTTTCTAAATGGGAAAAAAGTTCTGACTTCTAGTAATGTTCACATCATTTGCCAGATTTCAGTTTATACTAAGGCATCACTCTGGCTCTGTGTAGGGCCTTGAAATCAGCATAAGTTACATGAAAGATCCTTTTACACACAGAGAGCTGTATAAAAGGAGTCTTAATGTCAATGAGAATCAGGTCTTATGTATATAGCCCCAAGTGACATTTTCAATTTTTTTCCTCTTTATCTTTTTACCTTTCTCATTGTAAAATACAGTAGAACTTCTCATATTAACTTTTCTTCTTTTGTCATGAATTAATTAATACCATGCCTTGTTGCTCGCATAATGTAATAAAATACTCTGTGAAGGGCTAGTTAACTTTTTTTTTTTTTTATGGACAGCGGAACTTTTCTCCGCCCTTAACTCTTTTCTTCCACCTTTATTGGTTGCTTGTGTGGTCACCAAATCTTCATTAGTGATCAGATTATAGTTTGTCAATTGTGCCGTCTCTTTCAAATAATTTGAATTAAAGTGTGAATTTTTTTTTAGTCATCCCTATACTGATGCTCGGGTAAGCAATGCAAAAAGGTGTTTGCACTGTGAAATGCATTTTCACCAAAGGGAATCACTCAGAGCACTGGCAAAAGAAATTAGTCCAAGCATTTGTACAGAATGTAATTTCTTTAGTCCTTGTTTTGTTTGGGGTAACAGTTAAGTGTTGTTGGATTTTATTGTTTACTGGTAGAAATTTATAAATGAATACAAGATTAATTAGTTTCAGATAAAATTATCATGAAGAGAAGGTGGACCTGAAAAATCACAGACTTTTGGGGGAAGTTCACATCTAGTTCTGGATCCATCTCTGCAGAAAACATTCTTCACAGGCTGCAGAATTGTCTCCTAAAATCCTGCTGGTGCAAATAAAATCTTAGGCTAGCAAGTAGTAATATAAATTTATTAGTTAACATCTGGTAAGCTAATATTGATTGGGAAGGATGTTCTTGTGCTTAAAACAGTAGACTGGAACTCAGGGGATTTGGGTCCAATTCCCAACTGCCACAAGCTCTCCGTGTGATTCTGGGCAAGTGACTTTGTCTCTCTGTGCCTCGGTTCCTCATCTATAGAAAGGTATTCTCTACCTTGCTGGGGTATTGTGAGGATAACACCATTAATGTCTGTGATACCGGGGTCCATATAATATCTGTAAATAACTTACACAGGAGAAAAGAGTTATTTGATTTTTAGCACCTTTCACCTATGGCTTTTGGTCTTAACCTTCCCACAAGGAAAAAGAGAATGTGCCTGTTGTGTGCCTTGGGGAAAGACCCATCTCTGTGTTTTGGACACATCAGTACAGTCACATGCAAAGATGTTTTAGTGGAGAGATTTCCTGTCTTGGCAGAGAATATTTTGTTTCTTTTGGAAAATATAATATAATGTGTATGCAGTGGATCAGCGTATAACAAATTTGCAGCTTTCCTGTATGGTGTCTGAATGCATCATCATCTACTTTTTTTTTTAATTAGGAAAATAAGCAGTGTATTGGAAATCTTTCTTTCTATACTGGAGGCTACACTTAAACATTTAACTATTGGTAATTTGTGTTTTTTAATGGAATAGGGGTTTTCCTTTTGGGTGGCTTTCACAGAGTAACTTAGGTTGTCTAAACATATTCTGAAATGCACTGGGGATTACGGTTTCAACACATGCATGCCTAGGGCCAAAGTACAAGTAACACATGAAATTTTGTTCCATTTCATGAACAAACCACTGTTTTGTGGCATAATACAAAACATATCTAAGTAGCTGAGATCGCTATCAAGCATTGCAACATTAGGTTTTTTTATTTATGTGATTGCCCAAAGCTTATTAGAAGCTCGTTTTGTAGCTCTAGGGAAGTAAGACTAAAAAGCAGTGAAAATAGTTCATTGTATTCTGTTTTAATTATAGTTTGTTTCCTATGCTACTGCTATTTGTCAAGTGTATTTGTTTTTACTTGCGGGGCTGATTTTCAAAACTAGAGAAGTCCAAGGCCGTTTGTAAAAACGTGTGCAGTATTGGGCACACATACTATCTGTGCAGTTAATTTCATTGTATACGCATGCTAGATATGTATGCATGGTAACAGACTTTTTAGTGTCCATCCATCTGTACAATCTGAGTGTTGCTAGAGAACATTGCGCTCCAGCTACACCCCCTCTACCTGCTTCAGGAACTGCAAGAAGGGTATCATTTGAAATGATAGCAGAGGACCAGTGTCCATTCCCCTTGCAGCACCTAAATGATGCACAGGGAATGAATCAATACAGAAAAAAATTCCCTTAGAACATATTAGTATTTAACTACTATGATCAGCAATATAGTGGCCATATATTACTTGCTTAATAAAGCTGAAGCATTAGAAACTAATCATATACAAAAAGAGGACGTATAGCTAATCAGAATCCAGCTGTGGATTCTGATGGTTTGAAGCCACATTCTGTGTGATTGGTCGGACCTTTTTGTGTACATCACCGCTTTGCCCAGCTTGGGCATTTTCACTGAAATACACAGAAACAATTCCTGCCAGCCCAGCACATTAAGTGTGTGCATGTGGGAAACATTCTGAAGGGATGAAATAAGTCAGTTGTGTCAGAGAATGGGGGAGACTGAGAGCTGTAGGGGAAAGTGACATTAACTGTCCCCCCCGCCAACATGTCAGGCTTACATTTCAGTTGCAGTTTGTGGTCCTTTCAGCACTTTTAACTCAAATTCTAGTGAAAAATGACACTGAGAGCAAAATCAGTCACTGAATCACAAACAACTCTTGCTGAAGGAGAAAAACTCTGGGGCTAAAGGCAGTGGGGAAAATGACCAATCAGGAAGTCATTAAAGTTTTTTGAAAAAATTAACGCACAAAGAAAGGTATTAGAAATATTAGTGAAAAGATAGCTGTTCTCTTTCACTGCTTGTTTCTTCTTATCTTTTACTAGAAACTACTTTTTATACTGGAAGGATATGTTGCATAGACACACGCAAAACTGTGTACTTACATTTTTTAAAATGTAAAACTGAGTGAGTCATACTCTAATACTAATAGCCTAATACTCAAGGGTGTGCATTAGCAGGCTTTCACAAGCAGTTGCAGACACAAATCTTAAACACACCCATGACATGCACTGCATCTTACTAAATGCACACTCTCTCATGGCTTATGCTATAAGAACAGAGAATATTTAATAACCTTTCTCTTTATATGGTACTGTAGTGTAAAACAAAAAGTGTATATGCTTGTAGTTCTAGTAGAGCATGTGCTTTTTTAAAAAAGTTTTGTATTAAAGTATTTCTTAAAATCCTTATAGGACTGATCATCTCCGTGATCCTTGTGTAATACGTTGCAGTAGTAAAATAGAAACACCGTGTAGCAGATTGTTGAAACGATATGGCTACTCCTCAATATAAACATACTTTACAAACATGGTCTGTCTCGTCAAGCATTTTAACACTTGCTCAGAAGTAACAGACAGCTATTAAATGACATCAAATTAAAATACAGACATTTTTCCAAAGTAAAGGAATTTTCCTTTCAAAGTGCTTTTCATATTTAATTCAGTTAATTAATATGAGCACTCTTCCTCTTTATCCCAAGGCTTCTATTCCAATAGACTTCTCTAAGCTTTGCTATTATGCACCTTCTATAAATTCCTTGGCTTCCAAGCAAAGTTTTATAGACATAATGTATTGTGTTTAAAAATAAAAATTTTGAATGCCCATATGTTTTGAGGTACAACTCCTTTCCTCAGAGGGTATATAACATATAAAACAAAAAGCCTATTTTATACTGGAAATCTGAAAACAATCAGCCAGACCGTTGTTCAAAGTAACATCGGGTTAGCTTTAATTTTCAACAAATTCAATTTTCTTTAAAGTGCCGTTTATATGCCCACATTGAATTATAATCGTTAGTAGTAGTTTATTGGGGATAGTATTTCAGGAATTCTTTTGCATTCTACCTTTGACTCATGGGATGTGATAGAAAGAGGAATGAAGAATGTATAGTGTGCCACAACACAGTCTTCCATACAGGAAAAGCAATTTTCCAAGCATTTTGGAGAACAGGATTAGAATTTAAAACAACCTGGACAAACTGGAGAGTTGGTCTGAATTCAATAAAGACAACTGCAAAGTGCGTCACTTGGGAAGGAGGAATCAAATGCTCAACTACAAAATGGTGAATAATTGGCTAGAAGGGTCGGCAGGCTTTCAGCGGTGGTGTGCCGAGTCTTCATTTATTCACTCTAATTTAAAGTTTTGCATGCTAATAATACATTGTAATGTTTTTTAGAAGGTTTCTTTCTATAAGTCTGTAATTTATAACTAAACTATTGTTGTATGTAAAGTAAATAAGGTTTTTAAAATGTTTAGGAAGCTTCATTTAAAATTAAATTAAAATGCAGAGCCCCCCGGATGAGTGTGAGTGCCACTAAAAATCAGCTCGCGTGCTGCATAGGTTGCCCACCCCTGGGCTAGACAGTAGTACTGCTGAAAAGATCTTTGGGTTCTAGTGGATCACAATTTGAACATGAGTCAACAATGTGATGCAGCTGCAAAAAAGGCTAATGTTTTGGGGTATTTGTACTGCATTATTCAGTGCTGGTGAGGCCTCAGCTATAGTATTGTGTCCAATTCTGGGTGCCACACTTTAGGAAAGACATGGACAAATTGAAAAAGAGACCAGAGGAGAGCACCATAAATGATAAAAGGTTTTGAAAACCTGAACCTATGAGGAGAGGTTAAAATAACTTGGAATATTTAGTCTTGAGAAAAGAAACCTGAATGGGACCTGATAACAATCTTAAGTGATGTTAAGAATTGGTATAAAGAGGATGGTTATCAATTGTTCGCCAACAATGTGTAAGTCAAGAACCAATGGGCTCAATCTGCAGCATAGGAGATTTAGGTTAGATATTAGGAAAAAATTGTAACTATAAGGATAGTTAAGCTCTGAAATAGTCTTCCAAGGGAGGTTGTGAGACCTCATTGTTGGAAAGTTTAAAAAATAGGTTAGCCAAATCTCTGTCACAGATGGTTTGGGTTTACTTGGTTCGGCCACAGCTCAGTGGTCTGGACTTAATATCTTCTTGAGGTACATTCCAGCCTTAAGTTTCTCTGATTCACTGGTTCTAAAAAGCTTATCTGGAAAAGACAGATTTGTTATATTAGTTTCACTTAAAGAGTCATTGGCATTGTATTTGTGCACCAGAAAGCTACTACGTATTATTGGAATATTTTTTTCTGACAAACAGCTCCAAACCTTCTAAATTTCTTTGGATTATTCTAAGGGGTAGTATGTGAAATATAAACATTTGAGCAATTTGGGCTCAATCCAAACCTTGCTGAAGTCTTCCACTGATTTCACCTGGCTTTGGATCAGGGCCTTAATGGCAGTATTTCTGTGCTGGTCCATCTCATCTGCTCACCATGGAAATGCAAGGTTACACAGTGTTTTGGGTTTTTTATAAATGCTGTTTGAACCTTAATGTACCTCCTTTCAACGAAGGTCCAAATTTTCTGTGCAAGTTAAAGCTTCTATTGATATCAGTAGGAATTACTGGGTGAGTAGGGAATGCAGATGTCTGCTCTTTGTTTTCAGAATTATAGGATTCATAAATAGCAATAACCCTTACTAAGAGCCATAAGACTAGTGGTGTGAAAAGCTAGTGTTAAGGGGTGGGGGGAGAGGGAGGAAGGGGTTAGCCTCTTTTAGCTTTTAAGCCAAATACATAACTCAAGGGGACTGATATTTACAGTGGTACCTGCAGTATATGGATTATAGGTGAAATCTGGGCCCCACTGACGAGAATGATAAAACTCTCATGGACTTCAGTGGAGCCAGGATTTTACCCTTCATTTCCTTAATTAGATATCAGGGGATGCTGACTTCCATGACAATTAACACCAGCTGGGGAGCTGCCCCCAAGGGGGAAATTTTGGCTCCATTAACATGTGTGTAGGAGTTTTGCCATCATCTTCAGTGGGGCCGGGATTTCTGGGGCCCAGAATTTTAACATATCACCTCTGTCGTTAAGTTTGAGTGGGTGTGTCCATTTCCACCCCAGATTTTTGGGTTTGGTATCGCAGCTCTTTGAAGCTCCGTCAGGCTGAAACTTGGCATACAAACTCCAATCCAGATGTGAATTTTTTAAAAATAAAAACAATCTGTTTTAATACTTTAAAAACACATTTAATTATAGAATGAAAGATTTGCCAAAATACCCCCCAACACATTAATTCAAGAAATAAACCCCACCTCCCAACCTAGCATTGTAGGAGGTCAGTCCTCTCTTAGTGCAGCTAAACCCTATGGAAGAGGATGAGGGCTCTGGAAGATACCGTAAGATGTACGATCTCACCAAAAATAATAATTGATGATGTGATTTCTCCACTTCCCCTCTGCAACTGGGAATCAACTTGCCTAACTTTTGTCTTTGTGTGCATGAGATGGATTCACACACACTCATCTGACTTGCCATTTTAAGTTGCCAGAAACAGTAGTGCCAGAGCAGCTGATTTAACAGTCTCATTCTCTCTAGGTCACCCAAAAGAACAGTTTCCATTATATTGTATTGTGTGAATTGGCTCTTCGCCTACAGTCAGGTGAAATCTGTGCCTAGATGTGTTCTTTCTTGGATGATGCTCTCATTCTCATAACATATCAGCACTCCGGTGTCACTCTGATGATATGGAAGGCTCATGGATCAGCTAGAATGGCTCATCTGTGTACAGGTTTTGTTTAATGCTGGGATAGCTATTATGCTATCTTCAGAACGGTCCTTAAATTATACAAAACTGCTAGTATATCTATCTAGATTATACAGGCCATGCAATAGTTCTTCCTTTAATAGGTCTTTTCTTACAGCTCCCTTCCCCTGCCCCCTTTTGCAACCAAAAAATAATTATTTTCTGTTCTTCCTCATTTGTCAGCAGTACTGAAACATCACTCTTGAGAAGTTGCCTTGTTTGGTTTGAATCATTAGGCAGCTGCTAAGATGTGGGCAGAGGCAGACGGGAAAACAAAGAGCATTTGAGCTTTGAAGACAGGGAGCATGGTAGCAGAGAATAGCTCTTTGGCACAGCACATGGCAGTACAGGATAGCGTTTTATGTAACAGGATCCAGACAACACGGCAGGCAGTTGGCACCGTAGGAGAGCACTTTATGTAACACAGGGGATAATCAGCATGTGGTTGGCATCATGGCTTAGCAACAAATACAATGAGAAGGGAAACAATTACATTCTCTTCTCTATTTTCCACACAGAGGTTGCTGGGGGTGGGGTAGGGGAGTTGCTACCTCCCATTAACAGCTGACGTGATACGAGATGCATTTACTGACTGAGGCAAGTGACCCAATCCTTCTACAGTGGATCTTCTTCTTTTGTCTACATTTATTTTAAATAACCACTGCCCTTTGCTCATTTGATTCTGTTGCGGGACAGACTAAATAATTCAAAGCTCGGTTACAAAAGAGTCCCTTTTTAATCACTTCAGTGAGCAGCCCTTTTCGGCAACAATATCTAGCTACCAAGAGGTGATTCAGTACAACAATCCTGTACTTCTGAAGCATTGGTGATTTTCAGAAAGGAAAGGGGATATATTTCTCTTTCTCTCTCTTTTTTTTTACTGCTCCCCCAGCCCTTCAGTGCCTCTTTGATGCCCTCTTAAGTGGGCACAATTATTTGTTGAAAAGAATAAGAAGCTGGTCTTTATGGTTAAATTCTTCAGTTCAACACCCTCCATTAAAAATTGTTTGTTTCCCATCCTAATCCACAGGGACTGGAAAAGGCTAGAAAAAGGAAGTAAAAGCTCCCCACACCAGACATACTTTGGGATCACTCCAGGGAGCATATATTGGTCTACAATATTTCTCCCCTCTCCAGTGAAAAAGTAAACTTGTTCTTTTTAACAAAATAAGCATCCTGATTCTGATCTCACAGTAGGTTTAACAGTGATGTAAATCCATTTACCCCAACGTTAGTCAGAGCCAGTGTTAGTTCATCAACGCTATGGTTTGTTACACCACATTGTGCCAGTATTCCATCGAGTCTGATATCTTGCCTCTGACAGTGACCCGTAACTCATAATCCAAAGAAAACTGAGAATTCCTTTCACGGGAGTTTGCCAGGTATATACTACTATAGTTTTTTTGGGAACGTGAGAGGAGGGAATCCCTTCTTGATCCCTCTTGTGATCATCTCTAATCCCCTGACATGTGGTATTTGATTACCCTTTTCTTAGTGTGCACAGTTCTTAGGATCTGATATTCAAAACTCACTCTCCTTTTGTGTGTTTGCAGCTTTGCATATGCAAACACCAAACAGGCACATTTCTGCATATATATAGATGACAGATTCCTTCACTTTTACACACAAGTTCCATTTTTTTCTGCTTAGACAAGTGTGCATTCTCTCACCTACATGTACAAGTGATAGAATCCAGCATCTCTGTGTTCAGGTGGTAATTCTCAAAAATATGCACGAAAATATTTGCATTCTCAAAAAAGAGATCCTGCTCAATCTCTCTTGAAATTTGACCCATAACATTATCAGCATAAAATTATCAGCCACCTTTTAAATGCAACTAGTTATTTGGCAACATGAGTCGTGGATGGAGTACATTATAAGAAGTATAAAATATTATTTATTACTATTTTATTGTACTTCGGGTACCTATGGCAATACCAGAACTTCTTATCAAGAAGTGAATTTCCAGTTCCTCCTTGACATTTTTACTAAAGTATTGGCTATGTACAGGTCTCTGTAGGAATAAGCAATCATAGTAGTAATTGTCCTATTTCATTACCAACTTCTTTTCTGTAGATTAGTTGTTTTTATTTTTCAGATTAAATTTGTTTTCCTTTTTTTTTCTGTTTAGACAGTTTATTTTCAGAGGAACTTACTGTCCTTCATTTACATTTTAGCAATGAGAATATATTGGACACGCAATGAGGGGGAGAGGCCCCAAAACAGCATGGTACTAAAAAGAATTTCCTAGTTTGTCAAAGAAATAAGGATTCACCTTTTGCTTGGGCTTGAGCATTGGATTTGTTTGACTTTCAGTAGTTAAAACAAACTCAGTGGCTCTGCAAACACAGGAAAGATAGTGCTCTGAAGACCTTGGGTTACTCAAGGCAACCACCCAGGGTTATTTCTGAGTAAAATATGAGTTTTTCTTTTTCCACTTAGCACTGGAGAACTAGCTAACTTATGGGATTTTGTAGTTATTTAAGTAATGGGAGAAGAGTGATCCTTTATGATCTCTTTAAAGACTTTTAGGTTTCAAGCAGTAGAGTGGATTCTGTTTCTTGCCCCCATGAGAATGTATGATAGATATGCATTTCTGAATCCTGCAACCCTTAGCTTTCTTATAGCAGCTCTGAAAAACCAATGATGATTTTGAAATGATAAGATTCCATGCTAAAGAAAATGCAATGAATTGCTAAAGACCAGTTAACATTGTAAATTTGGTTAATGAGATGTGCAAGAGGGCTTTGTTAAAGCTACAACTGGTGGAAAACAACGTCCCTGACCATTTGTTCATATTCCAACTAGCTAGTCTGTTTGATCACATTTGTGCAACTTTTTATCTAGTCGGGGAAGATATTTGTTCACTCTACTGGCTGATCGTCAGATTGATTTTAAGATTTTAGTTTTAAACATTTGAAGTGTTGTTCTACTCTGAAAACTATAAAAATGGCATTGCAAGGTTCTGTTTTTATTGTGGCTTATTCTAAAGTGCTCTATTTAGAAGTAAAAAGTTTTGTTTTGTTTCGTTTTTTTCCCTAGCTGGCCGCTTTTTAACCTGAAAGTGGGCCCTGAATCTCAGTCTGGGACCTTTGCTTCTATCACATTTTCACAAATGATAATGATTCTCCAGGACCCTGTGTAGCCCAATTGCTTTCAAATTCTGCCCTCAATTACACATCTGCACCCGCACTGTTTACAATGTACATAACCGAGGGCAGAATTTGGCTCATCAGTTGTCACTTAGTTAATCAATTCTGCTAATGATGTATAATAAAGAAGAGCTACAGCACACACCTTCTTAGGGCAGGTCTTCACTGGGAGAGAATCACAGAGCAGCTCATCTTACCGCATCACAAAGAACCTGGGAATGCCCCCAGAAGCCCTAGTGACATGCGTGGCTGAGGACGGCACCAGTGAAGACACAGTAACTTGGATATGACTTTGCAGTATAGCTGTTCATACCTGAGCTTTGAGCTTGGCTAACCAGGTGCTCAGGCCCAGGTGCCAGTCACCTAGGCTAACTCTGTAGAGAAGATCTACCCCCTAGCCTTAGCTGAACTAACAGCAATAAAAAAAATAGTACCAGCTAGGACAAGCTTAGTCATCACTGAAGTCAGTTGGTATGATCAGTCTATATACAAGGTGCAGATCTGTTGAGTGAGAAGGTGCCATTTTTACACAGCATAGATATATAATTTCCAACTCCCTCATGGACTGCTTTTTGGTTACCTCTCTGAGCTTTAGGTTTCCTAAATCTGTCTAAGGTCAAAGAGTATCTGGTTATTTCAGCCAGTCTAGCAGCAGAGTGGGTAGTAGTTACATCTTAATTTTTGCAGCCCTGTGTTTCCTCTTGATTTAAGAAAAATCATGGAATTTTAAATCAAGTTTTAAAATCTTTTTAAGTCCTTCACCATGGCACAATGGTTACATGTTTGTTTTAAATTGCATTTAATTGGCTGTCTGTTTTTAATCATGTGTGACTCTTTGTCTCTTTAATCTGTATGTTTGTTTTTATGTGAAGTGCCAAGAATGCCTTTGGCAGATAGGGACTATATGAATAAAATGTATTATTTGTTATTCATTATCGTAAAGCAGTGGGATAAGTTTTTAAGTTTGCAGAATAACTCTGCCAGTAACATTTAGCCAATAACTCTGAGCTGAAAGTAACATGCATAATCTGCAAAAAGTGGGTATGTGATTTAGACTGCTGTTGGATCTGTGTATAGACACTAAATAGGAGGTTGTCATTGCATTAGCTTTAATTTGTTTTTATCTAACTTGGATTAGTCATTTAGCACCATAGGAAGTTCTACCAGCAAGTGAAATCTTAAGAGGAAAACTCTTAATTGTTTTTATTTTCCTGTCAGTTACATTTAGCTGGGTTTGGTAACTCATGAGTTACATTTTAAGTATTAAAGATATAGTGGGGTCTGATTTTTTTAAACTTTGCACCATCACCAAAACATGGCACAATGGACAATACACAATAGCCAGTCAAACGTCCATGTGTTTCTGGCACTTGGTTGCCATTTTTATCTTCCTTATCATTTACTGGAGTTGTAGCACTGAAATAGTTGCCACTTTTCCTTAAGATAAAATAAATACAGTTACCTCAGCATCTGCAGAATTTCCTTGTTACTTCTGTCTAGTTGCTATTGGAAGTAATATGAATGCTATGGACATTAGGGAGGGAGGATGGTCATGTGGTTACAGTATTGGACCAAGATCTGGGCTCAGTTCCCAGCTCTGCCACATACTTCCTGTGTGACCTTAGACAAGTCTCTTACTCTCACTGTGTCTCAGTTCCTCATTTGTAAAACAGGATAATCCTATTTCCTTGCTTCCTCCCTTTTGTCTATTTAGACTGTAAACTCTTCAGTGCAGAGGCTGTCTCTTGCTATGTGTTTGTAGATGACGGGGATAATATTTTAGTTGGAGCCTCTCTAGTTGTTACTAGAATAATTGGAAATTAGATTAATTTTCTAAAATAATTAACAAGTTTTTAAGAACTTTTCTCTACTAGATTTTCTTTGTATAACTTTCCTACAAGTTACTGAACGTAATTATCAAGTGCGTCAAAGCTCCACTATACACAAAAGAAGGTTTTTGACTGAACTATATGACATTTGAATATTTATTGGAAAAAATATGCCTGTCACATGAAAAGGAAAATTATGCTTTATCCATACATATAAGTCTTGAATACAGTATTCTGTGTCTGGTTAACCCATGTTCATGCTGCTGTATTAATAATAATGCCTTTTCCTGAAGGATAGCTGTTCCTCCCCCTCCTACCCACAAATCTCAGGGTCATGGACCAGATTGAGGATCACTTTTATGGAACCTTTGATGGTTGCATAATCAAACTCTTGTAATTCAGGTGTCATTCCGGTAGAAGTAGACAGATATGAGAATTCTGCAACTAATTTTAGTCTTTCCTGCTGCATGGATAGCTAGCTGTGATCTGGAGTTCCACACCTGCAATATTCTAGGAGTCCTGGCTCTTCATGGCTCTTTGAACTTCTCTTTCTTTTTTTTCCTTTTCTTTTTTACCCTTTTAGTACAATTGAATGTACAGCTATGGTCTACAGAACTGGACAGATGCTGTATGTATGACAGTACGCTGCCAGAAATGGAAAAAACACAAGAAGGGACGGCCTTGGATGTTGCATCCAGCTGCATGCTGTGATTTTTCCACTGAAGTACTGGAGAGATTAAACGATTGTATTGCCAGTTTCACATGAAACGGAGCAGGCATTTGAAACAGAAGTTTCTGGATTCTTTTTTCTGCATCCGTTTCTGCAAGTCTCCAATGTTGCTAATAGAATCTCTCAGATACTTTGGAGGCTGCCATTCAGGGACAGTGAAAAAACATTCATTCAAATAAAACACTAAATTCCCTTGCCTCTTTTCAGCAAGCTGACTGGTAGGAATGTTTGTAGAAATAGTGAATTCTAAGCAAAGATAATATTAAGGACAAACCTGGGATTTTAAAGCACAGTCCTATGTAAAGGATGGTGTGGGACTTAACTGTGAAGGAGGAACACTGAAAGAGATGATGTTTCAAGGAGAGCGAGCCTTTCACTCTCGGATGTGGATGCTAGCACATGTGAATGGGAGGGTGAGATGTGGTGTGAGACTCTGTGTTAGCTGGTCCTGCTCAATGGGCTGGTGCAGATGGTGGGCGTGGCCTTGTTCCAAGCTCCCAGTCTAGTGGGTGGGAAGCAGGAGGAAGTAGTTCCTGTGTTCCCTGGAGCAGATTATTATAAGCAGCTGTGTAAATGGGGGAAACTTTTTGTTCACCCTCTGTGTAACTGTCTATGGCCTACTCCCAATCTAGGCCTAGGAGAGTGTTCCTGGAAAGCAAGATTTGAACACACAAATGGGAGTATTTGTGCTAGATGCTAAGAATTGCACTCTTTCAGTTAGGGAACAGAAGCAATACCATATGACTGTGGATTCCAATCAAAATTAACTACATCTCAAATTTCACATGCGAGATACACACAAGGGATGTCTAGCAAATGATTGAGATCTCATGTATGAATTTTCTTGCAAATAATTTTCAGTAGAGGAGGCTTTTGAGAGGTTTGTAATTTTTTTTTTTGAAATTTGCAGGACAGAAAAATAAGTTACAGTTGTTGAATTAAATAGTTGAATTTGGATTATTCATGTTGCTATATTATCAGAGAAAAGAGTTCAATTGGTTACAAAAATAGCAACTGAAAATAAAAGTTTTAATGTTGAAAAATTAAAAATGACTTGAATTTTGACCCGCAGTTTAGCATACACATAGTTATGTTAGGGTGAAATTTACCTCTTCAGAAGGCTTCCACAGGATCTTTGCCTCATTGAAATCCAAATTAAGACTTCTTTTGAGGGTTTAAGTGGGATAGGGTGTATAGGCCTTGTGCAGAGATCCTCCTTGTGGAGGGGAATGTCAGTTAAAGAAACTATTCCCCTAATCCTGTAAACATGCTACCACTTTCATGAGAGTAGTCTCATTGAAGTCAGTGGACTTCAGTTTACTACTGAAGTCAGTAAAGTTAAGCATATGCATAAGTATTTGCCAGATGAGGTCCTGTATGTGCTTTGCCACATGTGACTGAATTTGTACCAGAAATGATAAAATGATCAGCATTTAAATATAATTTCTGACTATAATGGTACATTAAAAATAATATAACATTAAGATAACATTTTGCATATACTGTGCTGTACAGATTTTATTTTTCTAAGGAACTCACAATGCTTTGTAAAGATACATAGAATATCCTAACTTCTTTCATTGAAGCATAGAGAGTTTGTAACTTGCCAAAAATTATGTCAAGCCACTTTTATGATAGGCCCAGTTTGAGGTCATTCTCCTGGAGCCAATCCACACTGAGCCTCTGCTTCAGGAACCTGCCTCCCCATAGCAGCCTCCACTGGCCCTGCACCTTTCTGCCTCTTCTCTGGATGACTGCAATACCAGATTCTTCCTCTCTGGTGCGAGAGCACATTAAGTCATTCCCAGGACTTTTTCAAGCATAAGGCTTCACTTTGGGGATCCAGATAGAGATTGTGTAGAAGAATAAGTGGCTGGGTATCCTCCAGGCCTCAGCTCCAGGAAGAGTGGGAGTCCCGACAAATTAAACCCTTTTGAAGCTTTCCAAAGTCCCTTTGGAATATCCTAACTTCATCTCCACCTACAGCTGAGCATTCTGGAAATTGGGTATTATGGGCCCATGACTGGTCTGAGTGTTTTTAATCTTTTCTTGCTCCTAACTCTCTTGTGATGACAGCAGTAACTGACAGGCCATGACTAAGGAGATCTAAATCCACACCTAAGGACAAAGAGTCCAATAATCTGGACTTAATGGGGAAGAAAATTTGTCATCATTGCAGATATGCATTGCAAATCAGCAGGCGCTGCTGTTCAGATATGACTTCATCGACTGGCAGCTGGTGAACCCCCGTTCGGGGATCCTCCAGCCATGGGGGTGGAGCCTCAGGCAGAAGGGGCAGGGCTAGACCACAGGCCCTGCCTCTTCTGCCTGAGGCTCCGCCCCCATGGCCAGAGGATCCCTGAGCCGCCCCTCACATCTCTTGCAACCGAAAGAGCTGTAAGCCACCCCTCCTCCTGGTGGCCAGAGAAGCCCCCAGCTTGGGCTGGCTCAACCCCCAGCTTGGGCTGGCCCGAGTGCCAGACTCTCCCCCCAGCCAGCCCAATTACCGCCCTTGGCCTCCCCATCCACCAGCAGTGGGCCTGATCTCCAGGCCACTGGCTGGAGCTGAGCCCCTGCCGGCCCCAGGATAGAGGGGGAGGAGGGGCAGGGCCTGAGGCAGAACATGGTGTGGTTGGAGTTGGTCTGTCACCTGTGATTTGTTGGACAGGCCTTCCCAAATGCCTCTGGAGATTTAGGCTCCTTTCAGTGAGCAATGTGTGCCCAGGTTTTCCCTTTCTGCATTGCACACCAACTAGGACAATAGTACTGATGCCCCTTCAGTAGGTTGGAAAATATATCTCCCAGAATCACGAGAGGTCTCTGAAGTCCAGTATGCTGAGGTCCATCTTTGCAGAATGGGACATTACAATTATCAATCTCTTTGCAATCAGAGACAACAAGAACTGCCATCATGTTTTGCTGTCAAGCGGGTTTCAGTCCAGGCTCCTTAACCAATGCCTTCCACCTTAATTGGGGGTCAAGTCCAATGTATGGCATCCCAGTCAGCCCACAGGTCATTCTCAAGTTGAAGCTGGATCATGCCAAACTGATTCTCATTGTTCTAGCTTAGTCAGTGTTGGTTCTCCAGCTTTCTCAGTCTATTAGTTTGGCCTCCCATATCTTTTGCTCTTCATCCTGACCTACTGACAGGATTGAGTTTTGCATGCAATGCTCAGCACTCTACATCTGACAGAGTGGATGGTACATGGCTAAATGAGGGGGAGGAGAAGCACTGTTCTGATACTGTTGAACACTTGTTATTTAGCAGCAGGAAGCCCTTTACTAGAGCAACTTATTTGCCTGAATGGAAGGAATTTTCCATTAGATTGCTTGCTCGGGAAGCTCAGCCATTGCTGGTCTGTATTCACGATATTTTGGAGTACCTATTCCACCTTCAATCTTCTGTTCTCTATGTCCACTCATTGAGGATTCACTTGGGAGTGATCTCAGGATTTCATCCACCCATCCAAGGGAAGTCAATTTCTCAAAACCCATGATAGTGTTTCTGAAGGGAATCATGCATCTCCACCCATCTGTGAAAGAGCTGGTTCCCATGTGGGACCTTAATACCGTCCTAAATGATTATTGGGTAGGAGGTGTGATAGGTTTCCCCTTCCTCTGAAATACCAGACATTGTCCATTGGTAGGAAGAGCAAACTAGATATAATGAACCAACTGTCTAATCTGTTGTATGTAGGATTTGCAACCGTATATATCCTATAATATGAGAGCTACAACTAGACTATGTCTTCTTTATTTCGCTCAGCCTCCATTTCCCTAGTGTCCTTTGAGAGCAGCACTTTCTCTGTCTCAGTAGGAGAACTAGGACTCGTGGCCTAAAATTACAGAACATTCTCTAGAGACTCCATGAATGAGCTTTGCTTTCAATTTTGAACCAATTAAGACTACAGGGAATCCTGCCTGTATGTCGGACCAGATGTTACAGTTCAGTACAGCACTGCTGATCCTTAGAATGAAAAGCAAAGCAGTAATATAAGAGTATTGGGAAGCTATTTAGCAAAGCTGAAGCAAAAATCTGAAATGCTACAGGTGTAAAAAATCATATATGTTGAGGTCTACAGCTTATGCTCTTTTTATTTATTTTTTTATGTTTACTATCTGGCATAACGGTATAGCTGCACTTTCCACTGTTTCTATTTTTTGGTATTTGAAAGTTGAATGTGGGACCTTTGTCAGATAAGTATTCACTTATTTTGCTTAAAGCAGAGCACACGGTTTTGGCTTATTTTCTTCACACCAGTTATACATTGAATTAACTCCATTCATTTAAATGGACTCTTTGTTACATTTAAATGAAGTTACTCTCAGTACAGCTGGGAACAGAATCAAGGTATTTGAAATATATATTGGCTTGCGTGTGGTGTCTACTACAGTAATGGGATGGAATACATTGGATCTAGGTATCAATATTGCAATGCGTGTCTGTATTACCATGTGATAAGGTTCCCTCTACTGGCTTATTGGCTGGAGAAGCCAGAGCTTTTGGAACTGAATATTGGTGGTTCTGATCTTAGTGACATATGATATGCAGTTGGTTGATAGTCGTGGTGATTTTTCTGTATGCAGCTATGGATTGTTTTAACTTAAGCATCAATGATTATTGTGCTTATAATGTGTACCAATAGATTCTCAACCTATAAGGAGGTAGTTTCAGTTTAATCACCAGTAATGGACAAATGAAATTTCTGGCCTGGAAAAGCACATTTGCACAAGAAGCCTCTCTTTTATGTTTACTATAACTCCACTTGCCTGGTTTGTGTCTACTATATCCTTCAGTCCTTGCCCCAACCCCCAATTCCATAAAAATGTCTAATTATCTTTTACACTCATCTATATTATTTACTTTGATGATTTCAACTGAGCAGCTTATTTCCTCTGTTTAGTAATCTTTGAATGATAAACCATGAAGAAGCTGTACCCTAATTTCATATTTAATTTATTTTTTACATTGCAGACCTGACTCAATTTCCAATATGAACTGTTTATTGCTTTCCACTTTCTTCAGTTCCCTTGGGATTTTGAGTAACTGTATTATTGTGTGTCACCTTAAGTATTTCCTTGAATAACGTGCACTTTTTTTTTGTGGTTTCCTCAAGTCAACTATTCTTTAATTGGAATTTTGATTGCTCTGTTTTTCACCCTTTCTAGGGACCAGATTCTGGCTAGACCTTGGGTAGGGGAAGCAGGTTTGCTTTCCTATTGCACCCCCGCAAGGAGGATCAGCATCCCATTAAGGAATCATAGCTGTTGCTCCCTGTTACTCTGCCTGCTATACAGTTGCTGCTGCCTACCTACACAGCTGCTATCCATGTAAAGAGAGTGGGATGGGGTGAGCTGGGGCTCTCTCTGAAAGGAAGTGATGCTGCTTCCAGGTTGGAGTCATGTGGCACTCACATAACCCAGCTACCAGGTAGAGTCTTAGATGAGGGCACAGCAGTGGCTGCCTACACACCAGAACCAGTGCAATGTTACATGATGAGGTAGCCAGAGTTCCATTGCCACTCACAATTTGGCAGCTCGTTGCACTCATCCAGTGTTCTAATACATAGAATCTTCTGCAAGGGCAATAATTTCTGCCCTATGAAAATGTGGCTACAAATAAAAACAACGGTCCAGATTCTTAGCTGGTGAAAATGGATATAACACTGTTGGCCCAGCATTCTATATGAGGCTTAATAGATTCATAGAATAAAAAAAAAAAGCTTTTTCTTTTTCCATGGATACATCCAAGTATCCAATTTGCCTTATTTTCTATTAGTATCCATTTAAGCCATACACTGACCTGATTAAAACTTTTTGTGTGTTATGTTATATTTAATATTTTAAAAATGGATTCAGAAAAAAGAATTTGACTTATGTTTTACTTTTTCTTATTGCAATAATATTAATAACAAATATCAAATGTTAAAATATAATAGGACCAAACTCTCTGTGGAATATAAACAATATTGTTTTTTGTCGTCATCCTTATTTGGTTATGCCCTTCCAAATGCTACCATGTAATTAGCTGACTTCCCTTCAGCTCTCTACAATTGTTCAGAATCAATATACATATGAACATATTTTCCATCACATCCATTCTCCTTTTCTTCTGTAGATCTCATTTGCTCAACACATTTTCTATTATTTGAGCTACCATATTTTTTTCCCTTTACTTACACATTGTATTAGTTCCAACTATGGAAAATAGTTTTCAAATACTGTGGCCTAGTGATTTATTTGACATCAGAACACCATTCTTCCTTTTTTCAAAAGGCTCTTGAGTGAACTTTACTCTCATTTCCCCTCTGTCTCAGCCAGAGGTAAGATGCTGAATATGGTGTACCTTAGCACAGGGTTTAAAGCAATTCCAAGCCCTACCCCCAACCCCCAATACCCCCACCAACAACCTCCAAACCAAAACAAAGAAACAACAGATGCATAGCTGTTATGTCAGATCAGTTTATAGTATGGGCCCCAAATAATAAATTCTAGAGGGATTTGGTGCATGCTTTTCCAGAAAATTGCTGCAGTTTTCAGTAGATGTATGTGTAGTATAGTCCACAGAAGAAAGAGCAAACAGATATTTCTAACTTTCCGTTGATAATCATAAGAGCTCCAAGGAACACCTAGTAGCCGCATAAAATGGTGCTGGGAAATTCCTTACACAGTATTCTCCTGCCCTGAGTCAGCACTGAATCAGTGCTCCTCTGTGGGGTTACTGGACACTTTATAGCTGGAGGTACTAATTTTCTGCTGAGATAAAAAAGTCTACAAGGTGGTGGCTACTAGTGGTCTTTAAAGATTCCATGGTACTTTTCATCAGCTCATAACCCTGCTGTGCAAGCAAGTTGCCAAGCTCTAAATTGTCATCTCCATTTAAACTGCTCATTACTGGGATATGGGCTTTCTCATTGGACAGCTGGTAAAGGCACATAATATACACCTTTTGTCTGTATTTTAGTCTATAAGCTTTCCAAGATGGAAATTGTACAGCACCCAACACTCTAGGACCAGTCCATGCTGGAATCTATGAGCACTATTCTAATATATTTACTACTAATGATAATTCAGCTGGTGCTATGAAGTTAACCTACTCCTCATCCTCCTTCCTTCTCCCTCCTCTCTTCTTGATGCAAGATAATGGTAGGTTCAAGCTATTTTTCTGCTGTGTTTTTATTGAGTCAAATCACTAGAATACCTTCTCAACTGGCTTTCAATGAAACTAGCCTCTCCTTCTTCCACTCCAGATGAGATGTGATGCCAGATCATCCATATAAAGTAGAAGTGACAGAGCAGGACCAGCTTGTAGATTTTATATAGCTGTAATATGCAGAACAAGGGTGAATATTTTCTTTTCCCCCCAATTTCCCTTCCAGCCCTTTCATTATCCAATCAAAGCACAATGTATTGTTTTATGAGCCCCTGCAAATCATCTGTAGTCATCCAAATATCCCCTTTTATAGAAATTACATTTTATTACTGGAGAGGATACTCAAAAAAATTTAGTAGGAAAGCATTCCACATTTAAGCCACTTTAACTTTCATTGGAGGATTAATTATTTTCTTTGAGGTTCAGGGAACAATGGTACACACAACATTTGTTACTCTGTTAAAAATTATTCAAATATAAAAAAATCCCACAAGAAAATAAATGTATTGTTAAGTTATATTCGCATTCAGCCCAGCCCCTTTAGTATGCCCTTCTAAATCATGTGACTATGAATTCACCTAGGTGTAGGGATTGTAGACTAAAAATTCATCTCTCTCCATTGTCCTAGTGTCTAAGCACCTCACAATCTTTGGTGTATTTATCTTCACAACCACTCTGTGAGGCTGGGAAATGTTATTATTCCCATTTTTCAGATGGGGAACAGAGGTACAGAGAGGCTAAATGACTTGCCTATGGCAGTCTAGAGCAGAGCAAGGATTTGAACCTGTCTCCCAAGTGTTAGGTCAGTGCCCCAACCACTGAGCAATTCTTGCTCTCATATCAACACATACCTTGTATCTCAGAACGGTTTTTGGATATGTGTTTGTGCCCAACATTCCTGAGATGTTAAAATGTGATCCAATGTCCATGGAAGTCAGAAACTTTACCAGGAGTTAAGTGGTTAATATTTAATTGCCCAAAGGCTGACTTCATTACAGTGGGCCAAAGGTAAGGTTGAGCAAGCTACTCAATTTACTATTTAGTCTGTCCCTCCCTAGTTGGAGTTTTATGCACAAGTGAGTAGGAGTAAATTAATAGTAAATAGTCATTTTAGTAGAAATTTTGGCACTCATTGAAATATATACCTGGTTTCATGTCAATAGACTTCATTATAGGCAAATCGTCTTGTCTGCCTCTGAGAAGGAATTCAATCTTCCAAGTCTGAACACAGGGTTTTGAAAAATCATTCCAATCATTTGTTAATGGAATGGACAGGTGGGAAAAAAAATAGTGATCAAGAAATGTATTCCCCCAGTGTCAAGTTGATCCAGTGCTGATGTGTCCAGCCTTACGAGTCTGTCTATGATCGTATCCTGGGTAGATCGAACCAATCCTGATAGGCACCTGAGGGTCTGTCATTTTCTGACACATTTTCTAGAGCTTGTTGTGCCAATACACTTTTATTGAATTAAACTGAACTGAATTGAATCCTAGAGATTGCAGTGAGGAGGCTGATTTAATGCATGACGTTATATAGATAAAGTACTCGGTTTATTCTCTATCAGCCAAATTCTCAGTATTTACTTAGTTTTATGGCTTAAAGTAAGTATTGAGTAAGGACCTCAGATTTTCAAGCTATAGGCACATTGAATACCTCACCACATTTCTGATATCTCTAAAAACATGGATATATTTTTTGCCTGCTTGTATTACTTGTTACTTGTTAGTGGCTTCTACTGTGCTTGTATTTTTTCCCATGTATTAAATATTCTCCGGGTTAGTTTTTAGATTTAATCTTAGGGTCTGCAGTATACTCACCCTCTTGCCAAATACAAATGAAGACATTCTCCCTACCTTGAAGCACATACAGCTTGAAACTACTATGCCACAACTATTTACAAAGGATTCACATGAACACAGAAGATGCCTATGTAGTGCAGACAAATTAGTAAGAACAGAACAGCTCTGCATTTTAAAAATAACCTCATTCTATATTGTAAAAATCAAAATAGGATACTAATCCTTTAAGCATGAAACAGATTTGGGTATTAGTAAATTGTCCCACTTATCTTGAATTTCTATAGTTTGTGCTCTAAATGTGGTGGGGTATTTTTAATAGTACATGTTGTTGATAGTTACTTTTCTGTGTGTGGTGTTACATAGATTTTGACTTAATATTAGATTCACTTCAGGGAGTCAGAAAACTGATGACTGTCACCACAAAAAAAACACACACACACAATTTTTTGTGACTATCAAAATACTTTAAAGCAAGTCTTGTGGGGCCACTTCAGTTTACAGTTACTTATTTCAGATGTAAATGTACCTTAAATAAAACAGGCAAAGGGATGATACATAGATGGTTTATGATTAGGTCCTGATTACCTTTTGGGTACCTAAGCATCCTCCTCTCACTCCTTTTTCCTGCTTATGTCTTCCTCCTAACTACTTGCTTTCCTTGTGCTCTTGCCTTCCTTCACACCTTCCTCCATGCCTAGAACAGCCTCTTCCCCCTTGTGTAACAATAATCTGATTCAAAGCCTATTGAAGTTAGTGGAATCAGACCCCAGATTTGCTCTCTCTCCCTCCAGAGATATCTGGTCTCAAGAACCCTAGCCATCCAGTGTATTGTGTGTCTGAACTGTATTGTCTGTCTCTTTGTAAGTTGCTCTGGGCAGGGACTGCACCTTCCTTTTGTATTGTACAGTGCTAACCCCTTTGATAGTGCTTTATAAATAATAACTCTGTTGGCAAACCCAGCTACAAGTGAATAATCTATGGTGGAATACAGACATCAATTAAAATATTTATATCAGGGGCTAGTTTTTCAGTCAGTATTAGATTTTATTGTGGAAGTAAATGGAAATATCAGAATAAAAACAAATGAAGGGCCATATACAGCCCTCAGGCAGTGTCTACAATGCCCATTGGGGTCAAAGGTGGTTCCAAATGATTAAAGGCAGTTGAAATTAGCACTTTTTGCACATGTATCATTGAGTGACTTATGTTACGCTTCACTACCTGCTGTTTTTTCAGATGATACGCTATTACACAATGGGCTGTAAAAATCTACTGAGTATAAGAGGGAGCCAAATAGTTCACTGCAGGAAGTTCTGCCAGGCATATCTCTTTTCCTTTATCTAGGAAATGGTCACTTAGTTTATTCTCTAAACCAGGGAGCAGTCATGTGAGTTGTTGAGCACTTGTGCTATGGGCTGAGCACCTCCAACTCAATACCTTTAAAATATTTCTTCCCCCTGGAGATCATCTTTTAAGTCTTCACAGATAGTGTATGTCATAGCATGGGCACTGCTGTTAAAATTTTATTCTAAACAATTGGTTTCCATTGAACTTTCTCAGGAAAATTACTTATTAGGTTGAAACTTACGCTGAGTTTCATATCCTCCAGACATATGGGGCCAGGCCAGCCCCGCATGAAGTCTTCTTTACATTACTCCGTTAGCATAAAAAGAACTCAAAACTTCTTGAGCTAGGCAGCTGAGGAATCCTAAGCAGGTATTCATCCCCTTCCAGCCCTTTCCACCCCATGTCAGAGGGATGCTGGAGCTTGGGAGACTGTCTGACCAGACCATGCTGAATAGCAGCAATTCTCACTAGGACAGGGGTGGGCAAGCTATGTCCCGTGGGCCACATCAGGCCCACAGGCTCCTCCTAACCAGCCTGCCTGAGCTTCCGGCTGAGCAGGTTGCTTAGGCCCCTACCCCGCTTCTTCCCTTCCCCACAGCCTCAGTGCGCCATGCAAGCAGCACTCTGGGGGGCAGGACTGCGCACTCCATTGGATTAGTGTAGCAATATGTCTGGCAGCATGGTAAGGGGGCTGGGGCCAGGGTCTAGGGTTGGATGGGGCAGAGGGTCTTGGGGGACGGTCAGGGGATGGAGAACGGGGATGTTGGATAGGGCATGGGAGTCCCAGGGGGCCTGTCAGGGGGCGGGGGTGTGGCTAGGGGTTGGGGCAGTCAGGGGACAGGGAGCAGGGGGGTTGAATGGGGGGTGGGCTTCTGAGGGGAGGTTAGGGGCTGGAGGTCTCTGGAGGGGTTAGTCGGGGACAAGAATTGGGGGGGCTTAGATGTGGGTGGGGTTTTGGGGGCGATGGTTAGGGTGGTGGTGGGGTCTCGGGAGGGGGCAGTCAGGGGACAAGGAGCAGGGGTCTTAGATAGGGGGTGCAGTCCTGGGGGGCAGTTAGGGATGGAGGGGATAAGGAGCAGAAGGGGGGTTGGATGGGTCGAGAGTTCTGAGGGGGCAGTCAGGCGGTGGGAAGTGGATGGGGGTCAGATAGGGGGCGGGGCCTGGCTGTTTAAGGAGGTACAACCTTCCCTACCCAGCCCTCCATACAGTTTTGAACCCCAGTGTGGCTCTTGGGCCAAAAAGTTTGCCCACCCCTGCACTAGGACAATGGCTCTGAGGCTGCTCTCGTTACACCAGGAATCAAAATAACTCCCAGCTGTCCCCATTATTGGGAGATATTAAGTCTCATAAAACCACTTTTACTCTATTCCTTCCCAGAATCCAGGTTTGCTGAGCATAGATTCTGCGTACTTGGGGATTCAGCCCAACTCATTTTCTAAATTGTTCATGAAATGCCTTAGGTAACTTTGGAGTTTTCAGGATGTAAAAAAGGCTTTGTTTTGTTACAGAATTCAGCTGGATGCATTTTTTATTTCGAGAAATCAAAAGTTGCTTTATTTTTCAACTCACGCATAACATGTATTTAGCCTCCATCTCAGCAAAGTACTTACACTATAGGCATGGAGGTAGTCCCACTGAAGTCATGGAAGTCCCATGAATACCTTGCTGAATATCTTAATCTCAAATGAAGAATTGTGCTTTGGCCTCGTGTGAAGAAAGGTGCTTTGAAATAAGAGTTCTAGAGGTTTGAAAATAACATAGGCCGTGCATTGTTCCTTAGACAGATTTTGTAAGAGATGTGTCTCCAAATAATCATATACATGTTTTTTTGCACTAGCAATAAGACTTTGGCAGAGAGAATAATAAGTGTTGATCGAAGGAAACTGGTGTTATTCTATACTACCATGCTGTGAATATGTACACTTAACAACATTCAGAACTCTTACTCATGAGGAGAACTGTTCAAAACGCTTCACTGCAATAGTGAATCTTGACAATGTGCTCCTGATTTGTTCAAACTGTAGCTGTTGTATCACTTTCTATTCACATATGTTGTGTGATCATGTAAAGAAAGACTCTTTTGTAATGAATATACGCAATGGGACAGAGTTAAGGTTACTGTGGGAACATCAGCTCTGAATTTCCTGTCTTTGGTGTGATTAAAAAATAGAACTTAATGTTTCATTAATGAGTTTTTTTGTACATAATTAAAAGCAATTTGTTTAAACCCAACCTTTCAGACACATTTATCTCTGGAATAATGAGCTGTTTGTGAGTAGATTTCTTTCTAATTTTGTTTGATATAATGACATGTCAAGTTCTTACTTCACTTGGACCCAAGGATTGGCTGATTTCTTTTCAGAGAGAAAATAATTGGATAGCGTACACAAAATTAATAAATGATCTGTGTTTATTTACAACTGTGCGATTCTGGGGTAACCCATAGACAAGGATAGAATATATCTTTTCTATAGTGGTGGTAATTTGTGAATTTTTGGAACCAGCCTATAAGATTCCACGACAAGGATATAATTGTTAAAAATAAAATCTATAGAGATGATCGTTTTAGGTCTTCCAGGCCAGGACTCTGATATTGTGTTTGTTTGTACTGTGCCTAGTACAGTGGAGCCCTCCTCTGGTTGGTCTCTAGGCCATATATATGTTTAATAATACAGGCGAGTGCATCTTACGTGCATTTAACATGCGCAATTTCAGCTTTATGTGGTTGGGAAAAAAAAGAAAAAAAGAGAAAAATAAAAATTTAAAAACTGTATCTGTAGGGCGGGCGATTTTGCCCACCATTAAACTCAATGAGTTTTGACTACACTCGGTTTTCGCTTTACGTGCTGACCTTGGAACGTAACCCCTATGTAAGATGTGACTCGCCTGTACAGTAATAAAATTTCAATTAAATTCTATGATCCTTTCTCAGAAGAGAAAAAAAAGTGTAACCACCCCCGAAGCAAAGAGTGGTGGCTAACTGATGTATCACGCACTGCACAGCAATATGGAGTTGGGTGGACTGAATATATACTGTACATACAGACAGTTTATAAAAAAGAGCTCACTAGAAACTATTGACTGGTACAGTAAAATGGTAAATAAGATATTTACTTAATTCAGGCTGAATTCCAGGTTCTGTGCTTTGTTACATCAGTGCCTATCTGGAGTAGCATTGTAGCCTGAATTTGAACCTTTTCTAAATACCAAGGGTGAAATCATGGCCCCCTTGAAGAAAACGGCAGTTGACTTCAGTAGGGCCAGAATTTCATCCCAAGTGATTAGTTCGAAACTTAGACCATGTGATCTTACATTGTTTGAAGAGCAGCAGTGTTATTCGGCTTATGAACAGTTGCTAAACAATAGCAAAGAAAAATATCTACGAAATAGAATTGATTGTATGTGTGGTTTCTTTCCAAATCCTCAGCTGCTTATCAGGCCTAGTTTATACTGGGAATTTTCCCCGATTTCAGCCATCAATGGCCAGCTACCAGTTTAACTGCAGTGGTACATGCCCGTAGTATAAACAAGATTTCTGCTGGTGGAGTTCTTACCCCTGCCTGAAACTAGGATGAGGTTTTTGGGTGTAGATCAGAATTGATCATAGTTTATCCTGTCTGCACTATCGATTTGCCCAGATGCAGCTGCACTGATGGCTGAGCTCAGGGCAAATCCTGACAGGCAAGCCTTCTGTCAAGGTCTGAACTTATTGAAACTTTCCTTGAAACAGTTTTCATGCTTCAAATGCTGCCATTAACCACACCACGTGTATTGGCTCAGGTGACCCCTTGGCTCATGGAGTGCTGGTTGAGATCCGCAAACGTCTGAAGCTTCAGGTTTCCAGCTAACCAGGGAATAGACCATGCTCTTTTCAGTGCAACTAACAACATTCATTTCAGCCTTTAACTTAATAAGATCTGCATAATGTTCAGTCTACTAACATGAGATAAGAGCTGAACTGGTCTTGTTTACGTAGAAGTAAAATCGTGGAGAATTTATGTTTTTAATTCAGGAATGAATGCTATTCGTGGTTTTGTAAACACCCGTTAAAACCATTTGGTAGTTCAAGCTCCTTGGGTTTCTTTTCTTTTTGTTTCCACTCCCAAACCATTATGTGTGTTTGTCTAAGTCTAACTTCAGTTTCTGTGCTTTTCTCAACTGATTTTTCCAGACCCTCCTCTTTGTAGGGAATTCTGCACAGTGGGTTATTACGGGTTGAATTCTAGTTTATCTGAAATCCATGCTCAGTGTCCTTAGTGTGACTTGCAGCCTTGTCGCAGCTGGGAAAATTGTATGCTCTCAGGAACACATTTTCAAAGCTAGTTTTCTTTCTTTACCCTGTGGAAGGGGGAAAATAATCCTCTGCACTGTAGCTTTTCTTTACTCATGACCTCTTCCTATGCAGGTGGTGAGAGTCTAAGATCTGATGCCTCAAATGGCAACTGTCATTTCAGCTCATCTCCAAAGAGCAGGACCAATATCTAAGAAAAGTGTCTCCGTTAGTTAGCTGCACATCTGTCTCTTTCTTGGCAAGTCTAAGAGTATTGATTCTCTGTGGCTCAGTTACTCAGAAAACAACGAGGACCACATTTTTAAACATCTGTGTGCCAAGTGTGCATGCACTTTGTGAATGCAAAATACTTCATGACCGGCAGTGAAAGTAGATTGAAACAAGAGAGAACTCCCACCATGCCGGCCAAGGAGAATGGAGAGCTGCAGAACGGTCACTGCTCCCCTGCCAAGGTGAGAACAGGGAACTGTCCTTCTCACTCCTTCTCCTTATCTCAACCCCGTTCTGATGCATATGGGCTTGTGTGTGCTCCCTGACTTGGGAGCCTGTTGGTAATGCATAGGCATGCATGGGTTTTTAGATGCTTGGGACTGAGTGTTAGGTAGCACATCCAAAAATAAAAGTGTTTATCAGATTGTGTGTGAAAGAGTGGTAGCACCTGACCCTTACTACTGTTTTCCTGTGCTAGTGCAGTCACCCAACTGTTGAATAAGGGAAGAGTCTAGTGAATTTTTAGATTCAGCTCAACAGGACTTTCACTTGTGGAAACCAGTAGAGTTAGCTGAGCGGGTTGATTTGGGGTATGTGATTTGTATATGTTGTGGGGAGGTGTTTAATGTGATTTGTATATGTTGTGGGGAGGGGTTTAATTTATGCTGATCATTTTCACCTGAACTATTAAAAACAATTACATCCTAATTTAGCATTGAGAATGCATGAAATGTACACATATTTGTCTGATCACACCCTACAAAAAAGGCTAGAACCTTCTAAGAACCTTCTAAGAACCAAGAACCTTCTAAGAGCAAGCAACCATATTCTTAAGACTCTTTTAGGCCTCCATCATTAGCCTGGGCTTTCTCTTATTGGACACTTTCTGTCATTTTCACAAGGGGCATATATATGCACATGTACAGACACACTCACAAACACACACACACAGCTCAGCTAGCAAAATGCATTGTTTCTTAGACAAAAGTTTAAGGCTGTGATTGGCTGCTGTAGACTGGAATACGTAGTTACAGCTGTCCTGAGAGGCCTTCAATAAAACTGCAGGTGTTCAGCTTTAGCAAATAGTTCTTATTATATGGATCGACTTTTGGCAGCTAGTAACGATGTTTCCTGAAATTGAAAAATGATTTTCTATACAGTGGTTTTACGTTACTGGAATGTTGGAGGGGAAAAATATCCTCTCATCAAGTAATACTGAAACTGTTTTTGTTAGTTGTCTGTATTTCCTGATTTGTATATTTTATAGTAGAATGTAAGCTTTTTTTCCTTAACTGTTATGGTCAGATTTGAAATCTTTGCCAGGGAAACTCAAACTATGAAGAATTAAGGAAGCATCAGGCAACACAGGGTCCCATCTCTTTTTTGGCAGAAAACCAGTCTCTGGTTCTCTTTAGTTGCTGTAGAACCTGAAGCATGGGACATTATAAAGCCTTTAAAAATATTGAATGGTATTATATAATACAGTTAAGAACTGGTTTTCATATAACTGGGAAACAGCAAAGAGCTGATGTTGATTCTGGATGTTTGTTTAACTCATTCTGTGCTGTGATGCATTCTGCAGAGAGGGTAATGAGAGTAGCTGGATAATTCTGTGTTAAACTCTTTATTTTAAATAGCTCCGTTAAATTGATAGCACAGCATGGTTTCTATGACCACATAATTATTGCATTTTGATGCCTATACATTTTTGGCGCAGAAGATTAAATAACAATGTGATATTCTGGATTTGATTTTGGTTTCTTTAGATATTTTGTTTAGGTTTCAGTCTTTTTCCCAATGGAACCAATGGCAAAATTCTCTGCTTACTTCAATACTGCTAGATCAGTTTCCGAAACATGGTGCATCCAACTTCTCCTGTCATTTACCCCATACATTTGTGTAACTGAGTGTTAACAAAGGGCAGAATTCGTCTAGGGATAGATGTATATCATCCACTTGTGTTCCCAATCCCCTACCATCTCGTCCACTCAAAAACAAAACAAAAAAGCCCTGCCCCAAGCAATTTTTTGACCCTGAGAAGGGAGATGTGTCAGAGATTCCATGAAGTTCATTTGGGGCTTTGCAGTTGCTATTGATCCTATGTGGAAGGCACTCTGATAGTATAATGATGAACACAGTATAAACCAGAAGATGGATGGATGGATGGATGGATGCAGGGTCACACGTCCTTTATTTCTCAGTGATGAAAAAGAACAAATCTGAATACAAGAGATTCAATTAATTGAGCTCTGTGATATTAACACATAAGGCTACATAAGCAAACACAGCGGGGAAAATTGCCAGGTCAGGAGAGAATATCAGGGTTGAACATACTTTAATTTAATTTATTTTTTTTTCAAAATCTGCAAATAAGTAATCATTTAATTCAGCAAACACAGTCCAGTCATGTAACTCCATGCCTTTCCCGGAGTGAACACAACTACATTCTTAAAACCCTTTTAAGAACAAGAAGGCTCCGAGCACTGGTATTTAGTTTAAACCTCAAACTCCAATATCAATTTATCTGATGTTAATCCACACAGTTACTGACATGAGTTACTGTTGATGGCATAAGTATGCAGCAGTGTTCATTGTAAAGGTTTCCCTTTATCTCCTTATCTTTACTCCCCTTCACATTTCTCACACCCTTTTGCACAGAGCTCTCCAGATTTTTTTCATCATATGAAAGTATCATTTTCAAAGGCTTTTACTTTTCACATTCATGTCAGTATCACAGATTAGAATGTGACACAAATACCTGGTTGCATACTTTCTTTAAACCTGAGCCAATAGCACTGCAAGATGTTAGGGAGAGCACCCTTTCATCTTGCACCGTCCACCACTTTAAAGTGAAAGGGTTGTGAATGTAATCCTATTTCCAATCTATAGAGGTCACCTGTAATACACTGCTCTGAAGATAAATGCACAAGCCTGTTTGATGTTAGGGGCTTTCTTTCTTTCTTTCTTTCTTTCTTTCTTTCTTTCTTTCTTTCTTTTAAACAAGTTCCATGATGTTTGGTTTGCCAGCTTACCATGTTAAAATTTCCAAGGGTATCGGCACAGTTCTTTTTAAACATAGCTCACCTTTCCTGTGATTAATCAAAGGCTATCATTTGAAGAGGATTGTGATTTATTTAACTGTGTTTAAAATCTTTTTTTTGGAGGAACTGGAAGGCTTAGGGTAATTTGTGATGGGATATGGAGCCACTAGCTTCTAGGTGACGGGTACAAATGTAATCTTAGAGCCCAAACATATTTCTGTTAAAGCCAATAGTGAAACTCATATTGACATGAATGAGACAAAGATTGCATCCTGAGTCAGTAGTAAGCAAAAGTTGTTACCGTCTGTCAGCGGTTTGGCTTACGTGAAATGGCCTCTGTCCAGCACAGAATAAACTCGTGTCCACATTATCCACATTACAACAGGAATTAGAAACCAAGAGCCTTTAGTTGTGTTAGTCAGACTAGTTAGGGAAACTGAATATAGTGCCATGTTCTCTTTAGTGAATAAATAGAAACCATCAGCTCACAGTGCTTTCACAATATGGTACCTTCAAAAGTATAACATTTACATCCATGATCTTTTAGGAAGAGAAATCATTTAAAAATCACCCACATCACAGCACAAAACGCATTCTATCATGATCATTCTACCAATTCACCAAACAAAAGTTGAGTCAACAAACTACCTTTTTGTGAAGTAGTAGACATAAATTGAGTATCTTTCTAGGACTGTATCAAGTAAATAAATATAACAACAACAATATATAACACCTAGATAGCACTGACTGGAATTTCAAAGTGTTGCACAAATATTAAGGGCCTGATATTTAGAGCAGAGGGCACAAAAATACATGCACATTTGACCTCTTTGTGATCACAGTTGGGGCAAATTCATCCATGCAAATATGGCATATGTTTTCGCATGAGCTATTGCATATGTGGATTTCTGGAAAACTGGGCCAAACTACCGACATTGTGCTGGGTGTTGGTACTGTTAGTGGGGTTTATTGAGTGACATCCTGGGTCCTACTAATGCCCATGGCAAAACTCCCAATGACTTTTTCCCATTTTAATTAACATTGTTGGTGGAATGTCTTAAGGCACATCCTAGGTATTTTCTACTAATCTAGCTATAACCATAAGCCCTCTTAGAGGAGATGCAGCTTTGTCAGTATAGCTTATATCAATTCCCCGAACTGAATAAGCTACAACATCAAAAGGACATTTTTGACAGTATATCTGTGTCTGCATTAGAGCTTTTTCTGGCTAATTGTGTCAATTCAGGGTGTGATTTGTCACACTCCTAACTGACAATGGTGGCATCATTTTTAGGTGTAGGCCAGGCCTGAGAGTCTCTGAGTGTTGTTTTCCTTTCAGTCCAGAGAGAATTGGCATATGTTAACAGGGGCTTTCTGTATAAATCTCTTTGCACAGTGATGGAAGAATGGGCCTTTCCAAATTCATATTGCTACAGGAAGCAACATTCACTAGTGGTGACAATATGCAAATATATGCGCAGTACCTTGGTGAACTTTTCACAACCTAGTGCCCATTTCCCATCCCTTTGAAAATGGCCACAAGAGGTAAAACTGCATGTTTGGTGTACACAAAGAGCCAGTAGCTATTTGCTTGCAATCGTGTTTCCTGACTCAAAGTAATCAGATCCCCAGATCTCAGCCTCCCCATCTACTTCTGCCCTTTTATTTTTAATACCCTGTTTGTTCAATTATTTTCTTGGTTTCATCTCCCTGAGAGTCAGCTGCCAGTAGGCAAGGTTCTCAAGGCAGACTCTGCCGAGCATGTGGTTATTTTAAGCCCCTTGCTGCTACAGAAGAAACCCAATTTCCAAGGCTCTGTCACTTTCTGTTCTTCTCTACCATTTCTTGTGTCTTTCCTCCCCTCACACTACTTATGGTACATACCATCACAGTGACTTGCATCTGTCCAGAAGTTTGGTGTCATTATAGCTGATTCTATGCTCCTTTATGCATCAGCCAATAAGGGCTCTGCTTTATATGATGCAACCAACGCCCTTCTTCTAGGAGAATGTATATGGTGTCTCTGTAGCCTTGTCAATCAATTTCCACTAACCCAGAAGTGCAGAATTTCTGAGACTTTTTCCAGTTTTCTGTCTCCAATGTGGCTGAGAAAAGTACTGTTGTGACGACATCGAACTGACTTATCTACCCCACACTATTAAGGTTCTTGTTGTTATTTACTTTCCAGCAGACAGCATTCCCTAGTGTGATCTGTAGAAGTCATCTGTGGCATGTACTAGCTATAGCTGGATTTCACATGAGAAGTTGGGTGATGCGGTTATTCCTGACAGATTTGTGGTTAGAAGGCAAATTCTAATCCCACCAAAGTTTCCATTGACTTCAGTTGGAACAGGATTTGATTCAGAGAACAAACATTCATCTATCTCTGTGATGTAACATTTGATAACAAAAATATCGGGGGGACCACATTCTCTCTGCTCTTTACCCTCCTTTCTGTCACTCAGGTAATGCAACAGGGAAGCCATGCAAAAGTTTTCAGCCCCAGATTCCCACTGTGTGTGTAGCGAGGAGGGGAAGGTGTCCCCAGCAGGCATTGCCAGCTCCTGGGTTCCACTCGCTGCAGCCCCTGGCACAAAGGGATGTATTGGGGGGAAGAAAGAGAAATGGTTGAAGTGTGGTGCTCTCTAGCTATATCTAGCAGACATATGGTCCCTAGGGGACAGTTGCCAGATCAGGAACCATTAACTGGTAGTTGATTCTCAGCTTCTCCTCTCTTTTCTCCTCTCCTGGGCTAGGCTGGCTGGCTGCTTGGGGGTGAGAAGCCATGCTTTGGTAGGCACTCCTCTCCTGCTCTGTTTGGGGGCCTACGCCTGGATAAAGAAGCAAGCGGCGTAGGACCTAGCTACTCTCTCCTCTGTGATTCAGTAGGCTGCCAGCAGGGGAGCTGCTGACCAGCTGGAGTGTGGTGGAGGAAACCCTGGTGTGAGAGGAAGGAGGTGGAATGTGGGGGACAGGGCATAGGTGAGACAGGGAGTTAAGAAGGCATGACAGACCGAGCACCTGCTATGCCCAGACCTCCACTGGTATAGGATCCCTGCTGCCTTGAGACTTTATGCCAGTGGTGTAAGGTAGATCTGCCCTGAACAGCTATAAATTGTGCTGATACCAGATGGCCTCCCGTCAGAGAGTTGGAAATGGTTCCCTGCAGCCCCTCCAACCACCCATGCTACCCTGCTTTTTCTTAGCAGAGAATCAAAGCCTTACTGTCAGAACTTGATCGGCCCTGTATGAGTGTGCCAGGGAGTGGAAGGCACACACAGCCACCTGCTTACCTTGATCGGCCCCGTATGAGTGTGCCAGGGAGTGGAGGGCACACACAACCACCTGCTTAGAGGCCAAGCAGTTACAGACTCAGCACTCAGGAGTTCCCTCCTGGTATCCACAAGGACATGAGCAACTCCAAAGGTGATGGGGAGGAGATGGTGTCCTTCCTTCCTTCCATACCTGCCTGTGGAAATGGCTGGGTACAAAGGGAGAGCATGGGGCACCCTCTTAAGGGCAAGGTGCAGCAGGATTATTCCCTCTGTGGGTGAGGATGTTCCACATGGCACAGTGCTTCCATAAGCATAGACACGTAGGCAGCTCCAGCACAGGCCAATGCATACATTATCCAGTTTGGCATCCAGTGAAAACCAGCCCCCAGAATGCTTCGTATGGTGTCTCGTTCTTTTCTTTTCCTCGTTATTAACGTAGGAGACTTTTGTTTAAAAAAAACCCCAACCTCTTTTGTTTTAAAATTTTTTTCAGCTCCTTCTTGTATCCGTCCACTTACGCCATAATCTTTTTATTTTTCATAAGTTGCTATGGAAATGGATCTGCTATAAACATAAAAAGTTGGGGGTGCAAGCAGGATATGGTCTCTTAAGAAATAAAGATCGTTTTCATTCAAATGGCCTAAAAACCGAAGAAAGGGCATAATAATACCTTCTTCATTCCCTTTGATCTCCGAATTTCCCAGTATTTTACAAATGGTTAAGTGCGGTTGGACTCTGAAAAGTTATCGTAAAAGTTATCATACTGGGAATTTTCATGTTTGTTTCCCCTCAGCGACTCCTTATCAAATGTGTTCACTTTAGAATTAAAAAAAAATGTGGGGTCATTTCCTTGGTAACTCAACCTGTGCTCTGATAGAACTAATTGGGTTCTTTTCATGTGATCCATCACTAGTAAGAAAGGTCCCATTGGCACTCCTCATTTGCACTGCTGCAATACAATTTTCTTCAAGTTTCATTGTCTCCTACTGCCTTCAAATTATGTCCTCAGTGATACCTGTGCAATCCCATTTTAGAACATAAGAACCTGAGAAAGGCCGTACTGGGTCAGACCAAAGGTCCATCTAGCCCAGTATCCTGTCTACCGACAGTGGCCAATGCCAGGTGCCCCGGAGTGAGTGAACCTAACAGGTAATGATCAATTGATCTCTCTCCTGCCATCCATCACCCCCCTCTGACAAACAGAGGCTAAGGACACCATTCCTTACCCATCCTGGCTAATAGCCATTAATGGACTTAACCTCCCATGAATTTATCCAGTTCTCTTTTAAACCCTGTTATAGTCCTAGCCTTCACAGCCTCCGCAGGCAAGGAGTTCCACAGGTTGACTGTGCGCTGTGTGAAGAAGAACTTCCTTCTATTTGTTTTAAACCTGCTGCACACTAATTTCATTAGGTGGCTCCTAGTTCTGCTATTATGGGAACAAGTAAACAACTTTTCCTTATTGACTTTCTCTGCACCACTCATAATTTTATATACCTCTATCATATCCCCCCTTAGTCTCCTCTTTTCCAAGCTAAAAAGTCCTAGCCTCTTTAATCATATTAATCATATTTAGTTTCACTGTGGCTGCATAGGGATGACCGATTGAAACATAACAAATAAATGCGTTGAAGGGGAACAAGATGGAATGGAATCCTCATCTATCTATCTTAGCTACGTTGGTTCTGGACGCTTAATAGGAGCAAAATCAGGAAAAATTAGTTTTTGCCACTGAAGTTAGTGCATGTGGCTAATACCCTCAGGGGGTGAATTTCACTACTCCACAGAAGCACAGTGTATGCTAGCACTTACATCTCCCTTAAGCCCTCAGAATAGGGCTCACGTGGTGCCTAGTCCATATGAATTCATGCATGAGTTGCTGTGTTGAGTAAGAAGGTGCAGTTTCTGCACAGTCACATTTCACAGTTGAAATTCACAACACACCCATGGGATAGCTGAGTATTTATTATTATCCATGTGTTACAGGTGAAGAAACTGAGGCACAGAGCAATTAAAGAGTACATAGCGAATTAATGACAGAGCAGGCATATAACTCAGAATTCCTGACTCTTGTCTCCTAACCACTCCAGAGTGCTCCTAGAGAAATATAGAAATGATATAATATGTAAGCAGAATTGTTTCCAAACAAAACATCTGTCAGTTTTCCATGAAATGTCAGCCGCAGCTCTGAAAACCTGCAAGAATGGATTGGTTTTAAATGAATATGTTATTTTCTTTACTGATATGAGGGAATGGCTGTGTATGCACGTGCATATGTGGAGAAATTTCTCCCATTGATAAAAATATGAGAAATGATTCTCCTCAGACCTCTGAGAAGTAAAGTTTAAATAACTGTCAGGCCTCCAGCTAAAATTCTCTTAAGCTGAAGTTCTAGGCACAAGCTAGTATCGTTAGAAAGCAGAATCTTCTCATCAGCTGCTCACATCTGCCATTGGAACTATACAGAAGTACATTTTCACTGTTGCTTTGTGACATGCCCATGGCAAGTTTATAGAACTCAAAAATGCACCAGAGAGATGCACTAAGAATGGCAAAAGACTTGTACATAGTTTTTATATTATTCACACAGCTGGAATGTTTATAGACAGAACAGAGTGTAACAAGAGCAAATGCTGAACCACATCAAGCGATTCCCTTGTTGTGCATGTCATTTAAATATCAAATCTATAAGGGCGTTTGCTATGTTCTTCACACACAGAAAGACCACAACTAAGTGCCTTAAAAGTATCCCATGAGTTTTTAAAAATGTAGACAAACAACCCTTTTCTTTTGATAAATCAAATACATTGTTCCACTCTGCTGGTTCTGCAACATCTGGTGTTTTAAAAAGCATTTTCAAATGTCATCTCCCTTCCCCCTTTCCCCACACCCTTTCCACTGCACCTTATCTCAGCTTTAACAAGAAACTTTTATTTTTGAACCAAGCTGTGGAGGATCTTGCAAAAAAGAGAGTTAAAGGATCATGTCTGCCCAGGTTTTGGTTATTTTTTAAGATGGATTTAAAAAGTTGAGTCAAAGGCATTGAGTAACTTATATGCAGAAAATTAATTTAAGTTTCTAGGGTGACTCAGTGAGAAAACATTACTATTTGATTATTGCAGAAATAATTTTTTTTTTTTTTTTTTTTTTTTTTTTGCCCAGTGGTGTTAACTTGATGCAAAAGTTCTGGCTGAAGTTCCCTTGAAAGATCACAGCCCAGTTTCTCAAGAGTGAAATGTTGTTACCAACTTCACAAGCCCTGGGATGCATTCAACATTTTAATTGCAAATCTAAATTATTTCCTGCACAATAAGCAAAATAATGACCTTCACAAACAGTTTTTGTCTGAAAATGAACCAGCAGGTTAGAGAGTCAGTATCAAGTTGGGTAAGAGGAAAGGGCACATGAATTAAAATGTACCACCATATGGCCTATAATAGGCTGTGGTCTGTTGCTTCGTGTTTCTTGCATGTATTCTTGGCACCATCAGATGTCACTCACACAGAATGCCGTAAGTGGGATACTTTACTTTGCTGGTGAAGCAAGAAGTGAGTAAAGATACAGGCTGAATACCCAGAGACAGCTACAAAAGCTTCATACAGAGAGCTTGAAGCCATGGGGACTTAGGGTCCAATCCTACAATCACTTACTGCCAAACATGCAGGAGAATGATCCAAAGCCCACTAAAGTCAATGGAAGTCTTATTAATCTGAGTGATAATCTTTGTAGTAAACAAGATGCTGGATCTAGTCCTGAGATAGGTTGCATTAACTGAAAAAAAAAAAAAACCCTGGGAACTTTAAATCTCAGAAGTATTTCTTCACACAACGTACAGTCAACCTGTGGAACTCTGCCAGAGAATGTTGTGAAGCCCAAAAATGTAACATGGTTCAAAAAAGAACTAGATGAATTCATGGAGGAGAGGTCCATCAAGGGCTATTAGTCAGAATAGGCAGGGATGGTATCCCTAGCCTCCATTTGACAGAAGCTGGGAATGGGTGACAAGGATTGGATCACTTCATGATGACCTGTTCTGTTCATTCCCTCGAAGCATCTGACATTGGCCATTGTCGGAAGACAGGATAGTGGGCTAGATAGACCTTTAGTCTGTCATAGTATGGGAATTCTTATGCTTGTGGTTTCTATGCCCTGTAAATGCATGGCATATTCTAAGATAGACTAGATTTATCCGCAAAGTGACTGCTGCATAAAAGGATTTGGATTAGCTTCTTTTGTAAAAAATAATTATACTCTATGTAGGGGGCCTGGGTGGCCTCCCTCCAAGCCAAGGGGAAAGAACCACTCTCTCAGCCTGAGTGGGCAGGGTCAGACCAAGCTGGCTCCACCCCCAGGAAGGGGAGGGGTGGGACAGGAAATACAAAGGGTGGGGCTCTTAGCTCAGTCAGGGCAGCACCAGGGAGGGAGACAGATGCAGACCACTGGCTGCTCCCTCCACACCTTGCTGCCGAGCCAGGGGAGGCCCTGGGTCCAGGGAACCCTAGGCTACAGGAAGGACTGGGGTTTTCAGACCTGCCTGTAGCCGAGTACCCTAGGGACTGCCGGAGCCCAGCAGTGACCGGTGCCAGGCCTAGGCGGACACCCAGGGGGAACCGGAGCTGCCAGTGGCCGAATACCCCGGGGCACTGCTAGAGCCCAGCAGTGACCCTTGGCTGACGGAGGCAGACGCCGAAGGGGAACCAGAGCTGCCCGTGGCAGATGACCTGGACTCCTGCTGGTGCCCCCTTGCTTGTGAGGTGCACCCCAGACTCTTGCCGGCGCTCCCCTGCCTGAGGGGTGCACGACCAACACTTGCCGGCGCACCTCCCAACCCTAATTCCCCCGTGACCGGAAGGTGCGACCAAGGGCTTGCCGCGAGGGAGTAGCTCCTTGCCGCCCCCAGCGGCTGGGAGGACCAACCGACCCTCGTACACTCTATTATATAAAGCACCTTTTAAAAATATTTTTTAAAGGAAAATCAACAAAATCAGGTTTTGTTGCATTAAGATTTCATGAAGTTACAAATGAGAGGCTTGTTCTGGCCCTACACGCATAATTTTGGATACATTGCACTGGATAATTCAGCTTTTCCCAGTAGCTACAGTACCCTGTGTCAACAAGTCTGGGAAATAGGACCTCCTAAATTCTAGTCCCAGCTCTGCTGTTGTTATGGTGTAGTCTTGTCCAAGTCGCTTACTTCTCTGTCAGTTCCTCGTCTGTAAAATGGGGATAATAATAGTAACTATTGTAGCTATCCCGAAAGAGGTTGTGTGGGCTAGTTAGCTAATCAAGCTGTATGGAGCCATGCTGTATAAGTGCTAAGGACTGTATTCTGGTGCCCCAGCGGGAAGAGAGGGTACAAAGCCCAGCCCCTTGTGAATCCTTCACTTTTTACTTCCTGGACCAAATTCTGCTCCATTTTTGAAGCCGGAAGAATTACACAAGGGGTTGTTCCTCCAGATTGAATGGGCTGGGCTGTGGGAGGGCCTTCAGTGGCACTAGATACCCACTAGTGTGGGTACCCACTGGTGGCCTGGCTCTGTGGGGCAGGCAAGCTGTACCCTTTAAAAGAGTCTGACGGTTGCTGCTCTTGCATGTACATCCCAATGCCCCTGGTGGCATTCTGCCTACATGTGTTCTCTGCAGGCAGAATACCTGTAGTCACAACAGTCGGTGCGGTGACCACCCATTGCCCTTCCTAAGATGCACATTCCCTAACACAGCTCTCTGAACTGGGAATCCAGCTTATGTGCAAACCCTGCTCCTGTAACACCAGAAGTTTAAGGAAAATGGGGAACGGTGATTCCCCATGGACCGCCAGCGCTGTGACTCCTTTATTTTCACGTGGCTACGTCCCTCTTCTACACATGCCGCTCACCTGGGACTTTGTAATATCTTGTTCATTTTATTCCAGTTAGCATTTAGTTCACACATCATTATGCGAAGTGCTGGTTATGAAGATACACTGCTCTTGTCAGAACGGAAGTATTTTGTACGCACCTGCACAGTGTCAGGTTTGTGTTGGGAAAATTTTGGAAAGTGAATAAAAAGGTTGAAATTATTTACTTTTTTTGTGATTCCACCAGTCATTTTGTTTTGTTAAAGAACAACCGAGAGGAAAAGATAGATTGGGGTTATAATGTTTTAAGAACAGAAAAAAGGAGAATGGTTATGTCAGATGTCTATTAACAGGGTATAAATACCTTGATTTTAAAGGCAAGGGGGGAAAGTTCTCAGTATGGAAGCTATAGGTTCATGAAAGTGCAATGACATTATACAAATATTAACTACATTGTGTGTGGCTTTTGTAGTTACTCAGGACAAACTACAAAAAACATCCATTCTTATGTGTGTTCTCGCTATACGTTGAGAGCCACCCGCTGACCTCAAGTACACCCACCCATGCAGACACAACTGAATTCAGTATTACCAGATTCTCTCGCACAAAACTGACTCCGTTGCCCTGCTCATGTAATTCAAAACAGCCAGAATCTGCCAGTACCTGGCAATCCCCAGTCCCATTTTGGAGACAGGAAGGGGGTGTGTCAGGGTGGAATGGAGCTGTGCTTCACCATTTCTCAACCTTAAATACTAACAGATTTATTTCTACATAAAGCCTTTGTGGGTAAAAAACCCACTTCTTCAGATGCATCTGCATCATGCAGCTGAAGAAGTCGGTTTTTTCCCCAATAAAGCTTATGCCCAAATAAATGCCCAACAGATTCCTTGTTGGTTGTGTGGATACAGACTAACACAACTACCCCTCTGATACATTTCTTAACCTGGTGCTGATGAGCTTTCGGAATCTGGCTTCTGGCTCCATCTCTCCAGCTCCAACCAGATCTTGGCACGAGAGAATTTGGCTCAGTAAGTTTTGCAAGAATACAAGAGAGACCAAGGTTTGACCCATAAGCTTTGCTCACTGCTCGTTGTTCTCAGATTCAGGAAACCAAATGGCTTAAAATCACATAATACACTCCAGCACCTCACTTAGTGCAATCCCATGTGTCCAGGTTAAATGGAAATTCAGATAATTTATATCAACAATGCCCTCCTCCAATAGAAAATGCTGATATTTATGCTGATGGGAATTTTCTCCACTTGATATTCTGTATTCAAGGGACAATTATTAGAAACTGATACTTCACACATAGCTACCATGATGATTGTTGCTTTTTAAATTCTTAGATATTGTTATGTGTGATCTGTGAAAAGTCCCCAAATACATGTTAACATCAATCCGTCATTAAAGGTAAGTTTTTGCATGATGTGGTGTGACTGGAAAATACTACTTGTTGGCTTTTGCACTATAGTTCTTTAAATCAACATGAATTAAAAATAGTTGCAAATTTCTTTTGAAGGGCTTGCGTGTCTTTTTTTTTTTTTTTTTTTTTTTGCTTGGTGGGTAGTAATGGGCAATTTTTTCTGAAAGCTAAGTGTCAAGACAGGAATCGAGTTGCAGTAAAACAGCTCAGGCTACAAGGTAAGCTGTATGTTTCCACAGAATATATCCTGTGATGAAAGCTTCTTTCTTAAGAAGTCATTCTCTGCAAGTAACACATTCTTTCCAGACACAAATGGCATTTTGTTCTTTGACAGCTAACTACAAATTTAAAAAATCCCAACTTTTCCCCCACCAAAACATACAATAAAGTTTTTAAATGTAGATTCCTCTGAGTCTAATTTAATCTTTATGTACATATGTGTATGTGCATGTTGAGAGTTCCTTTTTGAATTTAAAAGCATCTCTCCCCGCCCCGCTCCCCCCCCCCCCAAAAAAAAACCCCTAATGTTTGTAGTCTTCATAATATCTTCTAAGGTAGAGAAAACTTCTTAGCTTTGACTGAGTTTCTAGGCTCCATATTCATTTATGGTAATATTTAAGTTTAAGACTCACATTTATTATGTGGTATGTGATTGAAAAGTTGGCTGTGCCTTTTTACATCCCGTACTTGTATGTTGTACTTTACTACAAATCTTGATGGACAGTTATACAATTAATGTTATTTATATCATATCCTAAATGCACAGATTCACAAAGTACTTCAGTCACGAGTTAAAGAGAAAAGGAAGGGTTTAAGGTGAGATTTAAAGAGGAAGTGACTCAGTGGGTCAGGGGAGCATTCCAGATGGATGGAGTAGCACAAGCAAAAGAGAGACACCCAACTGTGAAAGGCCATAGGGAGAAGATAGAGAGGAGGCCAAGACTGGAGAAGCTGAGTGAGTGAGTGGGGAAATACATGAATATGAGGTCAGAGAGATAGGGTGGAGTGAGTTCTTGGAGAGTTTTGAAAAACAAGGAAGGCAGTTGTGAATTGGATTCAGAGATGGTGAGGAAGTTAGCAAAGGTGGAGGTAATCCAGCCCTGCTCCCCAGAGCAAGACAATCATCTGGCTGCAGCAGTCTCCAAAAAATTATTCATTAAAAATTTAGGCCACTTATAAAAGCTTTGTGCACTGTTATTAGCTAGTTCTCAGGTGTTTTGGGTACTTTTTTCAGGGGGAGATATGTGTGCAATTAATAAATGTCCCCTTTTCACATATACAATAGATAAAATCTAACCCTAACAACCTTGGCTCCATTCCTAACCCCTTCAGCCCTGAATTTTAGCTACTTTATGCAGAATACATACACAACTCTTGGGGATTATCAAGTTTTAAAAATATCACCGTCCACATGGAAGAAAGGGGTAGGAAATTGCAGTATGTATGAGGAGACTTTGATGTAATACAAAACATGATGAATGATAATCAACTAATAGTAAGCACTTGGTACCTGAACTCTCACACTTGACTGCTCTGAATTCTGAGCATCTATTCTCTGAAAATAAGGCCTTTTTAAAATGAAGGAACCCTGAAATACTAGTTACTTGTGAAAGGCTTGGCATTAATTAGCTTCATTTTCCTTGATTAGACTGGGGAGGTATGAAGGTTTTTAGTGTATGTTCAGGAGTAGTTCTGTTTACATAATAATTGCAAAATATTCAGTATCCATTAAATTAAAGAAATATTAACTTAACATGGGTAGAAATTGCAGATAGTCCAGAGGACTATAGAGAAAGAAAAGGAAGATTTTTAAGTTTTCTTATGGCTTTGCCTTGGCTCCTTCATCTGTGTGTGTTACTTGGAGGCCTGTCTGATGCACTTGAGCCAGTTTTAACTCTCAGGTCTCTCCATATGCAGACCAAATGTTTCAAGAAGATATTGCACTCACAAAACATAGATAGAAAAAAGGTTTAAAATATTGTCCAACACCTTTACCTTGAAATATTGAGGGCATGTGCTAGCATCAAAAGGTAGATGGCTTTTTTCAGAGCAGAAACTGTTGGCAGCTCATAAAATTTGTTAATTGGAAATGGCTTTAAGCTGCAAAATTTATATCTGGCTCCTGATTTCAGACACTCCAGAGTTGTGGAGGTGTTTGGATTTGAGGTTTCAGTTCTTCCTATTTTTTTAAAAAAAGATTAGGGGCCATTTGCAAAAATCAGATGAAGGCTTGAATGTCAAATGCTTTTTTGATTTGGCTACAAGGGGCTGTTGAGCACTCTGTACTGTACTCTGATATAACAACAACTGGAAATTTCACATCATCTGATATATGCCTTTGAATTTCACTTACTACTTGTAACTTTCTTTGAGGTTCCCAATGTCTAAATAAGTAGAATTTTCTGGTTTGGGAAACCGAGGCATGGAGCAGTTAAATAACTTCTGAGCAAGTTACAAGAACTGTGTAAAGCCAGGAAGAGAGCTCAGATTTCTTTACTCTAAGTCCTTGCCATAGGGCAATCCTCCTGCTCATATATGGAGATAACTTCACCCATAACTAAAATGCAGTCATCATCAACGCTACAACAGTTTAGAAGAGGTCGTGAAGGAAAATACCACATCCTGTCACAACTGCAGGAGGAGTTCAGGGAAGCAGAATGTAATAACTTCAATTAGATTTGGCCAGGACACAGGGGTTAACTCTTGTAGCCAAGGAAAAGCAATGTGGTCTTTAATGACTGCATAGGCATGAATGGTCTTCTGAATGGGTATCTCTGACAGCATAGTGCCCCACCATGCTGTTGCCTCAGCATGGGGGTCTGGACTAGATTACATCTTGAGGTCCCTTCCAATGCTACATTTCCATGATTCTGTGCAGACTCAAAGGTGAGAATGCCACCTAATGAATACAAAATATAGGTGGTTATAAAATACTGCCCTCTTTAAAAAAATAAATAAATAAATAAATAAAAGGCCAAACAGAGGTAAGTCACATTCAGGACAAACAAGGGCTGACGACAGTGCTGAGCAGAGCCAGTTATTGAGTTGGCAGTCTCTATGACAAATTCCCCATGCAACTCTACCAGTTTACCTCTATAACACCTCTTCTGTGAAACTCTTAGGTCAAATCTGTGAGCACAGGCTGACAGTGGTATGAAATATATATGTTTCCTGAGTTCAGACTTGAGCCCAGGTCTCTGCCCATGGAGAAGTAGTATGTTAGTCTATTGTGCCACCTAATCCCCCATTAACTGAGTGAAAATGCCTTTAGCATTATGAAAATATTTTGATACTTTTAAATTAAATTTATTTAATGATTGTTCTGGTTTTGTAAAAACATGGTAGTTTAACCTTCCTGAGTGTAGTAGGCTCTCCTCAGCTGAGAGTTATGGCCCCCTCCAGTTCACACTTACTTTGCTCTTCCCATATAGCCATATGGAAGCTGGCTAGATCCCAGTGAGATGGGAGAAGGCAGATGGCAGATCCTGGTATGGAAGAGATTAAAAGTCACTGTAGTTGCCGAAGTGCAGACTCTCTCTTGACTGTTTCCTCTGATTGACAGGAGTTGCAGCACATACTCCTCATGAAGCAGCCCTCAGATAAGGATAATCGGCATTTATGGACAATAATAAGGCTATATCCAGACACTCACTGACTGGACTGCAGTATTCAAGAAATGAAACTGAATCTGCCTCCAACACTGTGTTCATAACTGTCCTGCCTCTTTTCAGCCTACAGTGACCAACCTGTGTTCTTTTTCCTATACAGATACGCAAGACTCTAGACAATTCCTGTCTAAGTAGGTTTGATTGTGCAAAACATGCCTATGTGAATATTTAACATTATTACTGTCCAACATTAAATACATAAGGATAAAAGTAAATATTCTCACTTGTTCTAAACTAAGATTACAATAGTCCTTTAGACTGAAATATCAGAGGATAGTTCTCTAGGTCCATGTGGTGTTCAGTCTGCTGTTTGATTCATCCTGCCATCTGGGATTTTCTGTAACAGAACAGTACACTCATTCAGTGGGGAAGTAGTTGCTTACAAGCTGCTGCCCTCTAGAGCCTCATGAGTGGAAGACATTGGATAATAGGTTCAACACTCCCACTACTATTCATTGAAAGTGCAGCAAATTCTGGATACCAGAGTGAAGTCCTGGCTTTATTGAAGTCAATGGGAGTTGTGTCATTGACTTCAGTGGAACATGGATTTCACTCCAGGACTTTGTGGAAAATAATCTATTATTTTGATGTGGCTGACCTGAAAAAATTCAGACTTCATATAAATGGATGCAACGCCATTGACTTCAATAGAGTTTTACCCATGAACCACCAGTTTTGGATTTAGAGAATGGGATTAGGATATCTAATAATATTGGAGGAGAGAGGAGGAAGGAGATCCACTGGGGCCAGCTTTGATGTAGTCTGGCTAGCTTAGAAAGTTCTAGTGTCTTGTGGCTTTTGGGACAGAGAGGAACTATGTCTTCTATCATTTATGATTCTCCGCTAGATTGGCGGTCGTGTTGGTGGGTCCTCTTTTTTATTTTTGTCTCTGAATTGATATAAGACCTCACTGATCAACATCAGAGCTATGTAGACACCCATTTTAGAAGTGTATAAGTATATTATGAGGTAGTATTGTAGCTAGATCTAACCAACTTCTTGACAGAGCAGAAATCTATCCTAGTGGTCCTATAGTAGTGGTGGTAGTAGTAGTACTAGTAATTACTTATTTATTGTGCTAGGCTCTGTCCATACACAGAACAAAAAGATGGTCTTTGCCCGCAAAGGACTTAAATATTTTTGATTTTTTTGTAATTTAAATGTATGAAACTGTAGTTGATGCAGGACAATAGGAGGCAAATGGGCTTTGGGACTTTCCACTGTATGTTATTAGTATTGTCTCAAATTAAAACTGACTGAGATGACTATCTTAGGAAACATGCTCCTCATTGATTTTCAGAGAACCATTAAAGCATGCTATCCTACTTTCTTGGAAACAGTTGATAAGGTGAGCATAGCATTTTCTTCACCGCTAAAAAAGAGTGCAGTTCCTCAATTTTTTCATCTTCAAACTGTCTACCATGGTACATATGAAAAGATTCTTGTACACCCGGATCCCAAACGTGTCCTTCTAAGAGGCTTTTAAAGATGGTGGAAGCTTTTTGTTTTTCTATGAGATGCACAGTAATGTACTTAATCATTAATAGTCATGACATGTTGATCTTTCATAGAATACATAAAATATAGCATGTTTAGTGCAAATAATCCTGGATAAGTAAAACATTATAGTTACCAGTGAGAGTAATGACAAACTTAGGTCACTTTCTGACCTTATCTGGGAAGTTCATACTTCCTGGAGTGTCGCACACTTAGAATAGGGCTAAGCACAGGCATTAAACTGGATTATCATATGGTGTGGTGACAGTACTAGAGTCCCAGGTCTGTTATTGGCAAGTAGCAAGATTTGGCAATCTGCCAGTGTCTTTTTAGTACCTAAGTGCCTCTCATTTGCAATAATTGCAAAGGTCTTTCATGCACTAGACTGTAGGCTACCTTTCAACTTCAATAAAGCAGAAGTAAAAGAAATACAAAGTTATTCCTCCACATAGGTAGCTAGTTGGCAGTGTGAGTGGATCTAGTCTTTCGACTTGTACTAAAAATTGTTAATTTACAGCATCAAATGGTATCTAATTCTGAACAAGCTTGTCATCATGTGAGAAAAGGACATGTTCTGTCTCAAAGAATTGTGTATTATAATGTTTTGGCCCAATAAAAAGTGCTACTCTTCCTATTGCTGCTAATGTTATGTAAGACCTTTTGCACTCCTCCTGTTTTTTGGAAGGGTCATACAGTTGCAAGTATTTTCTTATGTATCAGAGGTTTAAAATGCTAGGACTGTTGAAGTGTAGTGGGTTTCTGGAAGAGGCCAAAAGCTCTGAATGCTCTTTCTTTATAAAGAGGAAAGTGAAAAAAGATTGCTTCTTAATTAGACTGCTGGCACCGTGTGCAAGATGTCAGCCAATGCAGTACATCAATAAAACAAAGCTGTAAAATGACATCAGAACATAGCAAAACCAAAAAAATTTTCTTTGAATCAGTTCTTTAAAAAGAAATAGGGCTACAGGGTTAAGTAGACAATGTGACAACTAGGGTTGGGGCTCTTTACTCCCTTTTGCCTGCTCAGAAATAGGAAAAAAAGGGGTGAGGGAGGGAACCTCCCCCAGAAATCCTTCGCTATATTCCTTGAAAAATTGATGCGGCCTGAAACTAGACCTTTACCAACATGCTTTGCATATCTGACACCTTTTTCTCTCCTTTTGAGAAATAAACCAAGTAACAAAAGTAATCTGTTTTTGTTCACAGTGCTGGCATACAGTTTGCAAAGGGGAATAAAAAACTCCCCTTTCATTAGCTGCTTGCTGACCTTAAATAATAACTTTCCTAATTATGAAAAAATGTCCTCATTATGCAGACGTGGTGCAAGCAGTGTGTGATCATTTTAGACCTTTAGATTGGCAGTGCAGACAGATAATATAAATGATTTCTAGTATAGAAGGAAGATGATTTCTTTCCAACAGATGCACTTACTCCTCTGCTGGGATTTCTGATCCAGATGAAATGGATTGTTTCACCAAATGAAACATGATCAGTCTTTTACGTGTGATAGATAAATTCTCCAATTTAATTGAATTAAAAACTAAATTGGATTATTTGTGGGTGAAATCAGTGTTATAATGATATAAAGAAGAAAACCAAACAAACCCGAGGCTAGTGTCTTTGAACAAAATTACTACACAAACCAGATATATGTGATGTGGTATTTGTGACAAATATTCTTTGAAGGAGGGATTCAAGAAAGGGTCAGCATGAAGAGTAGTAGCGCTGAAATATGATTTTTACATAGTATCTGCTTTATTCACATTTGGCAACCAGGAGGGGAAAAAATAAGCTGTTTTTATTCCATGGTGCTGAGACCCAAATTCAAGTTTTCTTTAAAACTCATTGTAAGTGGGACATTTAGTGAAGGCCATGAACTACCTTAATACATATTCCATCATTCCATACTGCATTTTTTTCTTGTTTTTATTCATTTTCAGCATACCAAATGATTGAAAATCCAGCTACATCTAGCATAGGCTTCACTGTTGGAGCTGAAGCCTCAGATGTGCACTGAATGGCAAATGGCGTACCCAAAAAACTTAGGCCAGTCTGAGGGGAGGGGAGGTTGGGGTAGTTGGATGAATACTTAATTCCTTATATCTGCTTTATGTCTCTAGTCAGATGGAAACACAAATTTCCCAGTGAAAGAAGAATTATGTGGTTTTTCCAAGAACTCTGCTGTCATGCAGAAGCAAAGCTTAGCTTCTACGCAAAGTCTGAGCAAAGAAAAGAAAAATAGGAAAGAAAGAAAAAGATGTTTGGGAATCTCAGTGGAAAAGCTAGCGTAAAAAAATCTTATTGGCATAGCCTTTTGGTTTTTAATAAAGATTAAATCCTCTGTGACAAAACATCCCATTCCCTTGTGCCAGAACAAAGACTCTGTTTCTGTTATCGGAAAGCCATACTTACTAAGGCTCATCCATGAGGCAGGAGGTTATTTTTCCTCATGTATTGGCTGTGGTGGTGATGTCGCACCCAACACCAAGACTCCATCTGGCATTCTGTGTTTAATTATAAAAAAAACCCAGACCTTTCAAATTTTTAGGATTAAGTGCAAATTATTAGGAATAATATCTTTACACTCCCATATTTTGACCCTCTGGATTTTCCACATTAAGCAATAAAAAGCCACTGTAAATTACCACTTACTGGGAACAGTTCCTCATGGCAGAAATCTAAAGTATTCCAACAGAAAAAGGAAATGAATATTTTGCTTTGTGTTTTTGAGAATTGATGCATATGGTCACCATACAACCCAAGAGTTCCAATTTTTTAATTTTATTTTATCTTTTTATTTGGATTTATGCTTTTGCTTGTTTGGGATAGCTTGGAAAAGGAACCATAATATTTGATCCCTTGCTGTTGAGTGACTGGGAGAGACTAGAAACATGTGTAGCTTGGCATGAAAGCCTGGCTGATTAACTCAGTGGAATAACTCCCCTTTGGCTGTCTTTATGATTGTTATTTTATAACACTGTCTCTCTTTTTTCCATTCTGGTTTCTTGCACATACATATATAGGTACAACTAAAAGATTAAAGATTCCATTCAGAAAAACGTTTGAGACATTTGCCTATGGTACAGTTGGGCGTAGAGCTAAGTAAAGATTTTCAGAACATGCTAAAGTAGACTTCACAATACTTAGTTCTACACAGAATTGTAAAATTGTCGGGCTGTGCACATCACAGTTTTCATTGGACTTTTGCTTATTTAACTAACTTATTTTTTATTGATGCAGTGTTCTTTTTATATGTATTATAAATCATTTTAATAGAACAGGCTATCAGCATTCACCCCTGCTGTTCATGTGAGGCCTTCATTGTTTTGTCAAGAGTATCTCTTGCATATAGGATTTTTATTTTCAAACTTTTATTTTTTCATTCATTCAGTAGTTCAGACAATTACAGTATCAGTGGTGTGGCATATACGAAATCAGCGCTGCCAGTCTTGAGGAAAGGGACTGTGCCCTCCAATAAATTTTGTTCAAGATACTTAGAATGGTTCGGGGGAATCAACAGGATGGCTTAGTGAATTGCAAACCATTGATTGCTTTTTTCTATGTAATATGGCTCCAGCAACAATCCTCTTGCGGGTGTAGACGAGTTACTTCTTTGCATATGTAGAACATGTTAAGAACCTTCTTTAGAGAAGGTTCAACCAAATATTATGCCATTCTTCTTGTCTAGTCCACATTATAAAATCAGTTTCAAATTGGGGCACCAAAGTTAGGATCCCCTATTTTGCATATAGTATTCCATTTAGCATTGAGGCCTCCAATACTTGTTTTGGGTTTAGTAACAATCTGGCAGACAGTTTTGAAAAACTGCTCCCAGTTCTGACTTTACCACTGCGGAAAATGCTAGGGTAAATTCCAGTTATAGGATAACTTGCTGTCAACAACACATCATTTATGAGCATCCTTTCATATTTAGAGGGCATATCATGCAGAATTATTTCTCTTGGAGATAACAGTGTGTTGGAATATTTTATTGTCTTATTGAGATGTACTGCTTTTGAGTAAGTTTTCATTTGGGAGTAGGGGAATGGAGAGGAGGAGGGGGAGGAAGATCTCTCATAAGGTATAGCCTGGTGGCTAGGGATATGGGTGACCTAGGTTCTAGTGTCTACTCAACTAGGTTCATAGTGATCTGGGATAAATCAGGCAAAGAAGGAATTGAACCCGTGTCTGTCCCAGCCTGTGTCCTAACCACCAGACAACAGAAATATACAGGCAAACACCAGACTGAATGAAAAAATGCAGGTTTTGATCCAAAAATGGACATTTGAACACAATTTAATTTTCACAAAAGCATTCAAAAAGTTTTCATTTTGTTCCTATGCAGAAAAAACACAAATTCGGAATTGTTGTTATGTGATCAGCTCTAATGATCTCCTTCTGGTTCTCTTTTCATTGATTTCAATGGGCTTTGGATCAGACCTATAAACCATTGGTTCCATTCCGTCTTCTTGACTTATATATTCAACTGTGAAATGAAGCACAGTGGTCAGCTACCTCTGACCATAGTCTTTGGTGTGTGGCAGGCTTGCTTCTCCTTATCTCTTAGTGATATGAAAACAATAGTGCCATAGAATACCATGGGTTTTGTATCAGGCCCTATGTGAATAACTGGAGTGTTGCATTAAAACCTCCTATTTTTAGTTGTCGCACCTTTTTAAGTTCCTCAAGTATGTGTATAACTGTGTTACCTTTTGGAGGGCAATGGTAATCTTGTGCAGTTACAGTCCTGACCCGAGAATGCTGTTAGTCCTTCAAAAACACGTTTTCCCATAAATACCAGATGGGAAATCACACTTGAGCCATAAATAGGCTAATAACTCACTGGATGAAGTCTGTGAGACATAAGACATCCTCACTTTGCCCAGACGTTAATATACGAACTGCTCCTTACTCATGTGAAGGGTTAGTCAAGATCAGGTTTCAGCAGGAAGAAAGAAGCCCTCTACACTGCATTAACGAGACACCCTCTTTGACATGAAAATGTTCAATCACCCAACATGTAACATGTATAATCATTCAAATTAATGGTGTTCAGCCAAATGTAACATCACAAACACAGAAAGACTTGAGTTACACATTCTCCCAGAAGGAAATAAACCAGTTTTTGGCTAACTTATATAACTGAAAATTGTGAGTGTCTGTGTTTATGTGCCAACATGCACACATGGGTGCCTCTTGTCTGATCAAGACGGTCGCCTCTTGTGTCCTTAAGGAAAAGAGAACTGCCAAACACCACAAAAGGTGACATTTGATCAGATAATATGCTGAGCTGTATCCATTCATCTCTTATTAATCATTTTGGTGTTCTAAAGAATAATGTTTTAGACAGGAAAAAATTGTTTATAGCTACTTGGATTGTGGAGATTGGAGACAATATGAACAGATGGAGGCCAAAGATGGGTAGAGTTCTATGTTACCAAGATACAAAAGTAAACAAATGCTTTGTTGGCCCAGGGCTCAGTACTATGTAGGCGTGAATAGGAAGTTTCTGTGGCTGGGCCTTGTGGCTTCTATAAGTTTGGATAGCTCAGATTAGGATTCCAATTTTTCTGTGCTTATCTGAACTGAATTTCCCCTTCCCTAGTTTGATATAGGTTTTTCCACTGTTGAATTTTTTATATATCTGGAGAGACTGGTTTCCTGTCTGCTCTTATGTATAATTTAAGCATAAGAATGGCCATACTGGGTCAGACCAAAGGTCCATCTAGCCCAGTCTTCTGTCTTTTGACAGTGGTCAATGCCATGTGCTTCAGCGGGAATGAACAAAACAGGTAATCATCAAGTGATCCATTCCCTGACACCCATTCCCACCTTCAGGCAAACAGAGACTAGGACACCATCCCTACCCATGCTGGCTAATAACCATTGGGGGACCTATTCTCCATGAAATTAATTCTTTTTTGAACCCTGTTACAGCCTTGGCCTTCACAACATCCTCTGGCAAATAGTTCCACAGGTTGAGTGTATGTTGTGAGAAAATATTCTTCCTTTTGTTTGTTTTAAACCTGCTGCCTATTAATTTCATTTGGTGATCCCTAGTTCTTGTGTTATGAGAAGGAGTAAATAATGCTTCCTTATTTATTTTCTCCACACCAGTCATTATTTTATAGGCCTCTATCATATCCCTCCTTAGCTGTCTCTTTTCTGAGCTGAAAAGTCCAGTCTTACTAATCCCTCTTCATACAGAAGCTGTTCCATACCCCTAATGTTTTTGTTACCCTTTTCTGAACCTTTTCCAATTCCAATATATCTTTTAATTTTACTGTTAATGCAAAGGTTTTATTATAAATCTTTATAGAATAGCAGTCATGTAATCCCAAAAACAGGGTGAGGATTATGTAAAGAAGAAAAAGGAAAGTATTATTGTAGTTTGAGAGTCACAACTGAAAGAGGAAAATTGGAAGGTGTATACATTGTATTTTTTATGGGATGTGACCACGTTGTCACATCCCATCTCTAACTCTTATATAAGTGATCAACAGTTGCATTCATCTGTGCTAGGAAAGTCATTTACTTGTAAGTGGGACAGAGAGCTTAATTTTCTAGTTGGTTCCCGTCACTTTAATTTTATATGTTACACATCACATAACTTTAATTTGATATATTGTCACTCTCACTCACTTTTTATCTGAAGCATCTGTGGTAAGCAGCTGTTGCTCCTTCCCCACGGTATTTTTTTTTATTAAGCTTTTATGTACTTATCTTCACACCTGCACAGGTCACATTTGGGAATGCTTTAGGAAAGGATCCTGGCTGGGCATTCAGGTGGAAGGATGGTGTAACTCTGCCTTTACTGTTGCTATTTGCAGTTTTGTTGCCATGTTTGTCCCAGGATATTAGCAAGACGGGGTGAGTAAAGTATTATCTTTCAGTGAAAAACTTCTGTTGGTGAAAGAGACAAGCTTTTGAGCTACACAGAGCTCTACTGCTATACTCACACCACAGGTGCATGTATTCACTGGCCTTCATCAGTAGAATATAGGGTTGGGCACTCATTGCACTGGGCTAAATAAAACCTCTGAGGTGCATGCACATTGCTATGGTGCATGATCCAGTCCTAAGGGCAACCTCTCTCACACATCCTGTACATTTAGCCTAATATTCCAAGCCTTGTTCCTAATCCAAGGTAAATTATTCTCCAAATCATATTCACTCTCCCTCCCTTCAGCTCATGTCACCAACAGCTTTAGCTTCCTTTCCACTCCCCTTTTTCTCCTGGTCACCCTTCCCTTCCATCACAAAATAATGCCTGTGTGTGTATATATGTGCTGGTTGTGCAATGCCTTTCCTTGGAAGGCATGGGGTGAACCGTGAGTTCTTATTACCCTACTCTCTCTACACATAGCTGTACATGTTCTTATTGGTCATGGATTTAAGTCTTCTTGATAAAACAACTGAAGTACTGTCTGATCTCCCTATGTTCTTAGTCCATATATCCTGAGTATTTACTATTTCTGTCTTTAACTGAGGTGCATGGTAGTTGATCAACAGAGTGTGTCTAATTAAAATAATTTCATTCCTTGCAAAGAACTGCAAACAACCAACCTCACATGAACCCATCCCATACCTGCTTCTAGACCCCCTGAAGGACTTGCACAGCTCTGATAAATTAAATAAGTCAGTACCTTTACATCTGTTTCTGTAAAATATATTATCCAGCATTTCACAAATTCCCACACAAGTTCATGTAGCTCAGACTCTGCAGTATAGCCTCCTCCCTCAGGTATTGTTCTCAGGAGGGGTCTCCAGATGTTATAAAATTCCAGTATGTGGCCTTCATTCAGAGAAGTCACCTTTTCCATTATCAGAGTTTTAGTTAGATACAGGCTCCACAGTGTGAGCAAAGAATATAGGGTTGTTCTTTCATCCTCTCCTTAGCAGGAGAACTGTGTGCAGTGGAGTGTTTTGGTAGAGTTTTAGGGGTTGTTTTTTTTTGTAAATATAGTGCTATGTATTAAAAGGCACTATCATGTTTTAAAAGGCACTATCAAAGAAATGAGTTTACGCTTGGAGCAGAAGGTGATGAGATTTGAGGATCCTGAGTTCCTGGGGGAGTTCATTCCACAGTCTCGGACCAGTCTCCAAGAAGTTCTGTCTCCAGCACAGATGAGCTTTATGCTTGTGTTGAGAGTTCCATTGTGCCAGAGGAGCAAATTTGTTGGCCGTGGTCTTCATCCTGGACCTTTAGATAGTCTTTTAGGTACCCTAGGCCCAGATCATTGAGTGCCTTGAAGAAAAGGACCAAGACCTTACTCCTGATTCAAAATTCTGTGGGAAGCCCAGTGTAGTGATCAGAGGACGGGTATGATGATGTGCTCACTGTAGTCTGTGTTGCTGAGGAGACATGCTGCTGCATACTGTACCAGGTGGAGATCCTTCAGTGTTGAAGGCTTCATGCTCAAGTATATTGCATTGCTGTAGTCTGGCCAAAAAGTGATGAAAGTGTGAATAACTGACATATGATCATTTTCTGCCAGGATGGGGTGGAGTTTCCTACCCAGCCAGAGATGATAACCTTACTTGTGGATGCTGCTATGTGAAACTTAATGTGTGTGAAGAATCCAAGAGTGCTAAATGACAGCCCAAACCAACCAGTTCTTTGAGATGGACTTTGCATTTTCCCATTCATGGGATGCTCCAGACCGGTGCAGCCTGAACAGTAGAGCTTCAACTAGTAGTAGTCATAAGAGTGATCATGTTCCTCCCTCAGCTGGTCCTCTGACCAGCTGAGAATGTTTTGTGAGGAGCTCAGAAATCCTATTGGATCTGTGATTAGTTATATAGTTTAAAATCTTAATTGTCAGTAGTTGTAGTTATAGTTTAGTGTTATAGTTAGTAATAGTATAGTTAGTTTTAATTGAAAAAAAAAACCCCAAACCCCCCCACAATTTTAAAAGATGTGTATCTTGTCCAGCACTGTTCCCAGTATCTGACACACATTTTCTGTGCCTGTCATCCTTTGGGGAAGAGCACTCATCCTCCAAATGCTCAGTTTACTCTACGTTTATCTCAAGAACAAAGAAAGAAGCCATCTGAAACTGGCAGGGAACAGGCTCCTGAGATGATCCATAGACCATCATTGGTCCAGGACAGTTCTGTGGGTAAAAAAGAGAAGCCATCTTTGTTGGACTTTAAGAGGTCTGGTGACCAGGCCCAGAAACAGAGTAAAACCTCTGAGGTGTCAGCCTCTGTGTCTAGCCAATCCTCTAGAAAATGGCCCAGGAAGCTGTCAGTAGTCAGCCCTCAACAGTGTCAGCCTCTCTCAAGAAAGCCAATCTGTGAGTGCAGAATTCTGTTATACAAACTAAATTTAAGGAACTGAGTGCTGATATGCTGCTTCGTGGAAAGATGACAAAACCATCTTCCTTTGATCCATTACTCTTGGATCCGAAGGAGCCAGTGAAGCAAGGGCATGCTGCAATACTGGTGACTGATAGTGCAGCACCTCAGCACCTAATTGTTCAGACACAGGTTCATAGATCAGATCTGACCTCAGATCCACCAAGTGTGGAGTCAGTTATGTTATTTGAGCAAGGAGAAACCATACTCCAACAGTTTCAAATATTTCTGTCTCCACAATGGAAAGGACATGCAGAGTAATTGGGGGATTCTGCTCTTCCTCCAACTCTAAGAACACATTCTGGATTCCCAGAAAAGAACTTTTCTCAAGTTTCCAGTTTCCCTTGTTCAGCCAAGGGTATTTTTGTCTCCAATTCTGTCAGAACTGAGAGCGATTTCGGATCAGACAAAGAATTTGATTTGGAGTCTGGATCTGCAGAAGGAGTATTATGAGCAAAGACACCTGTATGACACGTATTCATATGAACAAAGATATATGCATTTGGATCTGAATATAGGGTTTTGGCCAGATTGGCAGATACCACTGTGGGTGCATTGGCCTCATTGGTCATCCCTGGTTCCTTATAAACAATTCCTGATGTATGGGAATGGGGCTTCTCCGAGCGAGTGTGTAGATGAAGTTCAACCTCTGGATCCGTCAGACATGGATCTTGTAGAATCTGTGAGTCCTAATAAGTCTCCCATAGCGTGGAAGTAATTTTTTTTGGAAGAAGAAGAATTGATGGGATTAAGTCAGTTCCATACTCTGCAGCTTTTCATGAGTTATTGAACTACACAGTGAGCACTCTAGATATTCCTTCAGTTTCAGCTGAGGAGTCATCTCACCCAATGTTTGATATTTTGGGAGCAGCAACTAGACTAAGGATTATTCTTCCGTCATTGGAGGTATTGAGCCAACCAGTAAAAGCCATCTGTAATAATCCTTCATGTTCTCAACCTTTATCAAAAAAGGATGATAAATTGTACCCATTTCCCCAGGAAGGTATGGCCGTGTTCCACACCCATCCATCTCTAAATTCTTTAGTGGCAGAAGTGACTTTACAAACATCAAAACGTGCCTCACTACACTCTACTCCATCTGACAAAGAAGGGAAGAGACTAGGTGACATTAGGAGGAAAATATTTTAGCCATGCATATTTCAAACCTAGAGGCAGTTATGGTACCAGTATCGTCTTTGGGGAAAGATGTTATCATTTTTTAATACACTACCAGAGGAATATAAGCAATTTTGACTGCTCTGGTCAAGGAAGGACAGAATGTTCCCAAAACCAGTTGAGAGCAACATTTGACTCTTCAGATGTTTCTGTTCAGGTAGTAGCATTAGCCATCAGTTTAAGAGGCATTCATGACTCAGATCAATAAGTGTCCCTCATGAGACAAAAGTGAGGATTGAAGACCTTCCCTTGGAAAGGGAATGTTTATGTAGGGTTCTTACAGATACAGTGTTAAAGATGGAAAGGTTTACTCCCATTATTTTATAATTTCAACAAAAAATAAGATGGGGGTCTTTGCTCTATATTAGATTTAAGAAAATTATACATACATGTAAAGAAACTTCATTTCAGTATATTGTCTCTCACTTCTCTAATGTGTTCTCTTGCAGTTCTGGATTTAAAAGACATATTTCCATATGTCAGTTAGACCTCAGGTCATTAGAGATACCTGTGTTTTGTGGTTTGGCAGAATAATTTTCAGTACATGGTCCTCTCTTTTGGGTTGTCTATGGCACACAAAATTTTTAGGAAATGTCCATCAGTGTTAGTAGCATACGTAAGAAGACAACAGATGTTTTAACCATACTAGAAACATTGGTTAATAAAAGCATTGTCTAGTGAGGACATCCTATTGCATATAAAACAAATATGTTGTCCTTTTGCCGGTCTAGGATTACAGGTCAATAAGGGAGAAGTCAGTTGTGAACCCCACCCAGAGGATCCCCTTTATTGGGGAAACATGAGATTTGACTATGGCAAAGGTTTTTCTCCCAGAAGACAGGTTTATAAAGTAGTCCATAAATCTCCATCAAAAAACAGTATTGATTTTTCTGTGGCTGCTAGGTGTATTTGCTTCAATCACATCTGATACCATATCCTCCTCTTTGGATGAGAGACCTCCAACACTGATTGGCAATAAATAACAGATTTAGAAAGTATACACTGCAGAATAATAATTCCACAGCAAGTATTTTCAACACTAATGTGGTGGACAAATGCCCAGAATGTAGTGATGGGTGTACTCTTCAGTTCTTTTGCCCCATCACTGATACCACAGATGTACCTACACTGAGTTGAGGAGCCCATTTGAACAACAAACTCTTAGAGTTCACTGGTCACCAAAAGAAAAGACTTCATATCAGCATATTTGAACTGAGAGCAATCAGATTGCCTTTAAAGGTATTTTTACCTCAGGTATAATGCAGGATGCGTCAGGTAGTAACAGACAATAGGATGATGCTATATTATTTGAACACATGAGGGGTAGGTTCATTCTCTACATTTATGCATGGAGGCGAAGAGCCTTTGGAATTGATGTATAGATCACATTAGTGATCCAAATCATTGGGGAGCAAAACACCCTTGTAGACCACCTGAGCAGATCAAAATGTCAGATGCATGAGTGGTCTTTGAAGGACAGAGAACATAAGAACATAAAAATGGCCGTACTGGGTCAGACCAAAGGTCCATCCAGCCCAGTATCCTGCCTACCAACAGTGGCCAATGCCAGGTGTCCTGGAGTGAGTGAACCTAATAAGTAATGATCAAGTGATCTCTCTCCTGCCATCTATCACCCCCCTCTGACAAACAGAGGCTAGGGACACCATTCCTTACCCATCCTCACTAATAGCCATTAATGGACTTAACCTCCCATGAATTTATCCAGTTCTTTTTTAAACCCTGTTATAGTCTTAGCCTTCCCAACCTCCTCAGGCAAGGAGTTCCATGGGTTGACTGTGCACTGTGTGAAGAACTTCCCTTTATTTGTTTTAAACTTGCTGCCCATTAATTTCATTTGGTGGCTCCTAGTTATTATATTATGGGAACACATAAATAACTTTACCTTATTCACTTTCTCCACACCACTCATGATTTTATATACCTCTATCATATCTCCACTTTGTCTTCTCTTTTCCGAGCTGAAAAGTCCTTGCCTCTTTAATCTCTCATCAATATAGTAGTAATATACCGCTTCAGTTTATGAGGGAGTCCAATAATAGATCTTTTCACATCCAGGAATAGCAAAAAGTGTCAAAATGTTTGCTTGAGAGCAGGCCAGGACAGGGAATCAATATCAGATGCCTTTCTAATTCATTGAGTCTGGGCCTGATGTTTGCTTTTCCCCCAATTCCTCTTCTAAACAAAATAAGACCAGGCCAAGGCCAAATTTTAATAGTGTCCGCATGATCAAGGCAGCAGTGGTATCTAAACTTAGTTCACCTGTTCATAGGTCTAATGGAACCTCTACATCTGGTACCGGACTTGTGGTCACAGCAACACAGCACGATTTATCATCTAGATGTTCAGTCTCTCCATCTAACAGCATGAGGGATAAGACTCTGCGAGGGAAGTTTAGAAAAGAGTTGCCCATTGAAGGTGCAGAATGTTTTGCTACATTGTAGAAAGGAATCTACAAGGTGATGTTACAGTCACAAATGGAAAAGGTTTTTATTGTGGATTTCTGTGTATGATATTGATCCATATACAGTACCTGTTACTTACATTTTGCAATCTCTGTTGTCCTGGAAAAAAATAAACCTCTCACTATCTTCAGTAAAGATTAGTCTCTCAGTCATATCTCTATACGACATACGTGTGGAGGGAAAATCAATTTTTACTAAGAGCATAGTAATAAGACACCTTATCCCATCTTGAGATTTGAATATAGTGTTCTTGCAGTTGATGAGATCTCCCTTTGAGCCTTTGGATAGCTGTGATTTATTTTATTTATCTGTTAAGACTGTGTTTGATAGCCATTACATCTGCGAGATATATAAGTGAAGTGCATGCATTGATGTCTGATTCCATCATTCAGAGTTTTTTTTATAAAGACAAGGTAGTTCTTCATACATACCCTAATTTTTTACCAACAGTGGTTTCAGACTTTCATGTAATTCAGTCTATGATTTTGCTGGTTTTCTTTCCTAAACCTCATACTCATAATGGAGAATCTATGCTGCATACTCTGAATGTTAGAAGGATTCTAGCCTTTTATTTAGACAGCACCAGACAATTTAGACAATCCCATAAATTGTTCATAGCTTATGAAATTAAAAATAAGGGAAAAACTGTTTCTGTACAAACACTCTATAGTTGGGTTAGTGTGTATCACCATCATGTATGAATCAAAAGGGCAGTCCTTTCCTGAAGGAATTAGGACACATTCTACTAAGTCAAAGGCAGTGTCTATGTTTTTTTCTAGGCATATTCCCTTCATTGAAATATATAGAGTGGCAACATGGAGTTCCAACCACACGTTTACTTTAAACACTATTTCTTAGATTTTGAATCTAGATCTAATGCACAGTTTGTCTGGACTCTGAGGGACAAAGATTCCTAAATCCAAGCAACAGATCCCCATGCTACTTGCCATGGGTCAGCTGTAAAGGACATATAGAGCTGGTTATTATAGAACCTTATATTACCTTTATAAATCTAAGACTCAAACTCATATGTGTGTGTATGTTTCTTGTTTTAATTTTATAAATAACTCTCTTATTTATTTTCTTAGTTAGTAAGTCTTCAGTTAGTTTATTTCAGGTTTGGCTCTGTCTGCTGTCTTTGGTTTGAGATGTGAGTACAGTTGACGTGGGATAAGTTAGTGGTCATTGGGGACTGTGTGTAACCTGAATATTGTTGTGATTTATGGTGTAAAGCAGGGGTCTCAAACTCAAATGACCATGAGGGCCGCATGAGGACTAGCACATTAGCCTGAGGGCCGCATCATGGACATCCAGCTCCTGCTCCCCCGTTTCCATGAGGCCCTGCCTCTGCCCTGCCTCTTCCCACCCCTTCCCTGTCCTCATTCCAACCCCTTCCCCAACACCCCCACCTCAACTCCACCCCCTTCCTACCTCCAGGAGGTGCAGGAGGGATGTGGCAAGAGTTCAGCGCAGGGAGTTGATGTGCAGGATGCTGCAGGGAGCTGAGCTGCAGGAGGGGTGTGAGTGTGGCAAGGGACTCAGGGCAGGGGGCAGGGGGCAGGAGGGGTGAGGGATGCAGGGTGCAGAATGAGGCTCAGGGCAGGGGGCTGAGCTGCAGGACGGGTGAAGGGGGAGGCAGGACAGGCTCCCTACTTGCCTGCCTTGTCCCCCCCGCACTGCTAGGAGAAACGGCTGGAACCTGGAGGAGGGAGGAGGAGGAACTCTGTGTTGCCATGGCCGCGCCTCCAGATACCTCGCTAAAGCTCCCATTGGCTACAATTCCCAGTTCCAGGTGCTTTTGGCTGCTTCCTTGAGCTGCTTCCTGCCCTCTGGTGTGCGCCGGGCTGGAGTCGCTCTAGGCAAGTCGGAGGGGGGAATGAGGTGGGGGCCCGGGGAGCGTGGCGGGCCGCAGAAAAGGGCCAAGTGGGCCACATGCGGCCCGCAGGCCGCGTGTTTGAGACCCCCAGTGTAAAGTTACCATCTATTACATAGTCCATCTTACATGGTTGCAAAGGTAGACTGGAATGGCCAGGGGGACTATCTGTGACTCCATGGTAAGACTGTTTTAGTGCTTTAGTTGTTCAGGCTTGTTTCTGGATTGGCAAAATCTAATGATAGAACTCATAACCAGTTTGGGGTTTGTTCCCTGCTTCTGAACAGTCTGCCCTGAGCTTGGTATTCTTGCTTTAAAGCCACTCCAGGCAGCGTGACAGCTCCATAAGTGAGGGGTGTGGTAGTGGAGGTGCAGTTTCCCATTATTACTCATTGGTAAGGATATGATTTAGTCATGGAGATCATGGAAGTCATGGATTCTGTGACTTTACCAGACTTCAGTGAATTCTTCAGCTTCAGCTGTCAGTAACTACAGCCAGTCGGAGGAGGAGCCGTGTGTCCCTGCCCCACAGCTGCGACTGGAGCTAATGCTGTGGGGCAGAGAGCCTCCTCTCTCCATGGCTGCAGCCGGAGCCAGGGCTATATGCCCCCTGTCCTGTGGCAGCGGTAGATTAAATGGGGCTGGAGCCGGGGCTGTGGGCCCCTGCTGGACAGTTGCTGACAGAGCCGGGACTGTGCGTCCCACCTCATGTGGCGGTAGCAGCTTATACCAGAGCAGAAGCTGGGGTCATGCGTCCCCACTCTGCAGCTTGGGCCAAAGCTGGGGCTGTGTCCTTCTTCCTCCATGGTGTTGGGGCTCAGGCTGTCAGTCCCCCCATCCCCACAGTGGGACTTGGACTGTCTTTCCTCTACATGTAGCTGCAGCTGTCATTCCTGATCCCCCTCCACCCACCTTTCTCTCCCATCCCCGGTTATATTTCATAAAAATCATCAGTGAAAATAACCATGACAAAACCTTAATCTTGCTCATTGGGTGCTTCCTTCCAGGAAAATCTTAAACCATTTTAGCACATTGCCCTGAACCCTTGTTCCCTCCCTCAGGCAAGTAAGCGGTATTTCATGGTGAAGAGTTTTGTTATTGCGGAAAGGTTCAGGAGGATCAGAATGGATGCTTGCTTTTCATCCACTGACAACAGGAAATCATCCATCAGCGTCAGGATCCCAATAAGGGCAGTCAGGGCCACGGGTCAGAACAAGGGCAAACCTGAGGTTGGGAGTATCTGAAGAGTTTGGAATTGGGTTCCAGGACAGGGTTGATCGCAAGGGTCAGAGTCAGGTGGTGAAGTCCAAATCAAGCTGAGGTCAACCAAGGAATTGTGGAGCAAGGAGCAGGAACAGTCATGGCAGCTACAGGATCTGTTGCCTTGACACTTCCTGGAATGTCCCTTAGGTTTCTATAGGGCAGGGAGACAATCAGGAGCCAGGGAGCTGCTGTTTGTCAGACCCTTGAAGTGGAAAGTCCCCTGGGATGTGTCCATAGCAGGTCATGGGAAGTAGAGCGCAGGCTGGTTATAGCTGGAGCGTGGTGGCAGCCTGGCAATGCCAGCTACCTGGTAGCTCTGTTGGCTGGGTTCTAACTCCATAGGAACTTACAGTCAGTGTTACCAGAGCAGTTTCAATTTTATGTCCTGGACTGAATCTAGACTGTCTAGCTTCAGTTAGATGAGCTTGTAGTTGGCCTTTGGCTACCATCTATATAAGCTTGCTTGGAAATAGGAGGTTTGAACCAGGTGTCAGTTGGCCAGTGTATCTAGGGTGGGTTTCCTTTCCATAGATAAACAGAGCACTTGTATTTCTAGGACTGGCAATCTGGCACCTTTAACCAGCACTGAATTCACTTAAATTCTTGATTTTATATTAGCAGATACATTCTCTAGCATTTGAAACCATAGGACTCTTTCAGATTTTCACAAAGGAAAATAACAGTATCACTTAATTCTTGGTTATAAAAATGTTCCAGGCATCAGAGCTTGTTCTATCCATTATCCTCCCTCCTCATCTTGTATTACAAATAACAACATTTACAGATTTACCTTGCCCTGTTATTCTGGGCCACCATTTGATTTCATTTTGTGCCTGCTACATATTCCTGCTGATACTGCCAAGTACTTTAAATGTTTGGCTCTGTCTACCTTTAACTTACCTACCTCCTCTCTACCTTTGGATTGATTGAGATCTTCACTGTGGTCATTGGAGGCTCTCCTGTAGAAAGTAGTATTGGTCTTACTTTCTTACTTATGCAATGAGTTCGCTCTCACATCCCAGATGTCCCAGGTTTCAAAGCAGTCAGTCTAGAAACATAGGAGTTGCTATGCCATATCAAACCAGTGGTGCATCTAGTCTAATAACCTTGCTGCAGTGACCAATGCTTGATTCATTAGAGCCAAAGTAACCCTCCCCTCATCTCTGTCACCGTATTACACCATCCACTTGTGCAATGTACCTGGGTGAAACCATTTTCTCCTGACCTTTGGCAGGCAATCAGAATACACCTCAAGCAGGTCTGAAGGGCTGATGTTCTTCTCCTGCTCCCAATGCACCATACACAGTGTGTTTAGGTGTATTACAGCAGTTTCATATGTGACTAGTGATTTTGAGAGTCTTATATTTTGTGGGGGAAGGGTAATTGAAAGGGGCCAGATGATCAGAAAATGCTGAGCAACTGCCCTCAGAAAATCAGGCCACTTTAAGGTGTCTCATTTTGCTCACCCAAACTTACTAGTTACGCTTGAAAATCTAGGTCATATATAGTCTGTACCTTTCCCTTCTTCATTTATTGAAAAATTAAGCAAGATGAATTTGCAACGAGCCATCCGTACATTGATGTTTTTATATTTGTGGTAACATACAGCAGTGCTTGCCCTCCATCCAAAGGTCTAAAATCCCTTTTCGAGTTTAATTATGCCTCACAGTACTCCTTTGAGTTAAGGAAGCATTGTACGTACTTGGGCAAAAGGACAGACAGGTGAATCTGTCTTATTTTGCTGTTCTTAAATGCAAATCTTTTATATTTTACAATGCAGTGCTTTGGAAAGGTCCCGTGCTTATGCACAATATTATTATCACACAGTTAGTGGCAGGGCAAGCCTCCCAATGCTACCCCATCAATGAGCCTCAATCCAGTTCTAGAAGGACCACCTCATAGAGAGGATAGCTACGTCTCCAGTTCATGTGATACTTGTCATCTCTGCTGAGACAGCCACTGGTGCCAGTTACGTAGTGCTGATGGTTTTCCCGAAGTTGACACATGTCCACCAGTAACTGGTCTGAGGCACCCACTGGTTTTAAATACAAGGGTGATATTTCCCCTGTGTGCTCCCCTGCGCTTTCCATTTGGATGTATTTTAGAATAGTGTTAGTAGCTTGTCTCCTGCTGTTCAATATGGGGAGCACATCTCCGTACACATTGTGTGAGGTCAGCTACTGTGCAGTAACCTGTTCTGCAAGATTTGTGAATATGTGAATCCACATCCATCAGAGCTGAAGTGAGGTCTGCAACTAGCTCAGTGACAACCAGATGTCAGTGCTATAAATTAATTTCCCAAAGAAACCACTGATATGGGTTTCACCTATAGCAGAGGTGGGATATTCCTGGACCCTCCCCTGCTGTCCCCCTTCCCTGCAGCCTCAGCACACCAAGGCATCAGCGCTCTGGCCTGCAGCTCTTGCTGGGCAGCGCTGCAACAGTGTGGCTGGCTCCAGTGGGGCTGCAAACTCCTGGCACTCTGAGCCTTGTGATAAGGTGGTGGGACAGGGTGGGAGTTGGATAAGGGGCCAGAGGTCCTGGGGTCAGTCAGGGGCAGGGTTGTGGAAACAAGTTGGGGCAGGTGCGACAGGGAGTGGTTGGATAGGTGAGGGAGTTCTGGGAGGTCTGTCGGGGGGATAAGGGTCAGGGCGGTCAGGGAGCGGGAGGAGGTTGAATAGAGGTTGGAGTTCCAGAGGATCTCCATTAAGCCTCACAACACCTATTATGACATGTGTTTTCACAACTTCTTATATAGATAGGAAAGTTAAAGCACAGAGGGGTCAAGGGACTAGTCCAAGGTCATATAGCGAGTCAGTGGCAATGCTAGAAATAGATCCCAGTAGTCAAGCCATCCTTGTTCTAATCCTCTTGTGATGAGTGTTACTGTGGCATTTCAAGTAAGGACTGGACAAGCGCATATCTATCTCAGATGAGAGTGAAGGAACTGAATCAGGTCAGTCATAACTGACAGACTGATAATTGAAACATTTGAATGCCTGGTGTTATATTCCCTTTCTGTTACCATGCTCATTTGTAGGTTTTTGTTCTTGATGGAAATGGTTTCAGTTATGATTTATTACTCTAGCAAGTTGTGGCTTAGGAAGATCCTCCAGGAAAATGAAAACCTTCAATGCCATTTGAAAATGCCATAAGAATAAATACCATTGTGATATTCTGGAGATTTTCAGTGCACACAGTTCAACTTCATGTTTCAATTTTCCTACTTCTCAGTTTCCATTGTTTTCAAGGGAGGGTATTGTTGGTATTAAATTAAACCTTACATTTTAACATGGTTTAAGGACTGTTTCGGAAAACTTATTCTACAGGGACCACAGTACCATCTCCCTGCTCAAGAGGTAAAGAATCAAGAGTTTATTCATAAGATTTTCCATGATCTATTTCCCAGGCTTAACTTTTCAAATAGTGTTTCCTTTAAAAAATACTTTGCTGTCTTGCAGTTCAATTTCCTGTAGCACCGGTTATGTTGAGAATCACAGTCACAATATTATCCGAACGTTTCTGGATCACAACGTGCAAACTAAGCAGAGGGAGGGGTAGAGGAAAAGGAGGGAGCGGGGAGAAGGTTCTTTCCGTTCCTAAAAGTAATTGTCCTGATGTGATGGAAATTGCAGTCACCTGCCCCGTGCTGGAAAATCTCTAGCTGCAGGAAAGTCCACAGCGGCATCACTTCATTACAGTTACCAGCAGCCTCATGCTGGACAGCAGCTATGATGGGGCAGATGAAGGGAGGATACTGAAACAACAAAAACAGTTGCGGGGGGGTGGGGGGGGGTTTCAGTTGTGAGAGAGCATAGATCTACACAATGAGTCTATTGCACAGAAGGGTTGTGTTTTGTTGTTCTTGGTAGGACTTTGAGAGTCAGAGGTATAAGTCTCTAGATTCTTAGTTACTCCAGTGTTAAAACCAGACTCAGTGAATGTCAGTTGAGTTACTCTGGTTTTACACTGGTGTAACTGAGATCAAAATTCAGTCCATCATTCTGCTCCTAGCTCTGCCTGTGGTTCACTGCGAGACATCGAACAAGTCACTGATGGCTAGGTTTTCAGAGGTGTTGATCACCTAAAACTCCCATTGAAAGCCTAGGTGCTCAGCACATTTGAAAGTCAGGCCATTAACTTCTCTGTGTCTCAATTTACCAGCTGTAAAACTATTCACCTCATGGACGGTCAATATTTAATTTAATTTATGCTTTTTTTTTATAGAGTGATCTCAGATTCTTGAGTGAAGGGCCTTATACAATATACCATAGGTGCAACATAATATTAATATTTACACTTTAAACCTGAGAAGAAATACTTCTCACCATATGAACGTTCACATAGACAAGCAAAGACAATAGAGTTTGTGGATCTTTCTCTTTTCTTCTACACACTTCTTATTTCTTAAAAAGAAGCATCTGGTGGCTTTTTGTCTAACTAGCAAATAGAAAGCCAAACACCTGTGTGCCAGCTGACTATTTGTATACATAAATGAATATTTGGGCTGTTATAGCTAGCCTAGATTCTAACTAAACCCACAGTATAATATCCCGGTAGGTATTTCATCCTGCTTAATGTTAATGTTATTTTGAAAGGGATTAAAACTAAAACTGATCTTTCAAAAATGTTCTTATACATTAAAGTACCACCCACAGCTTGAAAATTACACTTCTGTCTGAACATCTTGTACACCTTAGCTGATAACAGATAAAATTCTCTATTTTTGCAGTTTGTTCACTTTGTTTGACAATTTTAAACATATGTAGTTATTCCCACAGTTTTTCTGCATGGCACTTAGCAGGGGACAAACTAAGTAACTGAATAAAATCTGTATAACCAGGTAAGCAGAAAAAATCCCAATGTAAATGGAAGAAAATATTTTAGAAAATATTTCAGGATGTTGGGTGAAATCCTGGCCCCACTGAAACCTTTGGGAGTTTTGCCTTTGACTTCAGTGGGGCCAGGATTTCACCCGTAATGTTTAAAGGATGCTCTATCACAAATGATATTTTTTAAAAAGCTAGTCAATTTCAAAAAGTTCAGATTGGCAATGTCCTCCGAAGTAATATATGTTGCACATTAATAAATATGCTGTATTCAAAGCATGTTAATACAAACTCATCATTAATTAATACATCCCGTGCTTTATATTTTTAATCCTAAGAAAGAGTCATAATCTAAGTACAGCACTTCTCACTTTAAATCCCAGTTCTGAAAATGAAAGCCTGTGGTATACTGGAGTCACTTCTCTGTTCCAGTCCCACCATCTGAAAAATGGAGATAATATTCCTAGGGGCATTGTGTGGTGTAAATCTTTCACCTGACCCACCACTTCATACAGATACTCTCAGTGCAGTCCTCCTGTAGTGCTACCACTCTGAGTGGACAAGGATGGTCGTGAGCTTTCTTATCTCCATCTGCACTACTTACTTCTGCAACTCCCAGTCCAACAGCATCTCCAGCTGCTGCTCTCCAGAACTCAGGCCATTCTTGCAGTTCTCTGTCCAGCTCTTCAGCTGTTTCCTCACTTCTTCAGTTCCTGTGTACACAAATTCTGGAAGTTCCCCTCAGAGCTGGGCACGCAGATTCTGATCTGAGCACCTCTTCACTTCCTTCTCCCCACCTAGCCTCATCTCTAGTTGCTCAGTTCGTCGCCTCTAATTCCTTCACACACCCCTGGAGGGGAAATGTGATTGTCAGCTGCAAATATGTGAATGGTGACATTACAGAGGAGCAATAACAGGGGCGTTCAAGGGGGTAAATCCAGAAGCAGTGGCCTAAAATTGTGAAAAGGAAAATTGATGCAGAATATCAAAAAATAGCCTGACAATATGACCCTATCAGTCTGCAGAATAGTCTCCCAAGGGCAGTGATGGAAGCTCCATCACTTGGAACATTTAAAACGAGGTGGAGAGAACACTAGGGTATGAACAATACAGTAGGAGACAAGCCAACTGATGTAGAGAGGTGGACTCAGTGATTGAATAGCTCTTTACTACCTCTGATTAATGTGTTTTTATGAGAGAGAGAGAGAGAGAAATGGAGGAGAAGGTGATAAGCCATAAGGATTGTTTTGTGGAGAGAAAGGGCCATAGAAAACATGACATGCTTTGCTGCTTGCCCCAATTTTTATAGTGTAAAAATATTATACAGCAAAGGGTTAAATCTGAACCGATGACATCTTAGAATTCATGTGAAAAAATGTGAAGGTCTTAATTTTAAATGACTGAAGGCAGACAACAGGTTGTGGCCTTTGGGGAATTTGAAGTAGAGCACTCTTCAGGGAAAAATACAAATTTGGAAGATCAAGAGCTGATTCCTAATCATAAATGCAAACACTCTCATGTGTATCTAATAGGAACTGGGAAAGATTTTTGAAGCATGTTGAGCTGGAAAAACTTGTAGAGGAAGCCTTTTAGTCTCTTCATTTTAAATGTTGTATCATAATTTTTTCAATTAAGTGATCATGTCAGACTCAAGACTGGGCATCAGAAGTAACCACACACACACTGTTATAATGAGATCAATAAACAGTTGAGCCACTCATCTTCCTGATTCTTGATATAAACCTGATTGAAAAGAGATGATTCTAACTTGTTTGTGCAAAACAGAAGAAGAAGCAGGGGAAAAAAGAGCTTCCCACATTAAATTTAGGAGCAGTCCAAATAAAATGAATGCTAAAATTACCCAATGTACTCCAGGCTTTGTGAAGAACAAAGGGTAAGTAATTTTCAGTTAGTGAATGGGGATCGGAATGCAGGTTTTAGAGGGATAATTAATTGAGAGAGATTTCATTTTGATTAGTGTTTCTTGAAAAAGTGCCATCTGAAGTGGTTTCGTGAGTGCAGGGCAGTCTGTTGCAGATGGGTGGAAGACTGGTATGCAGCACTAATGGGGTCACAGAGTAGATTAGAATCTATCATGTTCCTGAAAATAACACACAGATTTAGGGCAAAGAAAAAAGGATGGTCTTGTGGTGAAGGTTTAGGTTTATGCAGTAGGAGGCCTGGGTTCTATTCTAGCTTCTGCTACAGACCTCTTGTATGGTCTCTGGCATGTCATTTATGGCTGGATTATGACCCTGTCCTGTGCATCCACACAGGGGAGCAAACAACCCATCCTCTCATTATTGTTCCCTTCATTGCAATTCATTGCAAGTTGGGGTGTTAGAGTGGAAAAGAGACAGGATTAGCAGCTGTAGCCCCAGTATTCCCTTCCCACAAGCTAGTAGGGGTGGAGTTGGATGGGGAGTGGATGGAGCCTTAGCTACACCACTCCTTCCAGTGTGTCAACCACATGAGTCAAGGCTGCATGCGAAGGAAAGTAAGAGAGGACTACAGGGAGTTTTCTTCTTCAGGGGGAAGCAGGGAAAGAACTGTAACTCACTTGATACCACAGTTCCTTCCCAGGGTTCCTTCTAGGGCAGCATATTTATGATTCAATCTGCCCCCTAATATTGCCATTCCTCGCTCTCCCCATAAATCAAATAGGAATGATAATACCTACATCCCATGAGATTTTGGGGTTAATTCTATCAAACAAAGAATTCTCAGATCTTCAGCTGGAAAAGAAAAGTATAGTTCTTATTCTGTTCAGAATTGCTATTTAATAATTTGAATAATGAGTATGATTTCGTCCTCTTCTGTTTACTTTGGTTAATTTATCAGTTAGGGAACAGAGATATTTTAAAAGGAGATAAATCTTCTCACCCTTCCCCCTCAATGCAAATGTTGGGATCTCTTAGACGTTTACAAAAGAGGGGAAAGTGGTTGCTCAGAGGAGAACATAAGAAAGGCCGTACTGGGTCAGACCAAAGGTCCATGCAGCCCAGTATCCTGTCTACCAACAGTGGCCAATGCCAGGTTCCTCGGAGTGAGTGAACCTAACAGGTAATGATCAAGTGATCTCACTCCTGCCATCTGTCACCGCCTTCTGACAAACAGAGGCTAGGGACACTATTCCTTACCTATCCTGGCTAACAGCCATTAATGGACTTAACTTCCATGAATTTATCCAGTGCTCTTTTAAACCCTGTTGCAGTCCTAGCCTTCACAACCTCCTCAGGCAAGGAGTTCCACAGGTTGACTGTGTGCTGTGTGAAAAAGAACTTCCTTTTATTTGTTTTAAACCTGCTGCCCATTAATTTCATTTGGTAGCTCCTAGTTCTTATATTATGGGAACAAGTACATAACTTTTCGTTATTCATTTTTGCCACACCACTCATGATTTTACATACCTCTGTCATATCCCCCCTTAGTCTCCTCTTTTCCAGGCTGAAATGTCCTAGCCTCTTTAATATCTCCTCTTATGGGATCTGTTCCAAATCCCTGATCATTTTAGTTGCCCTTCTCTGAACCTTTTCTAATGCCAGTATTTCTTTTTTGAGATGAGGAGACCACATCTGTATGCAGTATTCAAGATGTGGGCACACCATGGATTTATGTAAGGGCAATAAGATATTCTCCGTCTTATTCTCTATCCCTTTTTAAATGATTCCTAACATCCTGTTTGCTTTTTGACTGCCGCTGCACACTACATGGATGTCTTCAGAGAACTGTCCACGATGCCTCCAATATCTTTTTCCTGATTAGTTGTAGCTAAATTAGTCCCCATCATATTGTATGTATAGTTGGGGTTATTTTTTCCAATGTGCATTACTTTACATTTATCCACATTAAATTTCATTTGCCATTTTGTTGCCCAATCACTTAGTTTTGTGAGATCTTTTTGACATTCTTCACAGTCTGCTCTGGTCTTAACTATCTTGAGCAGTTTAGTATAATCTGCAAAGCATTCACTAATTTGTTAGAACCATCATTAATTCAGTCTGTGGAAGCAAACTGTCCACCTTCCCGCATCAATCATTTTAAAGCAAACAGATTCTTGGTATGACATGCAGCTTTCAATAAAATAAGCCAGCGAGTGTTAGCCAAACATGAGCATCTCTGACATCCAGCAAATTTGTTGCACGCTGCACAGTGCTGATTGCTACTGGAAAGCAGTGTAAATATCACATTTTACATGACACTTGTAAAATGTATTTCTTCCTTTTTTTTTTTTGTAACTTCCATCCCTACATTGATATAGCATTCCAAAAACTTTGGTAATTATGTGATGCTTTTGAAGGAAACAATTCTGACTGCCAAGTTTAAAAAAAAATGTTTATAAGGATTGTTGAAACACTTTTTGGCTGATTCCAATTTCACTCTCACCTGGTTTACATTGTTTGTAACTCCATCATTGTAATTCTCAATTTCCAGTAGTGTGAATCAGATCAGATCAGGCCCTTTGATTTTATATTTTGACTTTTACAAGAAATAAATATTGACCTAACTGTTTTGCTTGGCAGTGCAAATTTGTCTGCCTTTTGCAATCTTTAAATTGCTTTACTGTAGTCATGACAAATGATTTTGATATTTGTTGAAAACCATGCACAGAATCATTAATCATGTGAAGATGTGCATAAATCAGAAAGAGCTCGTTATAACACCTGATAATTCCTTACATTTATGCAGAATTCTTCATCTTAAGAAATCCCAAAGTTCTTTAAGATCCCAGTTCAGCAAAGCACATATGCATGTGCTTTAGTACGTCCTTATTCAGAAAGCACCTAAAGCACATGCTTACACTAGATTGACTTCAGTTAAGCCTAAGTCTATGATTAGCTTGAAAAATGTGCTTTAGGTGCTGTTCTGAAGTCGGATGCATCCCTGAACCATATGCTGTGATGTGGAGGATCGTATTTCCCACAACTGAATTGCAGCTGCCTTTAGTGTTTTGCACTATATCAACATTAAGGGTATGTTTACACTGCAATTAAAAACTCATGGCTGGCCCATGCCAACAGACTCAGGCTTGGACTAAGGCGTTGTTTAATTGCGATGTAGAAGTTTGGGCTTGGGCTGGCGCCTGAGCTCTAGGACCCTGAGAGGTGGGAGGGTCCCAGAGCTTGGGAGGCAGCCTGAGCCTGAATGTCTATATTGCAATTAAACAGCCCCTTAGCCCAAGCCCGATTCAGCTGGAGAGGGCCAGCCGACCGTTTTTAATTGCATGGTAGTCATCCCCTAAGATAGATTTTTCAGGAAGTGAAGAACAATATATCCAGCTGAAGGACAGGTGGAAGTTTAGGTCAGCTTAGTGTAATTGCCAAGACTGGAATTAGTCCAGGGGGTAGCAGCCTTATTCTTGTAAAAATCTTTAATGACCACAGGTGTGCAAAACCCTGCTTTTAAATCTTAGCCAAAAGATGCATTGTTATTAATTTGTTGTTTTACCAAACATTCATTTGAACCACAACCACTTTGTAAAAAGAAGTCAATGATATTTTTAAAGATAAAATGTGGAGTTCTTCCTTCACAGGCCCCTCATTCATTTTATTAGACATGCAGCAGAGCACTGTTCGTTACTATGCCAGGATCTTTTCATCCCCACATCAGCTGGGTGTGGCTTTCACTAACCGTTATCTGAGAATGCATCACTATCCGCACGGTTTGTATTAGAAAAGATTTTAGTGAGAAAAATGAAATAGTTACTGTGATTCTCCTGATTTCCTGTATTTGTTCTAAAAACAAGAGCACAGCCCCACTTGAACATGGAAGTAATTTAGTCCCATTGAATCTCTCACATCGGTGAAGTTGCTCATATGCAGAAGTTTTTGTAGGATTAAACCTCATGGCTTTCTTGTCTGTTTACATTGTCAGCAGCTCTGACAGCACTGACTGTCTACTACTGTGTTTGTCCAGTGCCTAGCACAGCAGTGGACCAACCTTTTAGCCCGAGGGCCACATCTGGGTATAGAAGTTGTGTGGCGGGCCATGAACGCTCACAAAATTGGGGTTGGGGTGCGGTCTCTGTGGTGGGGCCAGAAATGAGGCGTTCAGGGTGTGGAAGGGGGGTCTGGGCTGGGGCCCGGGGTCGGAGTGTGGGTATTGGAGTGAGGGAGGGGGAGGGTTCTGGTTAAGGGTCCAGGCTCTGGGGATGAGGGGTGCAAGAGGGTGCTCCAGGCTGGGACCAAGGGGTACGCAGGATGGGAGAGTGGTCAGGTGTGTGGCAGGGGGTTGGGGTGCAGGTGTGGGGCAAGGGGTTGCTCAGTGGTGCAGGCTCCAGGTGGCACTTGCCTTAGGTGGCTCCCAGAAGCAGTGGTATGTCCCCCCTCCGGCTCATACGCAGAGGCACAACCAGGCAGCTTTGCTGCCCTATCTGCAGGCGCTGCCCCTGCAGCTCTCATTGGCCGCAGTTCCCAGCCAATAGGAGCTGTGGGGGTGGTGCTTGGGGCAGGGGCAGCAGGCACAGAAGAGCCCCCTGGCTTCCCCTACATGTAAGAGCTGGAGGGGGGCCATGCCACTGCTTCCAGGAGCCACATGGAGCGGCCCCTGACCCTGCTTCCCAGTTGGAGTGCCAGAGTGGGGCAAGCCCCAGAACCCCCTCCCCAGTGGGAGCTTGAAGGCCAACTTAAAACAGCTGGTGGGCCAGATCCAGCTCGCAGACCATAGTTTGTCCACCACATCCTAGCATAATGGGGCCCTAATCTAGGTTGGTCCCCGGGCATTACCATAATAACCATAACCAAAAAGTAATAATTAATATTGGTGTCTGTAGTATTTATCTTTTTTTAAAAAGTAGGTCTCAATTCTGCATGATGCTCAATGCTCCTGTGAGGTGCTGAGCACCCTGAAATCTTATTGACTTCACTAACTGCTCACATGTAGGATTGAGCCTTCAGTGAGTTGTTGGAAGGGTGCAGAAGGAAGAGAAGAGAAGAGTAGCTTACTGGTGAGTCAGATGGATTTGTGGAAACTGAACTCTTGGCCACTACACTTAAAACTGTTTTTGTTCACACTATAAAATGCCAATAAAAACTTTCAAAAATATAAATGACCCTGGAAAACCCATCACGAAGCCCAATCCTTCCAACAGTTGCTACCAAGTAGAGTGCTTACTGCCATGAGTATCCCATTGACTCATGATAATAAGCATTGTGCTCAGTACTGTTTGCATATTCAGGCCTAGAAAGACTGGGGTTGATATAAATAAGATGTGATGCCTCGTGCTGCCAGCCATAGATTTCTTAAGGTCCGTGGCTGAAGCATGAAGCATCAGAAAAGTGCACCGTCTTCCTCCTTGGGCAGTCCTCCAGCATCCTTCAGACACAAACCTTCCTTCAAAGCTGAATCGCTGCCTTTGGGAGGAAAGGCATCCGAAGTCATGAAAGTAAGACACATCTTAAAACATATGAACCACTTTCCATGCTGACAGAATTTAAAGCTCATAATATAAAAAAGTGCTATAAGGAAACTTTATAGAGTGAATGTTCTTTATGAACTTGACGCTAAGGTTCAGCCAGTTTCCATTTAATCTCCAGTATTGCCTGCAGCAGTGAAGTGAATTTCATAACAGATCCCCCACAAATGAAAACCGCGTGCCTTTCTGTCTTTCTTTCTGTCTCTTCCTGCCTCCTCTTCCCCCATTACCCCAGAATTCTTCTCTATCTTTACAGAAACTTGTAGGAATTCATGGAATTAAAACAACACAGTTAACTCTGTCTGTTACACATTAGGCCACATTAACACAACTGCTTGCCTCCCTAAGCAAACTGAAATATAGGTAAGTTTACAGTGGCACATTCTCCATTCGCGCAATTTGGAAAGCCACGTTAGAACGAGCTTTCCTGCTGCACGGGGAGGTTAGCCTAAGTGAAGGAACAAATAGGAAAACAGTGTGGGCTGATTCTTAAAAAAAAACAAAAAAACCCACAGTTCTAAAGCACGAATGGAAGATCTGATTTTGAATTGGTTTCTCGAATACTTCCAGTGCCAGCAATTTCAGAATAATGTTTTTGTATATTGTCTAGATTATTTCATCTTTTTTTTAATGCCGTTAGTGACTCTTCGTTTGAGAGGCAAAGATTTCTAGAATAGTCACGGACTTCCTCTGTGACCTTGGGTAGACCTTCTGACGAAGTGGGTACTAGCCCACGAAAGCTTATGCTTCAATACTTTTGTTAGTCTTTAAGGTGTCTGTAGTGATCCCGAGTGGTCTCCCTCTGATTGGGAGGGCGAGGGAGCCGGGGATACCCCTTGGAGTGTGGAGCCAAGACCGCCCCCCCTCCCCCGCCCCCATCAGAAGTACAAGGACGGGACTATAAAAGGCCAGCCCTGCAGCCCAGAAGGGGGAGAAGCAGGGGAGGAGAAGGACGCTCCACCGGACCTGCTGCTGCCTGGAGGCAACTCGAGCTTGCTCTGCGCTCCAACTCCTGATGCCAAGGATGACTGGCCTGGAGTACCCGCCGCCGTGTACCCGGAGGAACCGGATTCTGACTGGATGGCAGAGGTACCCACTCCCTGAGCCCACCGCCGCTACCCTGACCACGGAAATCCCCTAAAGACTGTTTGTTGTTTGCTGGCTGCCTGCGCCACGCCCAGGCTATAGGCAGCCCTCCCAGACTGTTTGCCTTGCTGGTTGCCTGAGCCTGAAGCCCAGGCCCCAGCCTCTACAGACTGTTTTGCTTTGCTGGCTGCCTGTGCCCTGAAGCCCAGGCTAGAGCCAGCCCCCTAGAGACTGTGTTCTGTGGACTCCCTGAGCTCCAGAAAGCCCAGTCCCAGTTATCTCCAGGGACTGCGCTATGGGCCGGTCACTTGGCAGAGCCGGAACCTGGCCGGTTCTGACCGGCCCGAGGGTTCTCCCCCGAACTGTGAGTGCGAGGGAGGCCTACATGTGGTAGCAGAGGATGGTTATGTCCCCTCCCCTGGGAGAAGGGGAACGAGCCGACCACAAGCCCTAAAAGAACTTCTCCACTGAGCCTGTAAAGATGGAGGTGGAGCGCTTGATCAAATGGCTGGCCGAGAGTCAGCAGGAGCAGCAGCAGCAGCAGCTGCTGCAACAACTCGGCACACAGCAGCAGCAACTGATCCTGGAGCTGTCGGCCCAGAACCGCGAGCAACAGTGCCTGCAGCAGCTCGCAGCCCGTTGGCCCAGGCAGCCACCCGACCCCAGTGAGACCACCGGACCCCCTGATCCGGTCGTGCCTGTCCGCCTAACTAAGATGGGGCCGGAGGATGACCCCGAGACCTTCCTACTTACGTTCGAGCAGGTCGCCTCCGCAGCCCGATGGCCCTCAGCTCAATGGGCGGTGTTGCTGGCTCCGTACCTCATGGGCCCAGCCCAAGCAGCCTACCAGGCCCTGCCAGTGGCCAAGGCCCATGACTACGAGTGTCTGAAGGCTGCGATTCTCGACGCCCTTGAGATCACCCTCGAGACATTCCGGAGGCGCCTGCACGAGAAGACCTACCCACCGGGAGCCCGACCCAGGGTGGTTGCTCAGCAAGTAAGGGAAGCTTGCTGGAGGTGGCTGCAACCAGAACAGCGGACAGGGGCTGAAGTAGCTGAGCGGGTGGGGCCCGAACACTTTCTACACATCCTGCCAGCCCAAGGGCGGACGTGGGTTATGCGCCACTGGCCGGCTACTCTAAGCAAGGCGGTGCAGCTGATGGAAGACTTCTTGGTGGCTGAAGCCCGGGTTGGGCCCGGGCCCAGCCCTCCAGCTACCATGCCAGCCCAGCCCCGAGAAGGACGGGACCGGGGCCAAAGGGGCGAGCCCCAACCCAGCTTATGACCCTCAGGCCACTGGGGGACTGGCCTGGCACGACCAATACCTCGAAAAGAACGGGGTCTCCCACTAAACGTTCCAGCCGAAAGGGGCTCCCCAGCAGCTGAGACGCTTTCCCCGGCTCTGACCGCTGCCGACAAGCCCCGACTCTCCGACCTGGGGTCTTGCTTCACCTGTGGCCACTTTGGACACCTCCGCCGGGAGTGTCCCACGATGGACTGCAGCTACGCACAGGTCTGGGCCGACGAGGCCAGAGGCCGGACGCAGACCCCACACAAACTCACTGTTCCAGTGCTGGTGAATGGGACTTCCGTTGTGGCGCTCATTGACTTTGGCTGTGGGCAGACGCTGGTCTGCCAGGACATCGCCCCCCTGTCTGAACCGCTGCACGGCAGCGTCCATCTCCAGTGTGTGCACGGGGATCTGCGGCCGTACCCCAAAGCCCCAGTGGTCCTGACCATGCAGGGAGAAACCTGGACCCTGATGGTGGGCCTTGCCCCAAAGCTGGCATACCCCATCATCATGGGATGGGACTGGGACGACTTTGCGGGGCTCCTGCACACCACCGCAGATGGAGCTGCCCCGATGGAGACGGCCCTTGAGGGGGAGCCCATAGACGAGGTTAACCGAGCCCCAATGGACCTCAGCGAGACAACCAGGCGGCAAATCCACAGCCCCAAGTGGCCCAAGAGGGAGAGGGGCCAGGCTTGGAGGAGGCCCAGATACTTGGCGCGGACTTCAGCCAAGATCAACGGGAGGACCCCACCCTCAAGTGGGCATATGAATAGTTGGCAAGGGTTAATGGGACCCTGAACCTGCCACACCTGGCAACTATCTACCCCCACTTTGAGTTGGTGGGGGACCGCCTGTATCGACTCACCTGCGACACACAGACTGAGGAAACTCGGGCCCAGCTGGTGGTCTCTCGTTGTCACCGATGTGCGGTTCTGCAGCTAGCCCACGATGTCACCGCCACTGGTCATCTGGGCCATGTGAAGACCCTGGCCCGAATCATAGCCCAATTCTACTGGCCCGGGGTACATAAGGAGATGAAGGACTTTTGCGATTCTTGCCCGGAATGCCAACAAGCTGCTCCGAGGGGGGTACCAAAGGCCCCTCTAATTCCCTTGCCCGTCATCGGTACAGCTTTTGAAAGGGTAGGCATGGATATTGTGTGGCCTCTCCCTAAGAGTGTGGCGGGGTTCTAGTATATTTTAGTGGTCCTGGACTATGCCACGCGGTTCCCTGAAGCTATTCCCCTTCGAAACATCATAGCCCAAATGGTTGCCACCGAGCTCCTGAAGATCTTCGCCTGGGTGGGCCTCCCCCAAGAAATCCTAACCGACCAGGGCACCAACTTCACCTCGAAGCTCCTGCGCCAAGTCTGTGAGCTCCTGGGATAAAGAAGCTGCAGACTTCTGTCTACCACTCGCAGACAGATGGACTCGTGGAGCGGTTTAACCGCACTCTAAAACAGATGCTGCGGAAATATCCCCCCAAAGACCTGCGCCAGTGAGATCAATTAGGCCCTGCTCTGCTACTGGCCCTGCGGGAGGTACCGCAATCATCCACTAAGTTCTCCCCCTTCAAGTTGCTCTACAGGAGACAGCCAAAAGTGCTGCTCGACCTTATGCGGGAGAACTGGGAGCACCGGCCATCCCCCTCACGTAACATCCTCCAGTATGTGATGCAGCTCCAGGAATGACTGACCCAGGTCGGGGACCTTGCAAGGGAAAACCTACAGAACGCCCAGAAAGCGCAAGAGACGACGTATAACCAGGGCACCCGTGAGCGGACCTTTGCGCCGGGGGACCGGGTCTTGCTCCTCCTCCCCTCAGAGGAGTCGAAGCTGCTAGCCCGGTGGCAGGGGCCGTATGAGGTTGTTCGACAAGTAGGGCCAGTCACCTATGAGGTGTCTCAGCCTGGTCGGAGGAAGAAGGCGCAAATTTATCACGTCAACTTGCTAAAGGCCTGGCAGGAGAGGGAAGGGCTCTTGATCATGCCATACCCCCCTGATCCGGACCTCGGCCCAGAACTCCCAGGTCCCACCGGTGAGGAAGAACCACAGCTGGGACCTACCTTAACCAAGAGACAGCAGAAACCGTCCAGAGGGTTGCTAAAAGCCTTCCCTAAAACCTTTACAACAAGTCCAGGACACACCACCCTCATCCAGCACAGAATAATAACGAACCCCGGAGAGGTCATACGAGAAACCGCCAGACCATTGCCACGCCACATGCATGAGATTGTGGAGAAAGAAGTGCAAGCCATGCTGGACTTGTGGGTAATCGAGCACTCGCAAAGCGACTGGCGCAGCCCCATCGTCTTGGTCCCAAAACCCGATGAGACCGTCCGTTTTTGTATCGACTTTAGGCGAGTGAACAACATTTCAAAGTTTGATGCCTACCCTATGCGGCGGATCGATGAGCTGTTGGACCGTCTTGGTGACGCCCAATATATTAGTACGCTCGACCTTACAAAAGGGTATTGACAGATCCCCCTCAGCCAGGACGCCAGGGAGAAGACTGCCTTTGCCACCCCGTCTGGCTTGTATCACTTCACCCATATGCCGTTTGGACTTCATGGGGCACCCGCCACCTTCCAGAGGCTAATGGATCACCTCCTACAACCTCACAAAGCCTAGGTGGCTGCGTACCAGAGTGACGTGGTGATCTACAGCCGCCGCTGGGAGGACCATCTCAACCAGGTCGCGGCTGTCCTGCAGGCCCTGAGAGACGCTGGACCGACTGCCAACCCTAAAAAGTGCAAAATTGGCTGGCAAGAAACCACCTACTTGGGGCACACGCTGGGGCGAGGGCAAGTGAAGCCGTTGATCGGGTAAGTCCAAGCGCTACAGGCCTACGAGGCTCCCAGGACAAAACGACAAGTAAGGCAGGTCCTGGGGCTCGCGGGATACTATCGCCACTTTGTTCCTGGGTTCGCTTCTATCACGGCCCCACTGACAGAGCTCCTGAAGAAGAACAGCCCTCGACGCATGCGGTGGACTCCTGAGTGTCAAGAGGCCTTCCAAACCCTCAAGGACCGGCTGTGTGAGGAGCCCGTCCTCTTCAGTCCTGACTTCAACAAAGAATTCATCGTGCAAACCGACGTGTCGGAAGTAGGCCTGGTGGTGGTCCTGTCCCAGGAGATAAACGGGGAGGAACACCCAATAGTGTATATGAGCCGTAAGCTATTCCCACAGGAGAGAAATTATGCAGTGGTGGAGAAGGAAGCCCTGGCCGTCAAGTGGGCCGTGGACACCCTCCGTTATTATCTGGCAGGCAGCCCCTTCCTCCCAGCCCCAGACCATGCATCGCTAAAGTGGCTGCAAACCGCCAAAGAAACCAACTCCCGGGTGCGGCGGTGGTCCTTGACCCTACAACCGTATGTCTTCACGATCCGACACTGGGTGGGTAAGGATCATGTGAATGCAGACTTTTTCTCCCAGTTAGGGGAGGAGGAGAGTGCCGACTCTGGATTCCCGGAGCCGGGCTTAAGGGGTGTGTGTGTGTAGTGATCTCGAGTGGTCTCCCTCTGATTGGGAGGGCGAGGGAGCCGGGGATACCCCTTGGAGACCACCCCGCCCCCCTCGCCGGAAGTACAAGGGCGGGACTATAAAAGGCCAGCCCTGCAGCCCAGAAAGGGAGAGAAGCAGGGGAGGAGAAGGACGCTCCACCGGACCTGCTGCTGCCTGGAGGCGACTCGAGCTTGCTCTGCGCTCCAACTCCTGACGCTGAGGACGACTGGCCTGGAGTACCCGCCGCCGTGTACCCGGAGGAACCGGATTCTGACTGGATGGCAGAGGTACCCACTCCCTGAGCCCACCGCCGCTACCCTGACCACGGAAATCCCCTAAAGACTGTTTGTTGTTTGCTGGCTGCCTGCGCCACGCCCAGGCTATAGCCAGCCCTCCCAGACTGTTTGCCTTGCTGGTTGCCTGAGCCTGAAGCCCAGGCCCCAACCCCTACGGACTGTTTTGCTTTGCTGGCTGCCTGTGCCCTGAAGCCCAGGCTAAAGCTAGCCCCCTAGAGACTGTGTTCTGTGGACTTCCTGAGCTCCAGAAAGCCCAGTCCCAGTTACCTCCAGGGACTGTGCTACGTGCCGGTCACCTAGCAGAGCCGGAACCCGGCCAGTTCGGCCAGCCTGAGGGGTCTCCCCCAAACTGTGAGTGCGAGGGAGGCCTACAGTGTCACAGGACTCTGTCGCTTCTGCAGATCCAGACTAACACAGCTACCTCTCTGATTCTGTGACCTTGGTGTGCAGTGCCTACCACAACAGTGAGAAAATCTTTTAGCCCGAAGGCCACATCTGTGTATAGAAGTTGTATAGCGGGCCATGCATGCTCACAAAATTGAGGTTGGGGTGCGGTGATAAAACTCTGAAAACAGACAAACGGGCACTAGCAAGCAGGAGTCAGGAGGACATCTGCCAGTATTGCAGGTCCTCTCTGTGCCTCAGAGTATTTCACCAATAGCTGCTGAGTTCATCATTTCAGGGCTTCAGAATGACACAGAAATCTTTACTCTTCAAATTGCTGAAGGGACAAGCTGCCAACTTCCTTCTCTCAGAATGATCACTGAGTCCCAAATCTCTATGAATCCTGTTTTAAGCCGTAAATACAACCTTTATATGTATTATGCATAAAGCTTCATATTTGGAACTTTACTAATCTATAAAAAGTTGCGTGTATGTATATAAGTGAAAAGTCCCTAGAAGCTTCCAAGACTTTTCTTGGTTCCCAGAAGAAAATCCATGTCTGCCTTTCCCAAGGAAGCCATGCTGAAGCCCAACTATTGATAAGTATATTTAATTTAAACAAGGTTGACCTGACCTATCAAAGTCAGATTTCTGATATAACCTGACTTAGCCCAATTGGAAATACTACAAAATTGGTTTTTCATATAATCATAGACTATAGGGCAGGGGTTCTCAAACTTCATTGCACTGGGACACGCTTCTGACAACAGAAGTTAATACACAACTGCAGTGGGAATTTGCTATTGACTGCAAATGAACTAAGATTTTGCTCCTAGAATACAATTCCTCTGATATTTGTGCGGGAGTTCAGAGAGAGCTTCTTACCCAAATGTCAAGTGGGGCTAAAAAGACTCTCCCAAAAAAGTGTCAGTGCATACTGGTGGCAGACATAACTGTGGAGTGTTTTAGGATTTGTGAATGTTATTCCAGGAGCAAGAAAAGATTTTGCTAAAAAAGCAGGAGGCCCAATCCTGGAATCTTTATATATTGTCTTATGTGGGAGTATGGCTTTAGTAAGGGAGGATTTGACCTACATTTATTAACTGGTACTTAATTTTTATAACTGAATTAAATGGATGGATTGCGCTGTTGAATTTTTGATACATGGCTTGTGTTTAAATCATGTTTTGTGAGAGGTTGCACTTCCTCCATTAGAGATTTTCTCCATTTGCTTGCTAAATCCATTAATGTCATTATCATTGCTGATTTCTAGACTCCTGTCTCCTTTATGTATTAGAATATTTTGTTGATATTTGTGATGCTTTTGAGAAACATTTTTAACAGATGCTAAACAAAGCTAAAGAGAATAATTACATATTGTAATTTGAGCACAAGTGTCAAATTTTAACATATGGTTTTTGTGTTGTTCTCAGATTCATTTAAAAGTTTTGGCTTTAATTAACAAAAAGGAAAAAAGGCCTTCTAAAGTCATCACAAGTACAGAGCAGTAACGTGAGGCTGATGAATTATTGTGTGATGTGTTTCACTATATAAATGTATACATTTTCAAAATATAGTGGTAACAGTTATCCAAATCGCAATCCATCAAAAATGATATTTTTTTTCTTCTGAAAAATGAAACTTTTGCATTTCTGGCTAGTTTCCAGTGATTGAAAAAAGTTGCTTTATTCTTTCAGACTGCTTCTCACTCCTCGTTAATTGGTAGATTTGAGTTTCATTTGGGATTTTTCTTGTGTTCTTTCCATTTAAAATATCAAATGATTCTGCAGTTATATGTTTTCAAGCTGAAATAGCTGGGTGGCTTAAAGCCCTGGAAAATTAATATTGATCTAATTAGACTCTGGATAACTCTTTTCAGTGCTTAACACTGGTTGTAAGCACTGACCATTTCAGCAGCTTCTGCAAAAAGAAAAGTATGAGTTCTTTGGAAAAAGGATTTGGGCTGCTGAGTTGTTTCACTTGGGTCATGGTTAGCTTAGACCATTCTGAAGGAATCACCCCAGTCTAATGTCAAGACCTGGCACCCGAGATAAAAATATTCTGCATACTCCAAGTCCACATTTTAACCCTTCACTTAAAACTTATGTCTAAATGTTTGCTGCTGAATGAAATGGAACTTTTGATCTATTTTATTTATTACTCTGACTTTTAAAAATACAGCTAAAGATACCCATCTCATATTCTTTGGAAACACACCAAACTGCAAAACGTGACTGACCTGAGACATGACAACACATTACTGGACTTGCTCCTGCTCTCATTTACCTCAATGGAAGCAGGATTGGACCTGTTGTCTTGCTGTTTGTTCAACAGGAGGACTGTGAATAACACTCCACTTCTTTGGTTTGATGTAGTTGTCACCAGGCCCAGCAAGAAAAATTTGGGACCCTTGAATGTCATTTTCATTGGGCCCCACTTCTTCCCATTTATAGATATTTTGGGGGCTCCCCTGAGCTCAGTGGCCTGATACAATTTCCCCCCCCCCCCCCCGCCGAATCTGGCTTCCAGATTTTCTGTGGATCTGCCGGATCACTTTGGGATCAAGAAAGCATTTTTCTTCTGATGAAGACTGGCAAGGTGTCCAGTGGGTTTTCACATTCTTCACAGCAGCCTGGCAACCTAGAAAGTGCGGGATAGTAATGATCAGAGATAGTATACAATAAATAAATAAAATGAGAGAGTGACAGTAAACATCAACATTGCAGTAACTGGTGGCTGTTGTTCAGTGCAATGTTGTTCAGTGTAAGAGCCATGTAGAGGCCAGCTCCTGGTGTAAAACTGAGCACTGGCCAAAAGAAAGGGAGGCAAATACTTAACTTTTTGTAGACGGAAATACCCCACGCCTGTATCCTCACTCCTCCTGAGGGGAGGAAGGTGTAGTATTTAGCAGTGGGTAGAATCAAGAATTTGGTGGGAGAGATTTGGCTAAGGATGTCAACCCTCATTCTTTGGTTGTATGAGATGAAGGCATTTTAACCCACACTGGACCCAGTTAATGTGTGATAGTTTGGGAGTAGGAAGACCAACTCAACCTCACCTACTCTGATAAGATGCAGCTATCAAAATTAGGCCCATGCAATTTAATCACCATCTAAAAGTCTATAAAAGTAAGTTAAAGGCTGTCTCTAGCCTTTATATAGAAATACATAGACATTGCTTAAATATGTGGCACTTTTCCACCAAGATTTTCTCTTAGTGCCATGTGACTTAAAGCTGAGAATCTTTCAGTTTAGTGTGGTTTATGTGCATGAAGTTCAGCAAAGTTTAATTGCCTTAAATACCTGAACAAGTTAAAAAAAGACATAGCCTCATGACAACCTGCTCTTCTGATGTTCTTTTCTGCATTGAAGAGTTTATGCAAGACAAACAAGTGGGCTGCCTCCATGATCCCTGCCTGAAAAAAGCTCTAGGTTTTTGCTGGGCACATTCTGTGGCAGCTCTTTTCTTTCCTAGTATATGTTAATGGATTAAGGGAGAAGTCAGACAGTCCCTAGCTGTCAACTGACTCTAACCAAGAAAGCCCTGACTAAAGATGGGATATTTCTCAGTGCTACAAGGGGAAACAGGATTAACATATGTCTGAGCTGTTCTTTTATACCTTATTCACTTAACCCTCATTCAGACTGGGATTTCCTTTTTCTGAAAGGTATTACTGCCTTCCTTCCCCACCCTTTGCAAGCTATTTTTGAACCTCTGAATATTTTGCAGTCTGTAGAAAGAAAAGCTGCTAAGGAATATTTATACCACTTAAAATGTGGGAAAAGGGATGGCGAACATTTGCAATATATGGAGTTTTATTGGATAGTTAAGCCCCTTTATTTTCTGTTGAAACCGATTTTTATTGAAAAATTCCTGGGTTTTACAAAACGTATTATTCCGTTTTTTCTAATTTTCATTCTACTTTTGGATCATTAAAATATATGAAAAATAACTTGCTTTATTATGAAAATACAATACATTTCATGAGATACATGTATTACAATAATATTTTAGTGTGTGTGTACGTGCAAAGCTGCCTGTTGAAGTAAGGATATGTATTAGTCTAGATCAGATACAAACAATAAACAAACAGGCATGCACACAAGCTCTGAAGTGCGTGCACATCTGAACGTAGTGATGAATCTCACACCCATTACGTACACATTTCAAGCTGATCACAGATAACAGTTTAAAGATTTTAAACAGTAAAATGTGAAGAAAACAAAAATCTATATCAGAATACCTTTTAGAACGTGAGGAAGTATTTGAAAATTTTTTAAAAAACCCAAGAGAAAAGGATGAATTGTGTGTATGCGCTGCAAATGGTGTGGTCCTATTATTAAATGTAAATATTTATAGGATAATAGTTCTAAGTCTACAACAGTAAACTGTTTATTCAAATGAAACATTTTATTTGGGGATTAGAGAGGTATTATTTTCTTAAATTCAGAGGTGGCATTGTATTTTGAGTTCTGTGTTAGTTCTGCAGCATACCACATTGCTGAATGGAATTCAGAGCATTAATCTGCTGAATACTTCTCCCCATCTGTCTGTCTTTCCGTACACCAACATAAACCCCAATGTTTACCCAGAAAAATTATTAGTTTTTGCACCAGTTTTCACCGTTTTTTTCTTGTGGTGCTAATAAATTCGCGGGAAAAACTAAATAAAATAAAAATGGAAAACGAAGGGCTCTGTGCATAGGGTAATATTATTCAGGGGGCTCCTCTCACCTCTACTGTTGAGAATCACTGAAGTCAGATAACTGATATACTCATAAAATTGTGACATTTGTGAAGAGAATCAGGACCGACACCTCCCTATATCCAGTTATTTACATGGGCCCCATTACACCCCTTGTCTGACAACCTCACAAACACTAATTAATTTTTCCTCACAATGTTATCGATAGGTAGGGGAGTATTGTTCTCTCCCCCCCACCCGGGGGGCCCCCCCCCCGCCACTGTACAGATGAGTAAGTGAGGCACATAGAAATTAAGTGACTTTCCTAATGTCATGTCAAGAATTGACGCTAGGTCTCCTGGGTTCCAGTCCATTTACTTAGCCACAAAACTCTTCTTCACCTTGATGCCTGGGTCTCTAGGTCATTGACTCAGATACAGCCCACATGAGTAATAACTGGAATTCATTACCATTGATGATCTACATTAAACGTAGTCAATGTTGCAAAATGCCCTTCAGCTTTGGTGATTTGCTGGCATTTTATTGGCAGTCTCAGCAGGGAGACCAGAAAACACATGACCATGAAGAAGGTGCTTTCCCCTGACAGTGACAGTATAGGGCTGCTATTCACAGTTATTTCTTGCTGGTAAATAGTAGCAATGGATGTTTAGGTGAATATCAGATGGTTCTGATAATCATCCCAAAAGCCATCCTTACCCAAAATTCATGTGAACCTATTTGTGTGGAACTTAGGCTAGGAATTTCATGAGAAGAGGTTTTCCTACAAGATTTTTGATGCATCTCGATTCAGCCTGATTGGAATGGCTGCGGTGTTTCATATAATCATAGACTCTAGGAGTTGGAGATGGAACCATTAATTAGATTGTCCAATCCATTTTCTGAAGCTCAGGATTATTTCATTTAGTATATTTTATATTGTTCTGTCTACTCTAGTTTTAAAAATCCAAATGATTGGGGCTCCCATGACTTTCCTTAGGACACCTAACTAATAAACCTGGTTGGTCTTAGCATCGGGAAGTTTTTAATATTCAGCCTACATTTTCC